>QEPC01015139.1:3144912-3163665 GCA_003113815.1 Sphenodon punctatus | reverse complement strand
GGGTGAAAACAGACATGACGCTAACCACCCTTTAACCACCCTTGGTGGTTATTTATGCATGTTGCAGGGCTGTATTGGTGCCCTATGCAGCCCTGAAACATGCATAAATGACCACCAAGGGTGGTTAAAGGGTGATTAGCGTCATGTCTGTTTTCACCCATCATCTTTTGCACCAACAAACCCTAATGACCACTAGGGACATTTGGGAGTAGAGATAGTGAGTTAGCGTGTCACTTTAACCTTTCCTGATCTCTGCTTCTAAGCCCCCTCCCAGGTGGGATGTGCCCAGGAAGCTCCTACTGGACTTTCTCCTTCTTCCTGACCCTTTCTCCATTCCAAAATTCTCTCTCTGATCTTCAGCATGTCTGGCCACCATGCTGGTGGCACCTAGCTAGTAAGACTAGGAATAGGCCTTTCCTATCACAATGTACTTCTCAATAAAGTAGTTTACTTTAATCTAGAAACAATCTCCAAGGTGTTCATTACCACTAAGCTGTTGCTACTAACAATTCAAGCTGCTTTTGGGGTTTTGTTTTTCTAACCATTAATCAAAATCCCAACAGGTACATAGTACCTGAAGGGTGTATACTCTAAGGGTGGGGGGCAACAAGCCTCTGACCTCAATAGCACCTGAGGTGTTCCTCTTGGGGCTCCCAGTATAACTCTCAAAAACTTATTCTGTAGATGCTCCAGTTTGGAAAGGAATACCCGACCCCATACCAGAAAGGCATATAACAAATGCCCCACTGCCTTAGCCCTGAAGAGGCGCAGCGCCGGTAGAATCAATCGCCCCCCTTTCCCAAAGAAAAATGTTCGAATAACTGCCGTAGATTTCCTTACATGGGCTTGTACCGCAGCACAATGGCCCTTCCAGCCCTTTCGGGCCGAAAAGACCACCCCCAAGTAGATAAAGGTCTGGACTTGCTCAATGGGGTTGGTCCCTATTCCCCAGCGATGTAGTTTGAGTGCCCCTCCTGCCCTTACTACCAACACCTTGGTCTTAGTGAAGTTTATCGCCAACATTTTGGTCCGACAAAAATCTCCGAAGTTGGACATTGCTCTCCTCAGACCAATCTATAATGGTGTAGCAAGGGTTACGGTAATGTGCATTTAGATTATGTTTTCTTGGTAGGACCTAGACCCACAACACTGGTGTATGAATATCAGTCTCACTTTCCAAAAAAGTTTAATAGTACATTAAATACACAAATTAAAACAAACAAAGGTCAAAAAAGCACTTCAGTGCAAAATATACAAAGATTACAATAAGTATCTTTAGAATCTAATGCTATAGGCAGTGATCGGATGAAAAATCTGAATTAGAGTTCAAGGGAACTATCTCAAGATCTCCTCTGAAGATAGTTCTATTCTCATTATCATAGGAATTAGGAACAACTGGTGCTTCAGCTAGTGATTTATCAGCTGATGTTGCATTAGCTTTTGGTTTCGGATCCATGATCCCTGGAGAAGAAAAAGATTGATGCCTGAGAGGGTCAATAGAGCAACCTAAATCATCATTGCCATCAGAATAAGGAGATGGAAAGCAGCTATAATCCACCGGACCAGTTTAATCCCATGTTTCCCACTTATTGGAAAGCAGGATAAGAGATAAAGAGGTATTGGAGATATCAGAATAAGGTAGAATAGTACAACAAAATTGATCATGGCTTGGAAGAGATGCAACATGATGTGGGTGATCCTGCATTGCAATTTTCTCGGGGGGGGTGGGGAGCTAAGGAATGATTTGGCCAAAGTATTTTTGACCTTAAGTTAAAAATTCCAGATTATTTCAAAAATGTACATAGCATAAGCAGCCTTCAGTCAGAAAACACTGGTTGAAAACAAATGAGACAGTAGCCCATGGTCTGCAATTCACCTGTCCATCTGTTCAGGTGGCCACCAGATGTTTGCCCACTTTCCCAATGTGTCATGCAGAGAAGATGGTTGATACAGAATGGACTAAGGCGCACCCTCCCATCCGGAAGGTCACGCTCAGCCCCTGTGCATGGTAAACTCCACCAGCACCATGAACAAGACCACAATGTCAGCAAGGATTGGGCCTAGGAGCAGCAGCCATGGGCTACCTGTCAGCTGATGGCATGGGTTGGAAGTGAACAGATCCCCCCCACTGGCTGCCTGTCAGCTGACGGTGTAGGCTGGGAGTGAGCAGACATCCCCCCACACCCCCGGGACATGTCAGCTGATGCCATGGGCTGGGAGAGAACAGACCCCTCCCCCCTGCCACCTGTCAGCTGATGGCATTGCCAGGAGAAGCTGCCACAGGCAGGGACCAAAGGTTCCCTGGGGCTGGTGGATCCCAGAGCCCAGCCTCATGCAGTTCCTCCTTCCTTGTCTTTTGTCCTGCTCCTGCGGCAGCAGTGGTGGCAAGCCCAGACATGCAGCATGAGGCACAGGTGCCGCTGCCACCCATGTGCTGTGTTGGGACCTGCAACTCCCTGGGCAAGAGGAGCTGCCTGTGGGATGCTCTCTAGGTGCAGCTCTGCCCAGCCAGAAACACTGTTTTCCATGCACTCCTAACACCAGCCAAGGGGAGCCAGGCAAGGATGACAGCACCTTGGGCTGGAGCCATGTACGGTCCCTGCAAAGGATCACTCTGACCTGGAGTCTAGGAGTAATTTGCTGCCACTGGTCGCTTTTCACAGACCCAATCCTGCTTCTGGCAGGGCAGCCGTTGCTCCTGGGCCCAAGTCCTGCCTGTGTGTTTAGTTCCTTGGTCCAACCCAGGGCATGGGGGCAGCTTGGTGGCTGGCGAGAGGTTGCATGTGGGTTCTGCTCTCTGTAGCAGCCTGATGGGGGGCAGTTCAATCACAATCACAATTTATTTGTGCCCCGCACTCTCCTAGCCAAGCTAGCTCGGGGTGGCTCACAAAACAAAATATCCCACACAGGGGACCCTTTACACTAAAATACAATACATGTGCCCCTGGCACGTGCCTCCGGCTCCCCCCAATGATGTAGGGGGCAGCCCGGAAGTTGCCGTGTCCCTGCCCCGCCCCCACAAGGGGGGGGGGGGAAGGAGAGAGGCTTCCCTGCCCCTAGCTGGAACACATGGGGACCCCCTTCCCCTGCACACAGTACCAGGTAAGTCCAAGTCCATGTGGGGGCTGCTGGACTCTACTCAGGCATCACCACTGGCCGTGCCATCCTCCTACTCCCCGGGCTTTGCTGTCTCGCCTCCATCCTCCCTCTGGCTGCCCCCGATGATGTAGGGGTGCTTGTGTGTGGCCGCTTGGCTGAGCGCCAGGTAAGGTAGCTAAAGGATGCCAAACTAGGGTGGGTGGGAAGAGAGAAGCATGTGGAGGCAATGCTTCTCCATGGCTGCTCGAAGGGGTGGAGCATAAGAATCCTTCCAAACAAAAACTGGTAAAAGCACACCAATCCAGTGTCTTGAAAACTAAAGCAGCCAGCCTGATGTCTTTGGAAAGCTTAGGGAGTCTTCGCTTTTCTCTCCTGCCAGTCAGATAAAGAATTGTGCTCCTATTCCACAGAGGCCCAGAATGAACTGCATTTCCTTAACGAGCCACTTGATGGCTGGCAGCGGCGAGGCGCTCCTCTCCCGGGCTCCGGACAAAGTGAGGGGACAATGCTGCTGGGGCACTGTGCAACTTTCCTTCCCCTCGGCTCTGTCAAGAGAAAATCCCTGAGGGGCGGGGGCCCAGAGACAGAGAGTGCGTCCTGGACCAAGAGGCCACGGCGAGGACACACACACAAAACTCCTCCCGCTCCCGGATGCTGAGCAAGTGCGGGTGGCGGAGGGGACCGACTTGGTATCTTGTAGGCGCTGCCTGCCTTTGCCTCCCTTCCAGTTGCGTTAGCACTCCATGGGTTGGGGGAGGGGATCATACGTTTTCACCCAGAGTTGCAGCTGTAAGCACACACATCAATGCATCTTATCTTACATTTACAGCATGTCCATGTGCCTTGATCACTGCGTACAATTGGTCAAAGAGTGGCTGTGTGCTAAATCTCAACACACTAAACCTATTACCTCATTAAGCTTTGGAGGAGAGACCACTATCTGTCAACATTCCTAGCTTATCCCAGTTGATAATGGCTACTTCCTTGCCTTCATTTATGATAATTAATGATCTTAATTTCTGTCCCTGCTGAGTGGAGGGATTGTATCTCAGGCTAGTAATTACGGAGATCTAGAGAGAGAAATTGGCACAGAGGCAATTATAGCGTTTATTTATTCTATTTTACTTTTATTTCTTTCAATTTTTATCCCACCCCTCCCTCAAAAAGGCTCAGGGCAGCTTACAAAATAAACCATACACATAACATATATAAACATAAAAAGATAGAAACATTAAAATACAAACATAACCCCCCCCCAACCAACCAACCCACCCCCAACAAAACCCACCCAATACCACCTTCCCATTCCCTACATCCAGTCCCCCCTCCTCACACCCCTACTCCAAACCCACCCACCAACACAATACCTCCCATCCCTTATCCCCACTCACCAAATGCCTTTTCAAACAGAAACGTCTTACACCACCTCCGGAAGATGATCAGGCTTGGGCTCAAATGAACCTCCTGGGGAAGGGAGTTCCATAGCCTTGGGGCAGCAACCAAGAATGCCCCCTGTGAGCCCTTGTCGTACGAACAGGATGGATGGTACCCGCAGGGAGGCTCTCCTGGCCAATTACATCACATGGGCCACAGTGGGGCATGGAAGGATAGGTGGTCTTTCAACTATGTGGGGCCCAGACCATTTAGAGCTTTAAAGGTCAAAACCAACACCTTGAATTGTGCACAGAAAGCTATAGGGAGCCAGTCAGGGCCAGCCCTAGGGTTTGTGAGGCCATGTGTGAAGTCTTGGTGTGGGGCCTAATTTGCATAATTAGGCTCCACCTAATTATGCAAATGTGTACGTTTACATAAATTTACTCCCTCTGGTCAGGAAGGATTCCCATTCTCCACCCCTCCGAGCAGCCATAGACAAGCATGGCCTCCCAATGCTTCCTGAAAGGTCACCTTCCCAGCCAAGCGTCTACCACCACTCCCCAGGAGTGGTTCCACTACAGGGGCAGCCGGGCAGGCAGTGAGGCAGGCACAGAGAGACTGACTGTGTCCACTGCCTTACTGGGGGAGGGGGTGAACTTAGTCAGCCTGGCCTCCAGGGCCTGTTGTCTCTTGCTGCCGGTGCCGCCTGTGCCTTGTGCACGCACATGGTACGACCAGTCCAGAAGTGCTGCTATCAAACACACAAGACACCCAAAATGCAGCTAGCCTATTAAGCATATTATGCCATGAAAAGAGACATATATATATATATATAATCAGTTCAGTTGTGCCCCCATAATCTGTTCATGCTGCCCCTCACCCATAATCATTTAATTTGTGGCCCTGGGGCGGCGTGGATTGATTTTATGGGGGACACAAATGAACTGGTTATGGGGTGTGGGTTTAAAGACAGTATTCTTGTTAGCAATAACTTCATTAAGAACAGTTAGTTAAATAGCAGCTATAATAATCTCAGTACCATATTTACAGATTTCAAATAAAACCAAATAGTTTATTAAGGCTCAGCCTTCACTATAGCCCAGACAATAAACATACAAACAAAAGATAAACATACATACTAAAAAATACTAAATACAAAATACCCTTACTTAGCAGCCGGAACACAAAGCCCACTTAAATTCTCAATCCCAAACTAAATGATCTTTAATCTAAGGAAATAGCAGCTCTAAACTGGCTGGCCGAGTAATTGTAATTTATTCTTTATACTAGTCCTTCTCCTGGATGCCAGCCAGACAAAGGATGCAATATTGACCAGTTCCTCCCTACCAGAAACAGAAAGGAGGAATAAATAACATCCCTCTGACTCAAAGGACATACCTTCCCTAAGAAGTGGAGACAGCCAAGTTGCCCTCAAAGCTGCATAATAAGGACATCTGAGAAGGAAATGGTCCATTGACTCCACCTCCTTGATGCTGCAATTACAGCATTGCTGATCATATTTTACCTTATGGTATCTACCCTCCAAGACTGCGGTCTGCACAAGCTGAAAACGGAGCAGAGTATAGCTCCTCCGCAGTCTTGGATTTGTCAGATGATCTAAATAGCGTTCCAATGCTACGTCCTGTTTTAATTGGACCAGGGAAGGGTCCACCTTCCAACGGAAAACCACCCCCAGATCCTCCTGCCATGCGATGTCCCCCAGTATCTGATGTACCTTCCTCCTTATAGCAGATAGCTGTTTACCAACAAAATACTGGAAAGAAAAACCCATGCCGCCAAGGAGAGCCCCCAGATAGCTTAAGCAGGGATAAGGTCTTGGCCCCAAGTTAGCCAGTTCTTCTTTCAGGTGTTAGGATTTAGGAAATTAGCTCTCTTTGGATCGGGGGACCCACACACCCTGGTTTGCACATATGAGAGATTCACATAGAAGGGATCTTAAATCATAGTTATAGATTTATTTAGTTGTTCACACATTTATAAAGCCCAGTCTGTAATGATCCAGCAGCAGTTACCTAGCTATAAAATATCCCACACCCAAAGTCAGTCTTACATGTCTTGAAAGCTCAAAACGGTGGATGTCATCTGTCAGGAGCAGGAGATAGGGTTGTAGGACCCCCTATGGAGGGGTCCCGGAAAGGGTCAACAGCCCACGAACACCAAGTTAGATGCCAAGCGCTGAGACAACGTTCTGGTCTCTGCTTCAGTCTTTTATAGTGTTTTGGGGAGAAGATGTTCTTCAGTATGCATATTCCAGGGTGCTTGATTGTGCAATGTGCTTGCTGGTATTCATCTTACAGAGTCTGGCTGTCATCTCCCTTTCCCATCCATCTGGAGCCTGGGTGCTAATGGTCACATTCCCAGTTTGTTTGTTAGTCAGGGTGGGCACTTGATAACAGGACATCTTTTTCCCTCCCTTCAGGCAGGGAGTAGATATGCCTTTATCATCTGTGCTGGTGCAAAAAGGGTGATGGCCGCTTGAATGGCTTCTGCTTGTCAGTTGGCAACTCCCTGAGCAGAAACATCTCCTCCTTCCCCTCCAGGCGTGAAGGAGATATTCTTCAGGGGTGTTCAAGCACCCTCTCATCAAGCCCCTTTGTTTTAGTCTTTGTCAGTGCTTTGTTCCAGGCTGGGTGCGGTTGGTCAGCAATATGATGTAAATCACTGGTCTTGCAAGACATGATGATGTGGTTGGGAGTTTGTGAAAGTCATGTGAGATTATTTTCCACACAGCCTACCTGGCTATTTCTAGAGATCCTGCCTACTGGATCAGTACAGAGAATTCAGAGCTTTGGTACAATAGTTATATGCATTTTCAAATATGGTCATTGGTTCCAGTATATTAATTCTCATAGTATATTGCATACAATCAAATCGTAACACAGGCACTGAACCAATAAAGGAGGTTCCTGGAGTGACAAAAACCTCAACCAAAACCCAATATAGGACATTTTTGTATACATTGCGATAGAGGTGGTACCCGTTTCAGCCCTCAGGATTGCCCCTGGGGTACTAGGCCCAGTTCTAAGTAAATGCTGAAGAAATATGTTTTGAACTTTTTCCAAGATGTCAATATTAGGACGCGAGATCAATTCTATCCCAAAGGCAGCTGCAGGGGGGACCTTAGCTTGATAGACTCTCAGAATAGCAGACACAGATATCCCCTTCGATATACTAGCAGCCCTGCCTAAGGCTCGGGCTGCCTTCAAAGCCTCATTTGCTCTGTTCTGGAGATGCGCACTCCAGGTGCCTCTAGAGGTAAAAATAACTCCTAGGTATTTATATGCATTGACCACCTCCATCTCCCCAATACCAGTTCTCCATCTAGCAACTTTAGATTTCTTACCTAAGATCATAATTTTAGATTTGAGGCATTAACCACTAACCCATTTGTCTGACAATATAATTGCAATTTCCCTAATGATCTCTTCAGGCCTATCTCTGTCTGTGAGAGCAATACAATATCGTCCGCAAATTGCAGTGCACTTATTTGGGTTTCTCCCACTCTAGGCGCATGGAGGTCACTAGATCCCAAGGATTTAATTAAGTCAGCTACATATAGATTAAAAAGGAGTGGAGCCAGGATACAGCCCTGACGCACACCCTTATTGATACTAAAGATACTATCCTGCCACTGTGAATTTACAGATTTACAGATTTTCCAAGGTAGAATAAATATTGCTTTACATCCTAAATTCCTACCTAAGGTAATAAAAGTAAGACAGTTGTGAGAATGGCCCTTTTTACACAGGCATCTCCCACCCATGAACGTGCAGATTTCTGTGTGTTCATGGGTGGGGGAGCCCCGTGTGAACAACGTGGTGCATGCGCCGATGGTGAGTGGGGGTGTGTGCGCACCCACCTAACACGCATCCCCACTTACCCCTCACTCATCTCCACGCATGGAGCAACCAGGGGAAACGGCGGTTACTCTGTGGGTGTGGATGAGTGGGGGGTGAGTGGGGATGCATGCGCAGCTGTGTGCATGCCCTGTCCATGCACTGGCATGCCCATGGACCTCCTCCACCTGGCGGAGCCATGTAAAAATGGTCTGTGAGGAGCCACTCAAAGAAGAACAGAAGGTTGCTACCTTGTAAACAAGGTTCTTTGAGATAGCTCCGAACATTCTCACAACACCCACACTTCCAGCCCTGCATGGAATTTTCTTATATTCCTAGAAAGGGTTGGAAGGAACTGTCAATCAGAGGGGGAGAGTGCTTTTTATACTAGAGAGCTCGAGACCATCACGTGGTCTATTATTTGAATAGGGTGAGTGTGCACAACCCAGTTGTGAGAATGTTTGGAGCTATCTCGAAGAACCTTCTTTACAAGGTAACAACCTTCTGATCACTCACATGGGGAGGAGTTGTTTGTAAACAAACAGCTTTATATCGGTGTTCTGGTGTCCCTCCTTTGTGCCCTGCAGGCAATTGACAATGTGGTCCTCACAGCTGTCACAAACCCAGCCATCTATATTCCTAATAATTGAATTGTCCATTACTACAACCATCCTATTCCTATCAGTTGGCATCCCCTCCCCTGGAGAAGTATACTCAGTGCGAGAGAATAATATGACATCATTTGAAAGGCAGATCCCAGCTAGGAGACAATTTCCCACCATTAGGGGTGTGCACCAGGCCCCCATGTCCTTTTCATTTTTAGTTTTCGTTATTACAAAAATGTCATGTTCGTTATGGTTATTAACGACAATGTCATTTTTGTTATTATTGTCATTGTCGTTATTGGTATCACCATCATTTCAAGCAAAGATTTTATTTTTGGTATTGTTATCAGTATCGTTATAGATTCCTGTGCGATTCCTGTGTGCAAATATTTCTACAATATGCCTATCCTATAATCCTAATATATATAATTAGACTAGCCTTGTCTATTTTCTTGTCAATACCTATATAATATCTAATCTCTCTATATATGTACACAACTAATATCTATCTAAATCTAAGGGAGACGGGAAGGGAAAAGGAAAACTATCTAATAAATTATATAACTATTCTAATCTGTATGTCTATAATATATATCAATACAGTGGTGGTTTCTATAAATGGACAACCGGGCGGCTGCCCCTCCCCCCCCCCAAATCCCCCTGGGCTGATCAGAAGCCTCAGCCTCCTGTTCACACTCATGCGCGCGCCGTGCACGATCAACCCCGACGGCCCCAGCACTTCCCGGCTGCTTGCAGCGGCACTGCAGCCACTTTCTCTCCATTAGAGAGCAGGTGCATGCGCATATGCAGAGAGTTTTCTGCACGCTGTGCACTTCATGCACATGTGCACTATATGGCCTCACTGCCATCGCCTGTAACTGACACAGCACTGTCAGTTACAGGCAGCACGTCGCTGCCACTTCCCCCCCCCCGGCTCGGCTCCGATCCAGGATCCACCCCCTCTGCTCCTCACTAGGCTCTGCCTACTCTCCCCCCCATCACCAGTTTTAGGGAGGAGGCAGGGCTGTGCCTGTGTGTGCTGTTTTACTGGGAGGGAGGAGATGGCGTACTGTGAGGGGTGATGGGGGAGAGGGTGGTGCTGGTAACAACAACACCAAGAGAGAGCGCATGCTTCAGGCGCTGTCCCGCTGCTGTAGGGCTCTTTCTCAGAGCAGGGAGGAGGGGCTTTTCAAAGCTAAAGCTGAGTTCCATGAATGGGCACTTCAGAATACCACCCGTTTTACATCATGTCAGTCATGACTAGGGAGGTTAGGTAGGCTGTGTGGGGGGGGGGTGTTAGGAGTTTCAGGGGAGGAGCCTGCCTCAGCATAGCCAGCCAATCACTGGCCACCAGACATTGCAGGAGGAGCTGCCCAGGCTGCCCACAAACTATTCATTAGGTAGTTGCAGCCAGCTACTAATGACGTTGGGGAACTGCTGGCCTGGGCAACTTGAACTGAGGCAGCTGCTACAGCACTGCTGCTTAGAAAACTGGTAAGATTGAATTCCCTTCCCAGACCCCTTTGCCAAATTGCCATGTAGACCCTTTGCTTGCCTCTGGCTATATGCTACTGCTGTTTCAAATGGCCTCAGGCTCTGCTGCTTTTCCTCCCTAATTGTCTGCTTCTTTCTGGTTTTTGGGTGCTGCTAGGTAAGGGAACCTGGGGGCTTGTCACATGCAATGGATGGTTTCTCATTCTCTTCTTGAGTTTGCTTGGCATTTTCTGTGAAGGCTGCATTGCAAGCGTGTCCAGACACACTCGGGGCCATTTTGTGCTTCCCTGCCCTGCTGCCCTCGCTGGTCTGGCCACATAGCTAGCTACTGCTGTTTCAAATGGCCAAGTCTCTGCTGCTTTTCTTCCCTAATTGTCTGCTCCTTTCTGGTTTTTGGTTGCTGCTAGGTAGGGGAACTTGGGTGGGGGGCTTGTCACATACAATGGATGGTTTCTCATTTTCTGCTTGAGTTTGCTTGACATTTTCTGTGAAGATTGCGTTGTAAGCATGTCCAGACACACTTGGGGCCATTTTGTGCTTTCTGCATAGGAAACTTCAAGAAGTTTAGCACCTGGAGAATTTTTTCCTCGCCATTCTGTAATTTTTAAGTATCTTAAGGGGCTTTACATCATTTCCAGCTTTTGAAAAGATGTGTAGGTCTTCATAAGTATGTGTTGCTGGGGCCCAAATTTCTTGTCAATATAACTTACTCTCTAAAATTTATGTAGACTATACAGCAGCGAGCACTGAAAGGCACCTAGAGAAGGTATCCATCCTGTTTCTGAAGATAACCTACAGAAGCAGGTAACTTCTTTTCCATGGTGGGGTTCAGAAAAGTGTGTGTGTGTGTGAGCAAACTTTCAGATTTACTGATACAATTTCTGGTGTTCTTCAAAAAGCAGCCATCATGAGTGTGAGATCCTCTTTGCTACTCCTATTGTGTGGTGGTCATGATTTCTCAGAGACAAACTAACCTTTCTGGTTTTGTCTGTTGTGAGCAGAAGGAGCAGGAGCCACTGCTGCCAAGGAATTGCTAACCTAGTTCCAAGGGACTTGGCTGAAGAACAGAGAGTACATTATAATATAATAATAAATTTATTGTGTAACAAAAAAAGTCATTACAATTGGTACATTAAATAAATACAATACAAACTTGTCAGGTTCAGAATTGAGCCAAAGTAAAACTTACTTCCATAAATGGACATACTTTCATTTGGGGTGGGGCTCCTGAAACACAGTCCCTTGATCTGCCTATAAAGAATAGAACAAACCTATTCCCCAATAGCTATTACTTATTAAAATTCTTTAAATGTCATTTAATTTACCCAACTGGGGGTTAATGGCCGTCTCCATCGGCCCCCCTGGCTAGGCAAGGAATTTATACTGAATACTGCCTTCCCCTTCCCCGGGACTTGTGGCGTCCACACTTGCCCCCTAAATTGCCTGCTCCCCCTCGGGCTCATCAAACACTGCCCCTCTCTGGGCTACCCTCTCCAGAATCCTGAATGGGCGAGCCAGAGGAGACAGGCAAGGTAATTTTACCTTTCATACACATAACGGGTCCAGCTTGATTGATTATTTTTTGATCTCTCAGACGGCGTTTAGCTGTATTCTGGACATGCAGATTCTTCTGAGACCCGACACCTATCATCTTCCTATTTTGCTAGAATTAACATTAGGAGAGGAAGCCACCACCCATCAACTGCAGGACCATATCCAGGATCAGTATGAGAAATCAATGGTCAGAGTTAAGCGCCCCAAGGCCCTTCTTGAGGCATTTGAGGAGTTTATTGCCAACCCAGTGGTGGCTTTTTTGTTAGAGGATCAGGAGTTGCTGGATCTGAGAATGGTGGAGCGGTACAATGAACTGATTAGTACCTTGGAAACACATCTGATGATTAGGGAAACTGTGAAGGAGGGACAGGCTAGGCAGAAGTCGGGGAAGTCCTGGTTTGATGCCAAATGTAGGACAGCTAGGGCTGCCCTAAGGCAGCTAATGAGAATGCTGAGGATTTCACCTTCGCCCAAGATCCGGTCACAACTACAGGTGCTCCGCAAAAATTATAGGTGGCGGTTAAGGGAAAAAAACCTGAAGTTCCAACAGGCTCAATGGGCAGAACTCCAGCTCGCCGCTGAAATGAAGGATGGCTCCAAATTTTGGAGGATGATCCGTTCATTCCAGTGGAAAGAAAAATCATAAAATTTACAGGCAATCCCTATGAAGGAATGGGAACAGTTCTACTCCCGTTTGTTCTCCCGAGAGGAGATAATTCCTAAATCCATTCAATTAAGCCTAAGCAGTGGATTCCCGAGTTGGCCACCCATTACAGAGGAGGTAGTAAGATCTCTAATATCTTCACTTAAAATAGGGAAGTCTCCAGGCCCGGACCATGTATCGGCGGACATAATTAAGGCCCACCCTGAGTGGTGGGCCAAGCTCTTGGCTCCACTATTCACAGCTATAAATGACTCAGGGGTGTTCCCCGACTCCTGGCTCAGAAGTACACTGATACCCATATTTAAAAAAGGAGATCCGTCAGCTCCAAGTAACTACTGCCCGATAAGTTTACTCAGTGTTATCGGGAAAATCTATGCTAGATATTTACTGGATAGACTAAAACAATGGATCGAGGAGTCGGGTGCAATTGAGCCAGAACAGGCTGGGTTTTGCCAGGGCAAGGACACAATGGATCATATTTTGTTGCTGTCATCTTTAATTAAGAAACTGAGAGGTCGGCAGGGGAGGCTTTATCTGTGCTTCGTGGATTTTGAGAAGGCTTTCAACTCAGTCTGCAGAGAGCGTCTGTGGGCTGGGTTGAGGGCCTCCTCGATTGATCCAAGATTATTATTTTTGATAATAAAGATGCACACGGAGAGGTATGGTAGCCGAAGAGAACTCTCCAGGGCAATACCAGTGGAATGGGGGGTTAGGCAGGGCTGTCTGTTAGCACCAGCCCTGTTTAACCTGTTCCTAAATAAGGTTGTGCACTATATGAAGGAGGTGGATGCCCACGCACCATCAGTAGGGCAAAGAAGGTTGCCAGTTATTCTCTACGCGGATGACACAGTGCTGTTATCCCAAACAAGGGTGGGGCTCAAGAGATTGCTCCACAGATTTGGAGAGTTTTGTCATCAGGAAAGGTTAAGAATTAACTACGCCAAAATTTTAGTGGTGGGTCCGCGGAAAAGTCATTTGGTACACTCCTGGAATATAGGGGATAACCGCATAGCCCAGGTTCATTCCTTTAAATATCTAGGGGTTACATTCTCCTCTTCTCCATTCTGGAAGGCCCACTTGGAATTGGTGAAAGATCAGGCTAAGAAATCAGCTGCGGCAATATTAAAATTCTATTTTGGCAAGGGGGGCAAATTGATTAAGCCAGCCTTGAGGCTATTTAGGTCGAAAGTCCTAAATCAGGCCCTATATGCGGCTCCCATTTGGGCCTTAGAATTTTTGGAAAGGCTGGAAAACTTACAAAATGGTTTTCTGGCATCCATACTGGGTTTGCCAAGAGGTTCCCCACAAGTGTTGCTATGTGCAGAAACCGGCACTCTGCCGGTTCGCTTGGTAACGCTACAACTTCTTTCCAAATTATGGGTGAAAGTACTGCTGATCCCTGAAAAGGAGAATTCTCTGTTGGGGATGGCCCGGGAGGCGGGACTTTTAGACCCCTGGATCTCTGCGGTAGAATACAAAATTGGGAAAATGGGCTTTTCACGAATGGTCCTGTTTAATACAGGACCAGATTTATTTATGAGATTGGTCCGGAACCGACTGACAGACCAGACATTACAAACTGAAAAACCACTACTGGAGAGACAGCGAGTGGCCCCGGAGTATATTCCGTTATCCTCGGTCCAACGGGGATCGAGTTATCTATTCACCTGGAGGGATTCGGCTAGGAGAGTTGCCTTCACTAGATTGCGCTGTAACTCCTTCCCCTCCTCTTATTTGGAGGGGAGGTTTAAGGGTACGCCCTGGGATAGGAGATCCTGTGTACTTTGCGACCAGGGTATTCCAGACACAGTAGCGCATATTCTACTTCAATACACCTTTTTTGCCAGATTGAGAACTAGATATCTAGAGGATCTCAAGAAGGGATTGGATTATAACGTAATGAGGTTCCTGTTGTGCCCCCGGGATACGATGGCAACAAGACGAGTAGCTGAATTTGCTAAAAGGGCGTTGGCAATGAGGCAGAGAGAGTACATTGAGGTAGGTACCAAGAGACATTGCTGTAAGTTGGAATGCACTTTAATGAATTATCTCCAGAGTGTTCTAGCAACTTCAGTTGCTGCCTGCCTGGCATGTTGTGTGCACCACACTTCTGCATATCATTCGCAAGGGGGAAAGGTAGGGGGAAAGGTGTGTGTGTAACATGTTCTGCTTTCATTCAGGACTTGTCTTTGCACCCATTGTAGTACAGTGCATAATGATGGCTCAAAGTTTGCTGTGATACAATTCCCCAAAATCTTCCCTTATTTTGAAGGACAGAAGCATCAAAGAGTGAGCCACCAAAAATGAACACCATAGATTCACTGCTGGCAAAGCCATTTTCACAGCTCTCTTATGCTGAAAAATGTCAGGTGAAGAACTGGGATCTGACTGTCCAGATCTTCAGCTTGCACAGGCTTCCCATGACAGAGGGAAGGACTACACATGCCGGTTCAGCACAGCGTGGTTTGAGAAGTGGTGGCTGTGTGGCAGCGTTTCCAAGACTGCATTGTTTTGTTTTCTATGCTTGCTGTTTGGGGGTGAGGTGGCATGGACCAAGACTGGAGTGAAGGACTTAAAGCATCTAGCTGAGAAGATAAAGAAGCATGATGAATGCAAAGGTCATATCGATAACTGCTTCAAGCTTGCAGTTATTTGGCAAGACCAGCATAGTGGCACAACTGGATGAAGGTTACCTTGTGAGCGTTAGAAATCACAATGAGGAAGTTGACAACAACTGGTACATTCTGTCTAAAATAATTGATTGTATTTGATTCTGTGGTGCTTTTGAGTTGGCACTGCGTGGCCATGATGAGACTGAGGACTCCTTGAACCCAGGAGTGTTTAGAGCCTTGGTTGATCTTATTGGCAGCATCAATTCTGCAATGGAGAAGCATTTGAAAACTGCCACAGTTTTCAAAGGCACTTCCAAAACAATCCAAAATGAACTCCTATAATGCATGCTCACAGTGGCCAAGGATTTCTTTATTGAGGAGTTGAAGAGCACTGAATATGTAGCTATTCAGGCTGATGATACAACAGATGTGTCAACTTACTACCAGTCAGTACTAATTTATTGGTACATTGATGACAGAGGCTCAGCTATAGAGCATTTTAAAAATTTTACTCAGTTGCAAGACTCTCGTGCAGAAATAATTGGCACAGCATTGCTGCAGCAGATGAATGCTGTTTTCCCACAGGATGATGATAAACAAAAAGTGATTGCTCAGAGCTATGATGGTGCAAACATGATGCGTGGGCAGCATGGGGGGGCGGGGTGTCCAAAAGAGGATACAGGACATATACCCAAATGCTCATTATGTACACTGCTATGCACATCAACTAAATCTGATAATGCAACAAGCTGTGTCCCAAATAAAAAGGTGAAAGTATTTTTTTGCAGATTTGGGTGGATTAACCACCTTTTTTTCATCATCTCCAAAAAGGACAGAGGTTCTGGATATGATAGTAAAGAGAAGGCTCCCCAGAGCACCTGCCACATGCTGGAACTTTAACGTTAGGAAAGTAAATGTAGTTTATAAGCACTGAGAGGATCTGATACAGTGCTTCAACCACATAAGTGGTAATTTTGATGCCAGTGCAACTTGTGAGGCATGGGGATTTGGTAGAAAGTTGGAAGAGGATAGGGAGTTCCTTTACTTCCTGTTTTTATTCCATAAAATAATGTGTCACGTTAAGGTGCTTTATGATCAGACATTTACTACAGAGTTTGTCAGCAGCATCAATAGAGTGAGAGACTCTATTAAGGATCTGCACTCCGAATTGTCAGAGCAGTCCCAGCTCCCAAGAGGTAGCACTATAGACAGCCTGGATCAAATCACAGTTGAAGTTTGCGATATCATAATTTCACATGCAAAGGAACGATTTGCATTCACAAAGCACCTAGTATGCTCAACATTATTACAGGGGCTCTTTTTGCAGCACACAACCAATGCTTTCCAATGTGAGCATTGAACAAAACTGTGGATGCCTACCCTATGCTACACAAAGACAGACTGAGGACGGAGCTTTCTGTCTTGTATGATAAGAAAGACTTCTATGGTATGAAGGATGCCTCAGAACTACTTCATACATTGCTGGACAACAATCTGCAGGGCAGATTTGCTGAAACTTCTAATCTAGAGAGAATTGTCATCATGACACCAATGACAACAGTGGAATCTGAATGGTCTTTTTCAGCTCTACAGAGATACAAACGTTCCTGATGAACACAATGACAGCAGAAAGACTGAATGCATTGGCAATGTTGTCAATAGAGAAGAGGTTGATCCAAAGAATACCTGACTTCAACCACAGGACAATTTAACAGTTTGCACATCTCAAAGACTGTTGAGTGCCTTTGCTGTACAAGTGATAGACATGTATGAGTGTTTGTATTTGGAGTGCATGGGAAACCCTTTGAGGTGCTTAGCTGGTGAGGCAAAGGAGCTGGTAGGAGGAGAGTTTGTTGTTTGAGTTCTTGGTTTGTTTGTGTGTGGGTGACTGGTTGTGGTTTAGGTTGTGTTTGGGGGAGGGTGTGACTTTGGTTAATACTGTGTGTTTGGTTAATAAACCCTTGCCTTGAGTCCAAGACCTGTATGTCTTGTTTGTTTTCACCCAAAGTCACATGTAAAAGGCCATAAATGCAGGAAGTCCTGAAGCATAATCAGCAGATGGGGTGAAATGCAAAGGGGTGATATACCCTTCTCTTCTCCAATTGGTGCACCTATAACTATTCTCTGCTGCCTAGGTTTTGTGTAAATGCATCCTAAGTAGTCACTTAATGCCAGGGCTGAAACGAAATTTCCATATGCATTCTGTCTCTGATAGATCCAGCCATTTGGATCTATTCAGTAAAATACAGACCAGAATGCAATCTGTCCCATGTTTTATGGGAGTTCTGGATAGACCATAGTGAAATATTCCAAAATTATGGATATTTATTTATTTATCAATTTATACCCCACACCTCCTGTAAAAACAGCTCGGGGCGGTTAAAAGAGTAAAAAAAATATACAATAATATAAATATAAAAAGATTATAATATAAACAATTTAAAACAGGGTTAGGACAAATAAATAAATAAAGGTAAATAAGGGTAGGGTGGAGCTAAAAAAAACCTAACCCACCCTCCCCCCGCCCCCCATCAAATTGCTGGTCTGTTTCAGTCCTACTTAGGGCATGCGGCTTTAAGAAGCTAGCTCTAGCACATAGCAATGCCAGAAGGCCTATTGAAGTGAATGGCTTTCCCACTCATGCTAGTGCCATTTTCTACCCTCTTAGAGGATCACACAGCCCATCTAAGTATAACTGCAATAGCGCAGTGATCAGAGTATAGAGGCCCTGTGTGTGAACGGCTTCATGAATTCTTCTTTTGGTAGCAGCTGGACACCGAAAAACAGATGCTGTTGCTTTGGGATTTTGTTAATGGGTGAAAATTAATGAAACGATATCCTGCTAGCGTCCATGTTCAGTTTGTGCCCCCACACTCACATGTTTAGCATGTCCAGCCTAACAAAAAGAAAGGCCCCTACATGTAGTTCATGTGCTTGTGGGCAGTCCCCACTTGTGGTGCTGGTGAGAGCAAGAGCAGAGAGAGGGGCAGAAAGCGTTTGCTCCTCAGACACTCTAGGATTTCTGCCCATATCTCTATTGTACTGGTGGACTTGGACTCACGGAGGCACTGCAGGCACCCTAATTGATGGGACGTGGACACGTGGGCATGGAATAGCCTGGCTTTGCCAGCATTTGCCTGTACAGTGGGATAAGCATTCTCCAAGTTCACAGGACAGTGGAATTTCCGCTGTCCTGTGAGTGGGGGCTGTGGGGTTGGTGGGGCTGAGCACCTAATAAACAGGCAGGTGGGCACCCACCTGGTGAGGACTAATGTGAGCAACAGTCTCATTTTGTTAAGACCCAGTGGTGATGTGGCAATGCTGAGTAAGCTCTGAGAAGTAAAAATAGTGACAGGATGACTCCTGTCCACATAGACCACTTTCACACCTCCCCCCACCCTGCGCCCCCCCCGCATATTTTGGCTGCGGGAGGGAATGCACAAGCCAGAAGATGCGTGGGGTTTATCTGGTATGAAAGCCCCCCCCCCCCCCCC
>QEPC01015139.1:3132305-3144895 GCA_003113815.1 Sphenodon punctatus | reverse complement strand
GCACGACTGCTCTGTATCTCTGTGTGTGTTTACCGGCAAAGCCGCACAGAAGTGGGGTGGCTTCAGGCCGGCCAAACCCCATACATATTCTGGTTTGCACATTCCCTCCTGCAGCCAAAATATGTGGGCGGGGGGGGGGGGGGCAGGTGTGAAAGTGTTCTTAGTTCATTCTACCTCAGCTATTTTGCAAAAGAACTTCAGAAGTGAAATACAGAGTAGTCCTAATCAGGAACCTTGTCCATTGTGGATAGACATTATTCAAAAAATATCCGTCATAATCCACATTCCATCTTTCAGTGATTTGTTACAAGTACTTCTTGAGATATTGTATCTTTGTCAGTTTTTTGAAAAAAATTATATAAAGGTGTCACTTTGTGTGTGATAGTATGTATAAATAATACATTCACAATACACACTTAAAAAGATAAAAGCCAAGGGACAATTTCTGCCCTAATGTGTGTCAAGCAAAACCTTGTCAAACTCAGTGAATTGAAGTTATCCTTAGTGAAGTCACTGAAGGACATAAATCAAAGCTGATGTTCGTCTGAAGTGCTGTTTATTTTTCAATATTTGAAGGGGGGGGGAGGAGTAGTTTCATTATATGAATCCACCCATATGTCAAAAAAGAAAATGCTTTGAGTAAAGTGCTGAGAAGAAAACATAAGCTAGCTATCCTCAGCATGATCCCTGAACATGAATGATTTTATTGCATTATGTAAGTCACTCATGCTTGCAAGCATTCCATGCCACTTTCCTGGTGGAGGTAAACACATCACGTATTAGTAGTGACATGATCCACAGATGTGTGGGCAGCACAGCAACTCTCCAGCCAGGTCCGGGGTGGGAAAAAGTGACCACCCCTCCCTGGGTTTGGGGGGGCACCGAACTAACTTGTCCACAACCAAAGACCTGCTTCCTGCACACCTCGGGTAGGGTGGGGAGCTCAACAAACATGCAAGTGGATCCTGCTCCAAGTGCCCACCATCATGGACAGCCATGGCAACCAGCTTTCTTTGGCCTACATCTTGGGCCACTGATCTAAATTTGCATAAACCAGACATTGTTCCTTGCTGGTAGTGCCGGCTACCAGCTAGCTACTTGGGTATATTTTAGTCCACAGGAATTACACTTTAACTTTCTTCTATTATTAATCTTATCTGCTTCCTCACTTCTGGAGCCTAAACTAATTGTGCTTAAATTAATGGCCTTTCAAGCTTGCCCTGCTCAGGCAATTCAACATAACTTTGGATTCTTTAACTTCTGCACAATAACAAAATGATTGTGTTAAAAGTGTGGAGGGAAATAGGATGCAGAATCTTTTGTTGTTCTGTGTATAATGTGAAATTTGCCTTTTGACAGTATCTGGGATATTAATATTAGGGATTAGAGATCATGTTAATATACTGTTGAAGTAGAATTGTTTGTACTTAAAATCCATGTAGTCTTCTGTTAAAATGAACTGTGGGGAGTCAAAACTGATGGAAACTAGAACAGCACAAACTGTGAAATTGCAGTTATTCCAAAGTCCTGAGTTGTCCCCCATGAGTCTGTGTAGAAAACGTCTCCTTCCCCTCTCACAGCCGAGTTTATGTTGTCATTGCCTGACAATGCCTCCATGTGAAAAGTTTGCTGAAATTTGGAAGACCTAAGGGGGTTAATACCCCATGGTGGAAGGAGAGTGCCTGTGTGCACTGTTGCTGACTTTCAATTGGTAGGCAGAGGTGGACCCTTAAAGAGCTGTGAACCATCCTCCACTGGATCAGGCAGGCTTTTTAGTATGTCTTGCAACACAGCCAATGCAAAATCTTGTATACATTTTTACACTACAAACATCAACTTCATGATCCAGTCATATCTCAGTCTGTCATGGCCACCAGCATTCTCTATTCTTCCTTCTCTGGAAGCTGAATCGTCCTTTCTTTGCAACAGAGCCATTGTCTATTGCAAAAGGAATGCTTTGTTTGTATGGACATCTAGCAACCACTGTAACTCTGTGGTCTGATCATTTGGTATTTAGCTTATAGCAGGTACAAAATGGCTACAACCGCCAAAAAGGCTCAGGGTGACTTCAAATGATAAAAATAACAAATTGACCCAATAAATGCAATTCCTAAACCCCAATCTCCACACACCATCCCAACCCATCTGTCCCCCCCCCCCCCCCCCCCCCCCCCCCCTGGTTCACTTAATCAATTCCTGAAAAACCTACCTTCCAACCAAGTCCCAAAATACACATTTCAGTTTTAATTTACAACCAATTTTAAAATAATTAGAATGTACATTTCCCCCCTCCAACATAAGATCACTCCTCAGCCTATAACCCCCTCACAGAGGGGTCATGGCTGTCCCAACACCTCTCTCCCCACCTAATGTCCTCATTCCCAATCAAAATGAAAATACAAGTCATACATTTTAAACAAGCTTCCATCCCCCAGGAAAAATTTGACTCCTTTTCCAACAATAAAAGCATGCCAGCAGCCCTTTCCAATTGGACAGAAACCACTGTTTCAGAAAGCTAGTAGTAGAACCTGTGGGATAGAGATCAATATGACTAGAGGTGAACAACAGTGCTAGAACTGGAGAGCAACACTGCAATGGACCCATGCCTGAACTGAAGCAGGACAGTGGTGTGTCCATGCTGCACCATCATTACTTAGAACCCATATTATCTTGACAGTTCTCTTATCATTTATAAACTACTCGACCTTTGACTTGTTTTTCCTGGTTGCTATGGCTGGGCACACAAATTACCTCTTCCATAGGTCTTTAACTAATTTCTTAAAAACACATCTTTGGTCGGTAGTTTTCATTGCTATATATCCAGTCTCATGTTCCGAGCGCAGTGTACTGGCTATTCCATTTTTACCACTTCAGTATAATTCTCTGTGATGTTTCCTCAGATAGCTGCATTTCTCTTGCTCTTCCTGATTAAAATTCTTCTTGTCATCTGTCAAAACCCTCAAGTTGATCCCACTCCAAAGCCATGCAATCTCTCAGAAAATGTCTTCCTCAGTGTTCCCAGGCTGACTTATTGGTGCCATGTGTTTTTATTTACTTCAGCCAAATCCGTATGGAAAACAATGAGCTAGCAGAATGATTTTAATATTCAGAAGGCTTTCCTGAATCCAAATGAGATTGTGTTTGATCTCCTGTAATTAAACTACCACCTGGCTGATTCATGACGTATTTGCTCCCAAATGAGAAACTGTAATTGCTGGAGGAGCATTCTTCTGCGCCAATAACTAACAATGGTGGTAAGTGGCCCCAGCAGGTGTCCCAGCTTTTGTGCCAGGTAATTAAAGCTCCTTAGGAAGCTGGCCCCAGTTGAGAACCATAAAGTTTGAATCTATATCTTCACCTTCTGGCTCAGCAAATTATGAAATGCCCCTTATATATCATGGCCTTTGAATCGTGAGCAAGTGTCTATATTTTAATGAAGAGGTTATTAAAGACATTCTCACTAACTAAATGTTTCCTTGGGTAGAGTAGGATCGAATTGCCTTTCTATGCTTCCTGCAACCAGAACTCTAGAATGTGATATGGGCGACTGCCATATCCCTACCTCTTCTACCTCTTTGCTGTGATGGAAGGTGCCATGTAAGTATATATTTATGAGTAAAATGCAGGTCAGAACATGTAAACATTCCAGCTAGGATTTGGGATTTAAATGAAATAGTGACTGATTACATAAATACAGAATAATTATTAATAATAATTTGGTCTGCTTGTTTTTCTACAGGTGTGGCACAGTCCCCACCTCTGAGTTCTCACTTATGCTAGGAAAATGCCCTGTTATTGACAAATATTTTGAACATGTATGTCCCCGAATTCCATCACTTAATTCTCCCAAACATTGTTTGTTTGTTTATTCTCATGCATATGCCTCCCTTCCCAGAGAGGCTCAGGGCGGCTTACAAAATGTAAAAACTACATATAAAACCAGCTAAAAAGCTGCTCTTGTGCCTATGACTGTGATCGATTGTATTTATTATTTTATTTATTTATTCCATTTATATGCCGCCCCCTATGCCTACATCATCTCAGGGCGGCTTCCAACACAAAATAAACAATTTACTACAATATAAAAAATATAAAAATCTACACAAATATTATTGTCACAGTTAAGCCTTGTTATACATCATCAGTTCAGGAAGATCCAATGTCAGAAGCAGGCCAGTTTCCTAGTATAGACGGGGCTACTGATACACATATCCATAGCTAGAGTGGAGGAACAGCAGGGAAATAGTAAATTTACTGGACATCCTGAAACTGTTACTGCAGTTCTTGTGGGGTTGCATCCAGAGTCTTTAAATGTGTATGAACCGACAATGAGCTGGCTTAATACCAACCAGTACCTTTTGAAGATCGGAACTGAGAGATAAATTTAAAGAAGGAAAAAAGATTTGCTTGTAATATTTTGTTTTTGCTGAAGCACGTAAGGAGGACACAATTGTTACTTGAATTGCTTCCATCTGCTCATTTTGGCTCCAACTATAAAACTGGCAACTGAAACACAAAAATAACTCTCTGGACCAAATTTTCTGCTGGAATATTTCCACTGAAAATCAGAGAATTTGACCCTTTCCCTGTCAGTCTCTGAGCTGAAATCCACTGAATTCCATAGAAATGTTTCCATCATCAGGCCCTAAAGCACTCATTCAAAGTGATTTAGTGAACATAAGCTGATGAGATAACATGCAACAATAGCATATTCTCTTCTACTATTAGGTCATGAAAGCCAGCAGTTCTTAGCCTTTGGGTTCAGAACTCATTTGCACACCTTGGTAGCCTCCATGACTCAGTAAACGTGAGATGTAGCACTAGTGGCTTTGGCAAAAGCTACATACTTCTACCTTGGTATTGCCTACCTGTAGGCCTCCGCGGCTAAGATTGGGTAGCCCCCTAGGTGAGCACAGCACATGTGGATGACTCAGTCCTTCAGGAGAAATTCCACAGCACACATTCCTGGCTGGTGAGTGTTTCAGATACTCCGTCTGGATTGGCCAAGCTCCCTGGCAACAAGAAAATCCCTGCAGAGCTAGCAAGGTAGCAAAAACCTGGCCTAGAGCATGAGTTTTCTCACTGGGTGTTTTTACACACACATTTCTCCTGGATGTTTGCTGTTGCATCCTGAACTTTGTGTGTCTAAATCACTCACCCAGATCTTAAACATCCGGATCTTTGAACTTCTGCATAGAACTTCTCACAGACCTTTTGTGTGTAAAACGTTCTCCTGGTAAACTGCTTTGCTCCAGGCAGCTGTGGTCACTTGGTTTCCATGGTAGCCTGTCACATCTATAGCTGCGACTACTTTAGGCTGCCTCAGGGCAGTGTTTGTGTGAAAAATGAATCCGGAACTTACTTGTGGACTTGTAAACCCAGAAGATGAAAAATCTGGAACTTTAACGTGTGTGTAAAAATGCCCACGCTCTCTCCTCCTTTGGACTGTGTCCAGGACACAGTTCTGGAACTAACTACAGTGCCCCACGTGGCTAAGATCACCTTGCCTGACCATGTGGCGAATGGACATGTGAGTAAAGAACTATATGCCTGCCTAACTTTCAACCAGGGACAGTCTAGGCTAGGACTGAAATGAGATTTCCCCCTTCTTGAAAATCTCATCAAGGATAGACTTCTCGACAAGTTTTTCTCATCTTGAGATTATCGCAAGAGTCTTGTGAGATTCTCGTGAGAAACTCAAGATTCTCGAGAACCTTAAAATAACAAATAACATGGCCATTCTGTGAATGTGCTGCCATTTGTTCATGCGCAGATCGTTTGGGGGGGATTTTTGAGATTCTCGAGTTTCTTGTGAGAATCTCGAGTTTCTTGTGAGATCTCACCGGGACTGCAAGATTCTTGTGAGAATTAATTTCATTCTTGGTTCATCCCTAGGCCTCCTGCAAACCAAATGGGCCACTGAGCCCAAATCCTGACTCTGTAATTGCTCAAGAGCTTATTCTGTCCTTTCCTAAGTTAATACCTGTTTGCACCCTTTTTGACCCTCATAACTAAAAGCTTAAGTTTATTTGTTTTCTTTTTGCCCCACTGGGTGTGTGTGTGCACGTGCTTATTGTCAAAACATGCCCTCCTCAGCCTTGCTAGGTACTGCTACTAGAAGGGAGAGGAGATTCACCCAAAGAAGGGGATTCCCCACCACCTCTTCCAGCCAGGGCAGCTTCTAGCTGAGTTAAGCACCCCTGAGTTACCCCAAAGGGTCTCTGCCCCACATAAGGGGAGAACGCCAGATAAGGGGAACCAGGAAAAGGTGTGCCCTTGGGAGGCTTGTAAGCCTGTAACTTCACGGGGCTCATATATCCTGAACTGCATGGACCCACACAGTAATTGGAGTCTGAGTGGTGGCAGTGAAACCCAGGTTTTTGGGGGTCACCAGGAGGTGCGGAACCAGCTAGAGTCTTTCCTCTGTTGGGACCCTGGGATCAGAGTTTGGGCCTGGTGCAATGAGGTGGTTAGGTCAGCGGTATTGCGCCCCCTACTGTGCCGCCACGGTGGCATTCCATTCATGATTGACATATTCTGACATGACTTGTGGGTTGAGAAACACTGACCAACCAGCACCATAGTGCTTTCTCCACTTTATTTGTCAATATTCCAGAGAGGATAGTGCTATTTACTAAATATCTAACGGGGGGCCGGGGAGGGGGGAGGTCTTCTAAAAGCACACTAGTGGTTAATTAGTAGCAGGGGCAAGTTATAGAGTTGTATTTCAATACTCTAGGTGCACCAGCTCAGTGACGGTAAAATCCCTGTTTGAAAACATGCTAATGGGAACAACCAAAGGAGCTGATCCTAAGCCCTGGGCACTGTGTGCACAGCACACGCACCCTGCTCTGGGGACTATGGTGCACACACGTCCACACACATGCATGCTCATGCACCTAGAGTATCCCCTCCCACCTCCTGACCTCCGTTGCTCCCACTGTTGCTCCCCCTTTTACATGTCATTAATCTCTCCCTCTCCACTGGCTCCTTCACCTCCACCTTCAAGCATGCCATTGTCTCTCCCACCCTCGACCCCTCTAGTTACCCACTGGTCTCCCTCCTACCCTTCGCCTCTAAGCTTCTGGAACATGTTGTCTACTCTCGCTGCCTGGATCTCCTCTATGCCAACTCCTCCCTGGACCCCCTCCAATCTGGCTTCTGCCCCCTTCACTCCACTGAAACTGCCCTTGCCAAGATCACCAATGATCTACTTGTTGTTAAATCTAAGCGCCTTTACTCCATTCTTGTCCTCCTTGATCTCTCTGCTGCCTTTGACACTGTCGACCACTCACTCCTACTGGACTCTCTTCGCTCCCTAGGCTTCTGCGGCTTTGTCCTTGACTGGTTCTTCTCCTACCTCTCTGACCGCTCCTTTAAGGTGTCTCTTCCCAATTCCAACTCCTCCTCCCTCCCCCTCTCGGTTGGGGTTCCCCAAGGCTCTGTCCTGGGCCCTCTCCTCTTCTCTATCTACACCCTGTCCCTTGGCAAACTTATTGCCTCCCACGGCTTCCAATATCATCTCTATGCTGACGACACTCAACTCAACTCTATCTCTCCACCCCCTCTCTCTTCCCTTCTGTCCAAACTCGCCTCATCAACTGGCGGAATGGATGCGGCAGAGCAGACTGAAACTCAACCCCGATAAGATGGAGGTGATGTTGGTGGGGAGAGCGAGGGAGGTAGTGGCTCCCCTGATTGGGGGAGTTCACCTGCCCATAGCTCAACAGGTCCGGAGTCTGGGGGTGATATTGGATGCAGACCTCCACCTGGAGCGGCAGGTGGAGGCAGTCGCTAAGGCTGCCTTCCACCACTTGTATCTGGTGCGTAGGCTGCGTCTGTTCGTCTCCGGCCTGGACCTGGCCACCCTCATCCATGCCTTTGTCACCTCGAGGCTGGACTACTGCAACGCGCTCTACGTGGGACTTTCCTTGTGCCTGGTTCGGAGGCTGCAGCTAGTGCAGAATGCGGCGGCCCGTCTCCTTATGGGGACGGGTCGTCGGGAGCATATTACACCTGTGATCTGGACTCTGCACTGGTTGCCAATAGCGTGCCGAGCTAGGTTCAAGGTTTTAGTGTTGGTCTATAAGGCCCTTAACGGTCTGGGCCCCTCATACCTCAGGGATCACCTCGCCCTCCAGGGCGGCTTCTGCGGTCAGCCAGGGGTGCCTTCTTGGAGGTCCCCCGCGTAAAGTGGGGGGCCACAATGGAGAGGGCATTCTCGGTGGCTGTGCCTTTGGAACTCCCTTCCGGAGGAAGCCCTCCTGGCCCCAGGACTGTTGTCATTCCGGCGGTGTTGTAAAACCTGGCTGTTCGCCCAGGCCTTGTGGGAGGGTGGGTTAGGGTTGTGTTTTTCTCCCCTACCCTGTTTTATTGTTTTAATGTTGATATGGTTTCCCGGGGCCCTGTTTTAAAAGTATTTAATTGTTGATTGTTTAAAATTGTTGTTGGAAGCCGCCCCGAGCTGTTTACAGGAGGGGTGGGGTAAAAATGTTTTAAATAAATAAATAAACTGTCTCTCTGATACTCTGCCTGGATGTTCCAACGTCAGCTCAAGCTTAACATGGCTAAGACTGAACTCCTTATCTTTCCTCCCTTCCCTTCCTCTCCCTCTTCCCTGTCCATCCTTATCGATGGGGTCACCATCCATCCCATTCCCCAAGCCTGTAGCTTGGGCTTCATCTTCGATACTCACCTTTCCTATAAACCTTACATCGACTCTGTTGCCAAGTCCTGTCACTTTGTCCTCCATAACATTGCTCGGATTCGCCCCTTTCTCTCTGTCTCCTCAGCCAAAACCCTTGTTCACGTCATGGTCATCTCTCTCGCCTTGACTACTGCAACCTCCTCCTTGCTGGCCTCCCCCGCTCTCACCTGTCCCCCCTTATCTCCATCCAAAATGCCGCTTCTAGGGTCATCCATTCAGCCCGTCGCTTCGACCACGTGCAGCCTTTCTCCTCACGTCACTGGCTCCCCCTTCCCAAAAGCATCCTTCACAAACTCCTGGTATTCACTTACAAAACCCTTCACAACCTGGCTCCCTCTTACCTCTCAGTCCTAATCTCCATACACACTCTTGCACACACTCTCCAGTCTTCCTCTGTCCCCTCTCCCTTGCCTCCCCTGCTCCTCTAACCGCCTTAGTCCCTTCTCCCTTGCTGCCCCCCATGCCTGGAACTCCTTCCCTGCCCACATCTGCCTTGCCCCCTCCCTCCACACCTTCAAATGCCTCCTCAAAACTCACTTCTTCTTGCTGCCTTTCCCAACGCCTGTTAGAACTTTCCTTTCAATATTTACTGTCTGCCCTCCCCGCAGACGCCTGCATAACTGCAACCAAGCCAAGCACGTGCACCTGAGACTTCGCATCCGCTTGAATGTTATTGATCCCTTGTCTCTCCGTATGTCCCCTCTCCTTGTCTCCTCCCTTCTCTCCTAGATTGTAAACCATAGGCAGGGACCGTGTCTATCTTATTGTTCTGTAAAGCGCCAGGTACACAGCTGGCGCTATAAAAAATGCTTATAATAATAAAAATAATAATTAATAATGTGTAAGCTGTGCATGCAGGGATTTAGGATCGGCCCCAAAGATGGGCAGTTGGCTGCCAGCACTTGTTCCTTTATGTTTAAGAACATGCCTACAGTATGGAATAGTAGAAGAAAAGTCCCTACCATTGCTAATCCCTGGTCAGCTGCCCAGGTGGTTGCATTGGTGGGGATGCCATTCTAAATTCTCCTAGTTTAGACATAGAACTGGGCAGGTGGAAGGTTCCTTTTTTTTCCTAGAGCAGCTGGAAAAAGGATGGACAATCAAACTGACTAAATGACAGTCACAAGGCCCACTCCATATTTTCAACCAAAAAACAAAGAGCCATGAGCTGAGGAAGAGGAAAGTTAAAGGCTGGGAGATTTTTGAAGGATTTTCTGCTGTTATCAACAATGATTCATCTGAAGAAGCCTAATCTGTGCCATGCTGAAAACTCTGTTGGCAGGAAGAAAGCTGGCTGTTCTAGTGTTGACATATTATTAGTATTATTGTTTAGTATTTGTATAGTACCAGCTATGGCCTGGCACTGCACAGTCCTAATTAGTGACAGTTCCCTGTCCCAAGGAGTTTATAGTCTAGGATGGACAAAGGTGGGGAGACAGGGGGAAGAGGAATGCAGGTAGATACATACAGGGATACATACAAGAAGTATGTTGTAGTCTAAAGTAGCTAAGTCTAAGGACCACTACTCCATTCTTGTGCTCCTTGATCTCTCTGCCGCCTTTGACATGGTTGACCATGGCCTCCTCCTGGATTTGCTATGCTCCCTTGTTTTCTGGGACTCTGTTCTTGACTGGTTCTCTTTGTATTTCTCGAACCACTCCTTCAATGTTTCTCTTGCTGGTACTTCCTCTATGTCGCTTTCTCTCTCTGTGGGAGTTCCCCAAGGCTCTGTCCTGGGCCCTCTTCTCTTCTCCCTTTACATTCTTTTTCTGGGAAAACTCATTGAATCTCATAGCTTCCAGTACCACCTGTATGCTGATGAGTCATGCAGCTCTATCCCTCCACTCCCGTGCTCTCCTCCTCCATCCAGTCTCATATTTCTGACTGTCTGTCTGACATCTTTGCTTGGATGTCTTGCGACCAACACAAGTCTAATATGGTCAACACTGAAATCCTCTTCTTCTTCCCAAAACATTCCCATCCTACTTCCCTGTTTCCATTGAGGAGGTCGCTATCCAGCCTGTCCCACAGACGCGTAGCCTGGGATTAATTTTTGACTCCTCCCTCTCTCTTACACCTTAGATTCAGACTGTTGCCAAATCCTGCCGCTTTGACCTGTATAATGTTGCTAAAATCTGGTCCTGCCTTACTGTTGCCACTGCAAAAACCCTAGTCCATGCTCTAGTCATCTCTCGCCTTGATAACAGTAACCTCCTCCTTACTGGTTTCCCCTGCTCTGATCTTGCCCCCCTCATCTCCATTCAATGCTCTGTTGCTAAAGTCATCCACCTTGCCCATCACTATAACTACATTCAGCCCCTCCTCTTTGCCCTACACTGACCCCTTTACATGAACATATTCAGCACAAGCTCCTGGTCTTCACCTTCAAGGCTCTACATGGCCTTGCTCCCGTCATCTCTCTCCGCTCTTGTATCCCTCCACACTCCTTCCTGGTAGCTTCACTCCTCCTCTGCCCCCACCCTTGCCTGCTCACAACCTCCTTGTTCCTCTAAACATCTTTGCCCCTTCTCACTTGCTGCCCCCATGCCTGTGTTAGGACTTGTCCCCATCTCCAAAGGAATAACCAGGGACGGGGAACAGCGACCAGGGCTAACCCTGGCCCGAGGCTCTCAGCCGCGTACTCACGCCTCTCCATTGCACCGGCACGGGGGGAATTCCCAGCTCCGACAGACCAGGCAGCGCCGGAGTGGGAAGAAGGAACTGATGCAGCAACAGGGCATGGCATGCCCCCACGCTGGCATGTGCCGCAGGGGGTGTGGCCTCAGGGAAACAGGCAGCCGAGCCGGCAATCATGTCCCTGGCCCTGCCCCCAGGTCTGCGGCATTCACAGCGGCTGTGGCACCGCCCGCAGAGAGACTATAAAGGCAGCTAACGAACACAGGAGCCTCGCTGGTGATCGGAGAAACCCCGTGAGACCAGCCCCTCTTATTGTATTCTGGTTGTTGCTAGAGCCCTTCTTGGATTGTGTGGGTGGAGACTGAGTGTGCTTGTGTGAGTGCGAGTGTCTGGCGAGTGCCTGCCCTTCCCAAACGGTAAGTGTGAATTCCCCTTATTTGTGTACCTCACCCCTGGGCCCCCATACATTGCATGTTTGCTCCCTATCCTTCCCCTCCCCTCCTGGGGGTAGCACCAAAGACCTTCCTACACCGCTTCCAGGTTTCCACCCTATCCTAGTCCCTGGTGCATGTAGCCCCTCCCGTACGATGCCCGGTGGGTGTTCACTCCAGATCCCCCGTGATGATCTAGGCTGGGGACTATATGCGTCTGGATATGCCCAAAGGCCATATAAGATCCTGAGGGTTTGTTTTCTGAGCCTAGGCAGGTCATCTCATGTGTCTGTGAGTGTGAGAGCCCCTGCTTCCCCCGCCTTCCCAGAAAGCCTCACAGCCTGGAACTCCCTTCCTGGATACATTTGTTCTGCTCCCTCCCTCCCAACTTTCAAATCCCTCCTGAAAACCTCTCTCTTCCATCAGGCTTTCCCTGGTCATGCATCAAAGGCTCGTTGTGAGTGAAACTAAATCCTCTTTCCTCCCTCAGAATCTCTTCCCTGTAACTAAGTTAAGCACCTGCACCTGCACTTTCTCAACCTCATGAATGTATCCTTATCTCTCCTGACGTTCACCCCTCCCTCATCTCCCCCTTACTTGTCTCTCTTAGATTGTAAGTCCTTTGGGGTAGGGACCTGTCTGTAACTACTGATTGTACAGTGCCAGGTACACAGCTGGTGCTATATAAATAATAATAATTAATAATACATTAATCAAAGTTGAAGCCCCAGGGCGGCTCCTGCGGTCTGCCGGGGGTGCCTTCTTGGAGGTCCCCCGTGTTAAGTGGGGGGCCACAATGGAGAGGGCATTCTCGG
>QEPC01015139.1:3107193-3129399 GCA_003113815.1 Sphenodon punctatus | reverse complement strand
ATGTTGAGGCGGATCTTGTCTATCTTGGAGGTGAAGAAGGAAGCAAGATCCTGAGCAGAAATGGAAGAGGGAGGAGGAGGACAGGGAGGCTTGAGGAGGGAGTCAAAGGTGGAGAACAGGCAGCGAGGGTCCCGAGAACAGGACTCAATGCGGGAGGCGTAGAAATTCTGTCTAGTGAGGGAGACAGCAGAAGTAAGGGAGGAGAGAGAGAATTTGAAGTGAAGGAAGTCAGCATGAGGGTGGGATTTGCGCCAAAGGCATTCAGCAGCACGGGTGAAGAAGCGGAGGTGGCGGATACTGGGGGTGAGCCAAGGACGGGAGTTGTGGGAGCGGGCAGGGTGGATGGAGAGGGGGGCAAGGGAGTCAAGGGTGGTGGAGAGAGAGGCATTGAAAGCAGAAATGGCAGAATCAGGGGAGGAGGAGGAGACTGAGGGGAGAAGGGGGGAGAGAGAGGAGGCAAAGTCCAGGAGGTTAATGGCCTGCAGGTCATGGAAGGGGTGTGGAGAGGGGGAAGAGGAAGGGCGACAGTGGGAGACATTGAAAGAGGCAAGGAAGTGGTCAGAGATGGGATGAGGATCGAAGGAGAAATCAGAGTCAGAGCAGTTCCTAGAGAAGACGAGGTCAAGAGAATGGCCGTTAGCGTGGGTGGGGGAGTTGGTCCAAAGGTGGAGGTTGAAGGAAGAGGCTAGTGAGAGGAAGCGAGAGATGGAGGGCTGGGAAGGGACAGCAACGTGAATGTTGAAGTCACCAAGGATGAGAGTGGGGGTATCGTCGAAGAGGAAGAAAGTGAGCCAGGACTCAAATTCAGAGAGAAAGAAAGAGAGAGCTAGGGGGGCAGTATATGACAGTGATGCAGAGATGGAGGGGGGAGTAGAGGCTCACAGAGTGTGCCTCAAAAGAAGGGAAGGCGAGAGAGGGGGGAGGGGAAAGTGGTTGGAATTGACAGGCGTTAGTGAGGAGGAGGCCCATGCCACCACCCGGCCTTTGGGGCATGGCTGGTGAGAAAAGGAGAGACACAAAGGAGAGGGTAGCTGCTAGCTGGGGTGACAGAGTCAGAGGGGGAGATACAAGTTTCAGTAAGAGCAAGGAGCTGGAGGGAGTGGGAGAGGAAGAGATCATGGATGTAGGGTGCTTTATTGGCAGAGGAGCAACAGTTCCAAAGGGAGCAGGAGAATGGGAGCTGATCAGGGGGAAGGCAGGGAATGGGGATAAGATTGGGAGAAAGGGGGCGGTGGGACAGGCAAGAGATAGGGAGGGTGGGGAGGAACAGTAGGGGAAGGTAGCCGAGGAGGAGGAAGTGTGAGGAGGTTGGCGAGAAGTGATGGGCTGGGAGGGAGAGAGGAGCAGGGAGAAAAGAAGTAGAGGAAGGAAGAGATGGGGGGAGAGGGGAGAAGGAGGGAGGGGGAAGACGAGAGATTAGGGCAGGCATGATGGTGGGGAAGATAGGTAATAGAGAAGAGACAGAGAAGAACGAGGTGGAGAGTGACTGACCTACTGGCCACTGAGGAGCCAGCAGGTGGTAGAAGTACCCGTAAGCTTACCCCTAGCTGCTGCTGTTGTAGTATTCTGCTGGTGAGTGATCTTATTACAGTGCGCACCTTTTGGCTCGCTGGTCGCTGGAACTCAGGCAGCAGAAAAGCCAAGCTCTAGGAGGGTTGCGGCGTTCTTAGGTGTTGCCAGCCGAGGCAGCTGGGAGAGTACGCAGATGAGCTGCAACCTCACCAGTTCCTGGCTCGCTAGTCGCTGAAACTCAGACAGCAGAAAGGCCAAGCTCCAGGAGGGTCGCGGTGTCCTCAGGTGTTGACAGCCGAGGCAGCTGGGAGAGTATGCAGATGAACTGCAACCTCACCAGTTCCTGGGTCGCTGGAACTCAGGCTGTAGAAAGGCCAAGCTCCAGGAGGGTTGCGGTGTTCTCAGGTGTTGACAGCCGAGGCAGCTGGGAGAGTATGCAGATGAACAGCAACCTCACCAGTTCCTGGCTCACTGGTTGCTGGAACTCAGGTGGCAGAAAGGCCAAGCCCCAGGAGGGTCGCAGCGTCCTCGACCCTCCTGGATCCGATGACCCATCTGAAGGGGGAGCAGCTGCTGGATGTGTGCTCCCGTGAGCCACGGAACACCAATATCATAATGCCTCTACATAAATCTATGGTGCGACTGCACCTTGAATATTGTATGCAGTTCTGGTCACCCAATCAATATTAGGGTCATTGAAGTCACCCATTATTATTATGTTGCAGACTTTAGTAGCCTGTCTAATCTCTTTTAGCATTGCTTAATCAGTCTCTCTGTCCTGGTCAGGGGGACGATAGTATAACCCTACTGCAATACTCTTCCCCTTTATACCTAACATTTCTATCTCTAGAGATTCTAGGGAACAGTTTGCATCCTTTAAAATTTTAATTGTACTTGACTCAATGTTGTCTTTTACATATAGAGCCACCCCACAACCAACTCTGTCTACTCTGTCATTCCAATATATTTTGTACTCTGGTATTAGTGTCCCATTGGTTATCCTCGTTCCACCATGTCTCTGTGATGTCTATAATGTCTAGATCTTCATTTAGCACCATACACTCTAATTTGCCCATCTTACTTTTTAGGCTTCTAGCATTTACATATAGACATTTATGTGTATTCTTTTTATTCTTCTTAATGTGCACATTATAGGGGACTGTATCAGGCACCCTGGAATTGTTATTTATCTGTTCTCCAGCAAATTCCACCTGAAGTCCTTTAATTTTTATCCCTTCCTCAGTCTTAAGGAACTCTAAATCCCCTAAGTTAACATCATCCTGCATAGATGCCACAGTCCGAACTGTGCACTCCACACTGCCCGTCGGCTTTCTCCAGGTTCTAGTTTAAAAACTGCTCTATCACATTTTTAATTTTTAGTGCCAGCAGCCAGGTTCCATTCTGGTTAAGGTGGAACCCATCCCGTCTGTATAGACTCCCCACTCCACAGAAGGCTGCCCAGTTCCTGATAAATCTAAAGCCTTCTTCCTTGCACCATTGTCTCATCCACGCATTGAGACGTTGGAGCTCTGCCTGCCTCTGGGGTCCTGCGTGTGGAACAGGCAGCACTTCCGAGAATGCTACCTTGTTAGTTCTGGACTTGAGTCTACTACCTAAAAGCCTAAATTTGGCCTCCAGAACCTCCGTCCTACATCTGCCTATGTCTTTGGTACCAACTTGGACCATGACAACAGGTTCCTCCCCAGCACTCTCTAGGATTCTATCTATGTGTCTAATTCTAGGAAAGAGTTAGTGCTGCTGTAAACTGCATTAATCCCGATAGTTTTCAGCTAGGAGGACACTGTAAACTGCAGCTGCTCTTTTGGGATCAGGTCTTCATGACAGGAGAGGGCAAATTTCCTGAGCTCATCCATGCTTATAGTGGTGAGAAACCAATCAGAACAAATGCAATAAAGACCTGATGAAGCTTTTTGCATCTTTCTTGAGAGAATAGAAGGTTTCCCTATCTCAGAGTGGGAGCATGAAACTACAGAACTGTCTTGAAGGATGTTTATTAATGAGATAGCAGCTGACCCCAGGAGGGTGTTCAACCCATGTTTGATCGCTGTCTGTCTATTAGATGGCCACGAGATAAGTGCTGCTGTGTGCCACAGAGCCTCCACTCACAGCAGAGTCCAGGAGAATTGTGAGCCAGCCATGTGGGACAATCTGGGACAATGTTCGTCCATGTGTCTGCCCCCATTTTTAGGTTTTGTGCAGCCTCTGTGCAGGCAAAGCACATAAGGTGGTCCCAGTAGTCAGAGCAGCAAACGTGCACGCTCGCCGCTGTCACTCTCCCTGGGGCTTCTACTGTTTCGTTTCGCTTTGGAGCACTCAAAAACGGCACGCCAAAAGGGAAAAAACAACCCTCCCAAAACAGGAAGCAAACAGCAGGGGGAGCCTCCTGAACCCCGAATTCCCAAGGGCTGCGAATCATGAGGGAGGGGGTGGGTGGGCAGAGCGCGGCTCCTGCCCGTGTATTGGGATTGCTGTGCGAAACCCCCTGAGTGGGGGCTGCCCGGACTGAAGACACTACTCCTGCGGGCTGTCGTCCATTTATTTTCACCCTATGAGTGATATATTTTAAAATATTCTACTGAAGAGCAAACCTTTTGCCTCTGTAAGGCAAACAGTAGATGTTCTAGAAAAGAGAAGGAGAACATGTCCTATCCCGCTTACTACCCAGCCTTTCAAAAGTGGATGTAGTAGTGAGGTAGTTTTGTTTGTCGTTCTCCCTCCTGTAAGTGATTAATTCGACTTATTTACAGGCAGCATAATGACAAATAAAACTACCTCAGCAACATTTAACTTGAAAAAGGGAAACTATGCAAAAATGAGGAAACTAGTTAGAGGGAAACTAAAAGGAGCAGTTGCAAGAATTAAATGTCTGCAAGAAACATGGAGTCTGTTTAAAAATACCATCTTGGAAGCCCAGATTAAATGTATTCTGCAAATAAAAAAGGAAGCAAGAGGACCAAACGTATGCCTGTGTGGCTAAATGGTGAGGTGAAGGAGGCTCTTAGAGCCAAAAAGGTATCCTTTTAAAATGGAAAGCTAGTCCTAATGAAGAAAATAGGAAAGAGCATGACTATTGCCAAAACGTTAATAAGGCAGGCCATGGGGGAATTTGAAGAGTGGCTTGCCAAAGATGCAAAAACTAACAAAACTTTTTCAAGTACATCAGAAGCAAGAAGTCTGCTAGAGAGTCAGCTGGGCCGTTAGATGACCAGGGGGTAAAAGGGNGGGCTGTGAATCATGAGGGAGGGGGTGGGTGGGCAGAGCGCGGCTCCTGCCCGTGTATTGGGATTGCTGTGCGAAACCCCCTGAGTGGGGGCTGCCCGGACTGAAGACAATACTCCTGCGGGCTGTCGTCCATTTATTTTCACCCTATGAGTGATATATTTTAAAAAATTCTACTGAAGAGCAAACCTTTTGCCTCTGTAAGGCAAACAGTAGATGTTCTAGAAAAGAGAAGGAGAACATGTCCTATCCCGCTTACTACCCAGCCTTACAAAAGTGGATGTAGTAGTGAGGTAGTTTTGTTTGTCGTTCTCCCTCCTGTAAGTGATTAATTCGACTTATTTACAGGCGGCATAATGACAAATAAAACTACCTCAGCAACATTTAACTTGAAAAAGGGAAACTATGCAAAAATGAGGAAACTAGTTAGAGGGAAACTAAAAGGAGCAGTTGCAAGAATTAAATGTCTGCAAGAAACATGGAGTCTGTTTAAAAATACCATCTTGGAAGCCCAGATTAAATGTATTCTGCAAATAAAAAAGGAAGCAAGAGGACCAAACATATGCCTGTGTGGCTAAATGGTGAGGTGAAGGAGGCTCTTAGAGCCAAAAAGGTATCCTTTTAAAATGGAAAGCTAGTCCTAATGAAGAAAATAGGAAAGAGCATGACTATTGCCAAAACGTTAATAAGGCAGGCCATGGGGGAATTTGAAGAGTGGCTTGCCAAAGATGCAAAAACTAACAAAACTTTTTCAAGTACATCAGAAGCAAGAAGTCTGCTAGAGAGTCAGCTGGGCCGTTAGATGACCAGGGGGTAAAAGGGGTGCTGAAGGAGGATAAGGCCATTGCAGAGAACCTGAATGAATTCTTTGCTTTAGTCCTGACTGCAGAGGATGTTGGAGAGAGACCCACATTGGAACTATTTTTTGTAGGTGATGAATCAGAAGAACTCACAAATCAATGTGACTATGGAAGAGCAAACTGACAAGCTAAATAATAGTAACAAATCACCAGGACCAGATGATATTCACCCCAGAGTTCTGAAGGAGCTCAAATATGACATTGCAGACCTACTATTGGTAATTTGTAACCTGTCACTAAAATCTACCTCTGTGCCCCAGGACTGGAGATAAGCGGTGCTGTGTGCTAGTGTAGCGATGTAATGCCAATATTTTAAAAGGGCTCCAGAGGTGATCCTGGAAACTATAGACCAGTGAGCCTGATGTCAGTGCCGTGCAAACTGGTGGAAAACAGAGTTACTGCACATATTGATAAACATGGCATAATGGGGAAGAGTCAACATGGATTTAGCAAAGGGGAGTCGTGCCTCGCTAATCTATTGGAATTCTTTGAAGGTTAAATAAGCATGTGGATAAGGGTGAGCCAGTCGATATAGTGTATCTGGATTTTCAGAAGGCATTTGATAAGGTCCCTCATGAGATACTCAAATGAAATAGTCACGGAATAAGAGACAGTGTCCTATCATGGATTGGTAACTGGTTAAAGGAAAGGAAGCAAAGACTAGGACTAAATGGTCAGTTTTTGCAATGGTGAGAAGTAAACAATGGAGTGCCTCAGGGATCTGTAGTGGGACCGGTGTTGTTTAAGATATTTATTAATGATCTGGAAAAGGGAGTAAAAGTGAGGTGATCAAATTTGCAGATGACACAGAGTTATTCAATGTAGTTAAAACCCGAGCGGACTGTGAAGAATTGCAGGGGGATCTTGCAAGACTAGGTGATTGGGCATCTAAATGGCAGATGAAATTTAATCTTGACAAGTGCAAAATGATGCACATAGGGAAAAATAATCCAAACTATATGCACAAAATGCTGGGTGCTAAATTAGGAGTTACCACTCAGGGAAAGGACCTTAAGTCATTGTGGACAATATATTGAAATCCTGAGCTCAGTGTGCAGTGGTGGCCAAAAAAGCAAACAGGAAGTTAGGAATTATTTGGAAAGGGATTGAGAATAAAACTGGAAATATCATAATACCTCTATATAAATCTATGGTGCAACTGCACCTTGAATATTGTATGCAGTTCTGGTCGCCCCATCTCAAAAATATATAGCAGAACTAGAAAAGGTACAGAGAAGGGCAAGAAAAATGATCAAAAGTATAGAATGGCCCCCATACCTAGAGACGTTAGGTATCTTCAGCTTGGAGAAGAGATGACAAAGGGAATATGCTAGAAGTTTATAAAATAATGAGTAGTGTGGAACAAGTAAATAGGGAATGGTTATTTACCTCTCAAATAGTATTAGAACTAGGCGACACTCCATGAAACTAACTGGTGGAAGATTTAAAACAAATAAAAGAAAGTATTTTTTACTCAACACACCCCTGCTCAAGCGCTCCGCTCCTCTTCCATCCCCTCCCTCACTCTCCCACGCCTCCCCTGCTCTCCCAACCATCTTTGTCCCTTCTCCCTCGCTGCCCCGCATGCTTGGAACTACCTCCCTGCCCTCGTCTGCCTTGCCCCCACCCTCCACACCTTCAAGTCCCTCCTCAAAACCCACCTCTTCTGCTCCGCCCTTCCTAACTCTTGCTACCCATCCCCACCCAGGATTATCCCCCACCTGCTATCTGCAAACTCTCAATTTACTGTAACCAAGCCAAGAACGTGTTTACTGAGTTCCCGCATTCTCATGAATGTTGCATCCCTTGTCTCTCCCTTGGTTCCCCCTTCCCTGTCTCCCCTCCCCATCTTTAGATTGTAAGCTCTCGGGCAGGAACCATGTCTATCTTATTCTTTGTAAAGCGCCAGGTACATTGCTTGCGCTATGTAAATTCTAATATTAATAATTGACTTGTAGAATCTGTTGCCAGATTATATGGTCAAGGTCAATAGTATAGCTGGGTTTTAAAAAAGATTGGATAAGTATTTGAAGAGTAGGTCCATTAATGGCTATTAGCCAAGTAGGTTTAGGGGACGTAACTTCATGCTGTTGGGAGCTGGCAATGGGAAATGGATTGCCCATTGTGACCTAATTAGTAGGAGTGGAAATATCGGTATCGGATTAATCTGATACACCCGATAATTGGGTATATCGAATTAATCTGGTAATCACCGGTATTGGCATACCGTTATTTTAACATTGGCTGCTTTACCGGTTTTTTTACATCGCGGCCATTGAAATACATGGCCGCAATGTAAAAAAAATGGTAAACCGGCCAATGTTAAATAACCAGTATGCCGATACTGGTAAATCCAATACCGGGTAGATCCCATACCGATAAATTCGATATCCGGTATTCTCCCCGGTGTCCCACCCCTACTAATTAGGTAGTTCTCCCAAGTAACTGAGATTGGCCACTGTTGGAGACAGGATGCTGGACTTGATGGACCATTGGTCTGACCCAGTATGACACTTTTTAAAATGTCAATGGAAATTTTATTGCACGTTTACAAAACATACTTAGTAAAACCACAAACTCATGACATAAAAAGTAATACAAGCAGAGAGCAGGGGAGGAGAGAGAGTAACGGGCAGGTAAAAGGTTATATATTTATTTATTTTATTTATTTTGTTACATTGATATGCTGCCTCCCATGCCCACGGCATCTCGGGGCAGCTTCCAACACAATATAAAACAGTTTTAAAAAACAATTTTTAAACATAAAACAAATTTAAAACATCCCCCACAAAAATTAACCCACCACCCCACCCTCCCCTCCGAAGGCTTGGGTGAACAGCCAAGTCTTACAAATACATCGAAAGGCCAAGAGACCCGGGGCCAGGTGAGCCTCCTCTGGGAGGGTATTCCACAACCGCGGCCCAGCCACCGAGAACGCCCTCTCCATTGTGACCACCCATCTTACATGGGGGACCTTCAGAAAGGCACCCCCAGTGGACCGAAGGGATCGTTCTGAGGCACGGAGGGCGAGGCGGTCCCCGAAATATGAGGGACCCAGACCGTGCAGGGCTTTTAAAATCAATACTAACACCTTGAATCTGGCTCGGTACGCTATAGGAAGCCAGTGCAGAGCGCGGAGCACTGGTGTTATGTGCTCACACCATCCCGTCCCCGTCAGGAGACGGGCTGCCGCATTCTGCACTAGCTGCAGCCTCCGAACCAGAAACAAGGGAAGCCCCACATAAAGCGCGTTGCAGTAGTCTAGCCTGGAGGTGATGAAGGCATGGACGACAGTGGCCAGATCGGGCCCGGAGAGGTAAGGTCGAAGCCCCCGTACCAGATACAACTGGCGAAAGGCGGCTTTAGCCACCGCCTCCACCTGCCGATCCAGACGGAGGCCTGAATCCAAAACCACCCCCAGACTCTGAACCTGAAGAGCAACAGGTGGGTGAGCACCCCCTATCAGGGGGGCCAGCACCTCTCCCGCCCTTCCCACCACCATCACCTCCGTCTGCACTTCTTATGTTCTTATGAAGAAGAGGCAGGGTGGCATCTGATGAAGCAGATTGTTGCGTGCAAAACATGCTTCTCTTTGCCAGTTGGTCTCTAAGGTACCATCCTGCCTCTTCTCTTCAGACTAACACAGCTCACCATGTCTTTACAAAGGCTGGTATCCCTTTCTTTGCAAAGTGTTCAGTTCCAACACTGAAGCAGCATAATGTCATGCTTGGCTGATTATTTATTTTTATTTATCTACAAAAAATTTCTATTCCACACCCTCCTGCACCTCGGCAGCTCAGGGCAGCGAGCAACATAAAAACATAACAATAAAATCATCTAAAACTACAATATATAAAATATATAAAATGAACACATAAAATATCAGCTAGCAAATAACACCACCACCACCCTACTCAGCCCCCTCCCTGAAGGACCGGTGGAACAACCAGGTTTTACAACACCTGCGGAAAGAGGGGAGGTCAGGGGACAGATGGGCTTCCAATGGGAGAGAATTCCACAGTCAGGGTGCGCCCACCGTGAACGCCCTTCCCACTGTCGCCACCCGGCATGCCAGGGGAACTTTGAGTTGGGTGCCCCTGGCTGACCGCAAAGGCTGTGAAATGACCCGAGGCTTGAGGCGGTCTTGCAGGTAAACAGGACCCAAGTTGTTTAGGGCTTTATAAGTCATAACCAACACATTGAATTGAGCCCAGAAGACAATAAGCAGTCAGTGGACAGTCCAGAGCACCAGTGTAATGTGCTCGAAGTGGCTCGTCCCGATTAGGAGGTGGGCCGCCACATTCTGCACCAGCTGCAACCTCCGGACTGTCGCCAAGGGTAGTCCCACGTAGAGAATGTTGCAGTAGTCCAGTCGAGAGGTAATGAAAGCATGGATGATGGTGGCCAGATCCGAGTCTGAGACATACGGCCGCAGCTGTTGCACCAGTTGTAACTGGCGGAATGCTCCTCTCGCCACAGCCTCCACCTGACAATCCAGGCAGAGCTGTGGGTCGAGGAGCACCCCCAGACTATGGACCTGAGCGGCCAGAAGGGACAGACCCCGCCAGTGACAGGAGCCACCACCCCCTCAGTCCTACCCACCAACTTCACCTCCATCTCATTGGGATTCAGCCTCAGACGGCTCATCCTTATTCAGTCCCCCACAGCTGCCAAGCACCGGGTAAGCACCGAGTCTGCTGGGCCTGGGTCTCCAAAAAACAAGAGGTAAAGTTGTGTATCATCGTCATACTGATGACATCGTACGCCAAATCCTTTCATGACCTCACCAATGGTTGCATATACACGCTGAACAAGAGGAGGGATAGAATAGAACCCTGCGGGACTCCACATGTGAGATTCCAGGGAGACGATGTACATTCCCCGAGAACCACTCGCTGAGTTCTCCCTGCCAGGAATGAGCGGAACCATTCAAGAACAATTCCGTTCACCCAGTCCAGTCCCACAGCCTTGCCACCAACATCTCGTGGTCAACAGTATCAAACGCCGCCGACAGATCCAGTAAGATCAAAATTGAGGATCCGCCCTTATCTAATTCATGGTGCAGGTCATCAACCAAAGCCACAAGTGCAGTCTCCATGCCAAACCTGGGGCGAAAACCAGACTGCGAGGGATCAAGAAAACTGACCCAATCCAGATGTCCCTAAAACTGCCGGGTCACCACCCACTCAATAACCTTCCCTAAAAAGGGAAGGTTCGAGACTAGCCGATAGCTGGCTAGGGAGTCAACGTCCAAAGATGACTTTTTGAGCAGAGGCTGAACCACCACCTCTTTGAGACAGCTTGGCACCCTGCCCTCCCTAAGGGAGGCATTGACCATCCCCGCCAACAACAGCCCTAACGTCTCCCGGCCGGCCTTCACCTGCCAGGACGGGCACGGATCTAATTCACAACAGGTGGCCTGAACAGTCCCAAGGACATCTCCTGCGTCAGCAGACGACACCCACTGAAACTGATCCCACAACAACAGACATGGCAGAGCTTCCCGTACCTCTGATACATCTATCAGGCCCAGGCCTTTGGGGAGAGGGGGATGGGGGGAGAGGGTTTTTATTCTCCCCGCCCTTATTTTTCTTTTTCTTATCCCTAGATGTTTTAATTGTTGATGTTTTAAAATGTTTTTATGAATTTTAATTGTACGTTGCCCTGGGATGCTGTAGGCATATGGGGTGACTCATAAATGTAATAAATAATAAATAAATAATTAAAATCTACTGACATAAATGCAGCATCGAGATCATGGTGAATTTGGGCGATTTTATCCACACAAAAATCAGCAAACATGTCACAGCGGGCAGTGGAAAATTCCAGTTCCAGGAGGAGAGAGGCCGGACTGACCAGTCTCTTCACCACCTGGAAAAGCTCCGCTAGATGTGATTTTGCAGACGCGATGAGGGCAGCAAAGAACCCCTTCTTTGCTGCCCACACCACAACAGCATAAGCTCTTAAACTAGCTTTATGCTGCAATCGGTCAACTTCAGCATGAGTCCGGTGCCACCGGCACTCCAACTGCCATCCATCCTGCTTCATCAGGTGCAGGTTCTCTGTAAACGACGGTGACCCCGTCCCCAGCCATTGACTCTTTGGAAGCGGATGCTTGGGAGCTGTTTGGTTGATAGCCTCAGCCAACAAGCTGTCCCAGAAGGCAATGAGGTCATCGAGTGAACNCTATAATTTTCAACTGACCCAGGTCCTGCTGTCTCATTACTTTCCCAATGTTTGGAGGCTGTGGTGGATTGGATGTGGCAGAACAGACTGAAGCTCAATCCTGAAAAGACGGAGGTGATGGTGGTGGGTAGGGCAAGGGAGGTACTGGCTTCCCTTGTGGGGGGGCGGGGAGGGTTCCGACCTCCTGTAGCCCAGCAGGTTTAGAGTCTGGGGGTGGTGTTGGACTCGGGGCTCCGTCTGGATCGACAGGTGGAGATGGTGACTAAGGCCACCTTCCACCAGCTGTATCTGGTATGGAGGCTGTGCCCATACTTAGTTTATTGGTTCGGCTTTCACCATACCCACACGTCATATACAAACATACAAAAATACAATACATCATATTAAAATAGTCCATAGACAAACAAAATCAATATTCCTAACTGACCACATACAAAATTAGTATTTACAACCAAAACCTTTAATAAAACCAAACCCCGCAGGGTTACGAACATATTGGCCCTAATAAGGGAGATGGTGCAAAACCAAAACCCACACAGCAGTACGTCCACTCAAAATTGTCATCGCCAAGATAATAACCTATACCCAACATAGGGACCGCCAACAGGCTACTTTCCCTATGCAAATTTCCATATGACCGGTGCTTAGCCCCTGGATAATAACTACCAAAATATATCCAATGGCCCAACAGCAAAATAATTATTATTTTGCTGTGTCCATACATTTCCAGGCCCGACCTGGCCACCCTCATTCATGCCTACAACACCTCAAGGCTAGACTACTGCAATGAACTGTACGTGGGGCTTCCCTTGTTTCTGGTTCAGAGGCTGCAGCTGGTGCAGAATGCAGTGGCCCATCTCCTTATGGGGACGGGAAGGCGGGAGCACATAACACCTGTGCTCCATACTCTGCACTGCTTGCCTATAGTGTACTGAGCCAGATTCAAGGTATTAGTGTTAATCTATAAAGCCCTACACGGTCTGGGCCCTGGGACTGCCTTGCCTTCCGCGCCTCAGAGTGATCCCTGCGGTCCACCGGGGGCGCCTCTTTGGAGGTCCCCTGTGTAAAGCAGGGGGCCACAATGGAGACGGCGTCCTCGGTGGTCAGGCTGAGGGTCTGGAATTCCCTCCTGGAGGAAGCCCATCTGGTTCCAGGTCTGTTGGCGTTTCGGCGAGCCTGCAAGACATGGCTGTTCACTCAGGCCTTCAGAGGGGAGAGTGGGAGGGTGGGGTAAGAGGGGATTTTTAAAGAGTTTTTATGTTGAGGGGGGTTGTATTTTTAAAACATTGTTTTAATGAATTTTATTGTGTGTTTTTATGCTGTAAGCCGGCCCAAGATGCCATAGGCATGAGGGGGCAGCTAGCAAAAATAAATAAATAAAGAAAGAAAGAAAATAAACAAAACAAAACAGGAACTAAATATCTGTTCCTTCCCACAGTTGGTCTCTGTCTCCTAAAGATACCATAATTCCCCCAGGCCATCACAACCCTGATGGCTGTGGACACCCCCCCCGACCCCTCACCCCTCCCTCGGTGGTCCTCCCGCCAGACCCCTGAGGACACACCCTCCCTCTCCTATCCCCTTCCCCCCTCCATTCTCCCCACCAATTACCCTCTCTCCCATCTCGCCTGGTCCCCCTCTCTCACTGGGAGACCAGAACCCCCCATCCTCATTGGGTCAGACCCCCCCATCTCACCGGGGGGCTGTACCCAACCTTCCCCAACCCAGTCCCCTCCCCACCCCCACATATGCAGGGGGGAGCTGTATTACCCTCCATCCTCCCCCATCCCCTTAGTATATATCCCGAACAACTACCCTACGATCCCCCAACCCTCACCTAAGGGCCGCACCCAAAGACCCTTTGGCATGGCCCTTAAGTGTGCGGCCTGTGGCGACGTCCTGTCTCTTAACTCCCCCCTCCTGCCAGAAGTCTCCCAAAGGAGGGGAGGAGCCCCCAACCTCATCCCCACCCCTCCTACAATGGAGGGGGGATGGTAGCTGAACTGGGGGGGCTCAACTCCTTCCCCTATTGGGGCAAGTCTACCTGGCTCCCAGCCCCCAGCGATGGAACAGGATCCAGGCTCGGCTCTTGACAGCAACGGTGGAGCTGATAGCCCGTCTGAAAGTGGCAGCGGCGGCAGTGCCCTGCAGCGACACCAGGCTGCGCTGTCTCTTAACCCCCCTCCCACTGTAAGTCTCCCAAAGAGAGGAGGAGCTCCCGACCTCGTCCCCACCCCTCCTACAATGGAGGGGGGGATGGTAGCTGTCCCTGGGGGAGGGGGTCAACTCCTTCCCCTATCAGGGTGAGCCTACCTGGCTCCCAGCTCCCAGCGATGGAGCGGGGTCTGAGCTCGACTCCCGGTGGCAGCGGTAGGGCTGAGAGCCCGGCTGAAAGTGGCAGCGGCAATGCTAGCTTTAGTTCCTGAGGATTGCAACACCTCTTAATAAAAACAGATTTCCTATGTATTTTGGCTTGTTCATTAAACAAAGTGAGAAATAAAAGATGCCCTAAATATGGAATTGCCTTGAATTTATGAAAAGTTAATTAGGACTTCCTATTTTTATCATTGTACAATTCAGTTGATTAAAGCAGAACTTAAAGTATTATGAGGCAAGGAACTAGATAATTAGTCATTCTGCCTTGGTGTGAACCCAAGCAATTAGCTGCGGAAAATAAAGCTGCATATTGTGTGCCATTCTCAGACTGGTTCCCTCCTAGCTGCAGCAGTGGCATCCTTTACCCTCCCCTCAATGGGTAGTCTCCACCATGAATATTCGCAGTTTCAAGTCTTATGCACAGGATTACTCCCCCTTTGTACCCCATAAGTACAAAGCACCACAAAGGCCATGAGCCCATTCTACCCTTTATAAAGCTTTTCAGTAAGACGTTTGACACAATTCCACGTAAACGTATGCCTATGCAAGTCGGGGCTATATGGAACTAGTATTGGATACCCAATTGGTTGAAAGGTCCTACCCAGATAGCAAGAACATAAGTAGTGCTGTACTAGGTCAGATTAATGGCCCTTCAATCTCAGCACCTGTTTCCAACAGTGGCCAATCTCTGTCTCTTGGGAGAAGTACCCAACAGGTCATAATGGGCAATCCATTCCCTGTTGTTCCAGCCTCCAACAGTAAGAGGTTACTTACATCCTCAAAACCTAGCTAGTTATGGCCTTGATCCACAAACCACTTACTCCAGAGTAGCCCCACTGAAACTACAGTAAGTGGTTTGTTGCTTACGTTGCTTAATAAGCCACTGAAAGAAGCCCTGCAAGGAAAGGTGAAATATAAGAACCTGAATAGAAGCAGAAGAGGCTGAGGATAAAAAAAAAACCTATAGTAGGGATGTGCGAACGCAGTTCGGAAGTTCGGAGTTCGGCCCGAACTCAGTCCATTCGGACGACCGAACCCGAACCGAACCTGATTCTGAACTCCGAAACGACCAAACAGTTCGGTCAGTTTGTATCGAGTTCGGGTGGTTCGGGTGGGAGAAATGTGACCACTGCAGTTGGTGACCACTGCCTGACACAGGCAGGCACAGGGAGGGGGGAGTCAGCTGAGGAGAAGACTTGCGGGCACCAGGGGTGGAGAGGCTTGGAGTAGCAGCCAGCCTACCCAATCACCATCCCTTTTCTCCTCAGACCACTGGCTTCGCAATCTGCTATTGGCCACGGGCTAGGCTGCATGGAGCCAATGGGGCTTGCGGTGAGGCGGGCACAGCAAGTAACAAAACTCATTGCCCTCCCCCCTTCCCAAGACCTTCTGAGCTAGTCACTGTTCCTGACAGCAAGCGTTTTTAGAAGGCTCCCTTTCCCAGCAGTTTTGTACCTCCCCGCTCCCCAATTCATTGCCATTCTCCTCCTATTTCACCCATCCAACCCATTTACCTCCATATTATCATTTATTTAGATTATATTAGATAGATTTAGGTGTTATTTTTTGTTTTTACCCCTCCCTGTGTTCAGTCTTTCTTCCTCCCTCCCCCCTCCATTGAATTCTTTCCCTCTCCCTCTTATTCCATCCCTGATTCCCTTTCCCTGTTTTAAGTTTTGGATTTATTTAGAGTAGGATTATTATTAGTTTGATTTTCATTTCAGTTTTGTACCCCTCCCTGTGTACTTTGTGGGTGCCCCCCCATCCCTGTGTAATATTGTATATATAGATATAGTTATTAGATAGATAGTTACTAGATAGATATACATAGTAGTTAGCTTAGTTATAGAGATAGATAGAGATATTTGGTTTATAGTGTGTTTGTAGGACAAGGCCTTTGTAGTTATTAGGATATTCCATTTAGTTCAATAGGTTTTACAATAGTTAATAGCAGTTAGATTTAGTGTTGATAGCTATATATAATATTATTTTTAAAAACTGAGTTTTTAAACCATCCAATGATGGTTTCTTCAGTACGGGGCGCACCACAGCCTCCTTGAGGCTAGGCGACAGCCTCCCCTGCTGCAGGGATGCATTGACCACCCTCGCCAGCACTGCCCCCAACGTCTCCCTGGAGGCTTTCACCAACCAAGACGGGCACAGATCAAGTTCACAACTGGTGGCTCTCACAGACCCCAAGACATCTGCCGCATCGGCTGGCATCACTTCCTGAAACTCCCCCCACAAAGTTGGACCAGACAGGGCCTCCATCACCTCGCGCTCTCCACCTACTGTCCCCCAACCCAGCATCAAAGTTGCTCTGAATCCGAGTGATCTTGTCTGCGAAGTAAGTGACAAACTCCTCACAGCGGGCCTGGGAAAAGTCCTCATCCAGGTGGAGGGAGGCCGGACTGACCAGCCCCCACACCACCCGAAACAGCTCCACCAGGCGTGACTTCGCAGACGCTATGAGAGCAGCAAGGAACTCCTTCCTCGCTGTCCTCACAGCCTGAACATAGGACCGCAAATGGGCCCTATGGAGAAGTCGGTCGGAGTCAGATCAAGTCCGATGCCAGCATCGCTCCAGCCTCCTGCCTGCTTGTTTCATACACCACAGTCCCTCAGTAAACCAAGGGGCCCTGAGGTGACGAGACAGAGGCAGAGGGCATCTTGGAGCCACCCTGTCAATGGCCTCCCGCAGCAAGTTGTTCCAATGCTGGACCAGCTCATCGACAGAGTGGCCATCCAGGTTCAAGGTTAACTCCCTCAGGACCTCTTGGAACCGCTGAGGTTCCATCAACCCCCAAGGGCGGACCAAACTAACTGGTCCATTACCCTTCTGGAGGTGGCATGCCAAGAGATTGGCCTGGAGGAGATCATGGTCCATCCATGACGAGGGCATAGTCCTGACCTCCCCCACTACCGGACCACCCACTTCAAGGCCAGAGCTGAAGATCAGGTTGAGGGTATGCCCCCCCATGTGGGTTGGGCAGGTGACCACTTGGGGCAAATCCATGGTTGCCATGGCGGCCATGAATTCTCGCTCTGCTTCTACAAGGCTAGCATCGGCATGAACATTGAAATCCCCCAAGACCAAGGTTCTGGAGGAGCCCAGCGCCACCTCCGAGGCCAGCTCTGCTAGAGCAGTAAGGGATGCTGCTGGACAGGAAGGGGCCCGGTATACCAGCAGCACCCCAAGCTTGCCCCCAGCCAAATCAAACACCACATGGAGGGCCTCAATACCTGAAATCTCCTGAACTGGATATCTCCTGACAGGCCAGTCTTCTCTCAAAATAATTGCTACACCATCTCCCCAGCCGCCTGTGCAGGGCTGGTGCTGCACGGCATACCCAACCGGAACGAGATCCGCTAAAGTTGGTCCAGCCATCTCATCCACCCAGGTCTCTGTAATACACGTGAGGTCCACAGCCCTGTCTGAGATTAAATCCTGGACAATTGGGGCCTTGTTGACAATGGACCTCGTGTTTAGCAGCAACAGCACCCCATCTGCGGACCTTGGACCTAGCTCCTCCCTCCACCCCAGAGGGGGGTGGCACATCGCACCTCGTGTAGGCACCTTGGTCCCCTAGGGACGTGGGCCATCCAACCCTGTGGACCATACCATCCACGTCCAAGAACCACCCCTATAGCCGCGCCTCCCCCCGTCCACCCAATCCTGGCCTCCTAAACCTGGCTGCTCGCCCAATGACCTCTCACCCCTCTCACCACCACCCCAGTTCACCCGCCAGTCCACCCAGCCATCCTGCTTCCACCAGGGGCCAGCACAACACACACACACACGACTTCCCTCTCTCACAGGGAGTCTGGTACACCCTTCCCACTACCACCAATAACCCTCCCCATGCCGCCACCAGGGTTCAGCGCTGGGACACCCTCCCAACCCACCCTAACCTCTAACCACCCCTCCTACACCCCTCCACCCTTCCTCCCTAACCCTGAACAAAAAAAACCCCTACCTGCCAAAAAACTCCCCTGAGTTCCCTGTGGCCCCAAAGTGCCCCTAAGTGCCGCACCCTTTGGCCATGACCCTTTGGCTTTGGCCCACAGCCTGTGGCTCGTGGCCTGCGACGGAGCCACTGGCAGCTGGGCTTAATAGCCCCCAGCCACTTCCAGGTGGGGGAGGGGACAAGCTAGCCCACGTGACTGACTTCTTCGCTCCCCCTCACCCCCCGGAGCTCACCAGATCTCTTTTTCTCCCCCGCAGGTCCCGGGAGTCCCCAGGAGCAGCGGAGTGGAGCGGCAGAGCAGGGATGTGTAGGGATGGCAAGTGGAGAGACTCTTGCTAGCCTGGCATATGTTTGGGTGGGGGTGTTCGTGCTCATGCCTGACTGCTGGAAGAGCCCCCCACACTACAGTACCCTCTCTCTCTGTGGAAGACATCTGCTGTCACCCACTGATGCCCACTGTGCCTGACTGCCCACCACTCACACACCCACCCGCATGCCAGTGAGCTCACTCTAAAGGATAGTATTTCTTCTTGTCCTCAAAGTAAAAAAAAAGTTTACAAACCTGGCAGCACCTCCTGTGCCCGCTTGCTCCTCTGATGAGGAGCCGACCTCCTCCACCAACGAAGGTCCAGGGGCTGGGGCAGCAGCAACCTCTTCCGCCTCCTCCTCCACTGGCTCTGGGAGCACCACCTTGGCCCCCCATCGTTTGATCAGCACAATCTTCTTCATTTTTTTTCCAAACAGTCACCAGCCCAGCCACACGTCACCCACCAACTCACCAACAACCACACAACACAGTCAAACCAAACCAACACACAGTCAAACACAGCCAAAACACATGAAACAAACCCAAACAGCCAGCCAGCCACACCACACATGCTCTCTCACCACACAAGCTCCGTACGTACTCAAATTTCCAGTTTTCGGGTTCCACTGCAATCACAGGACCACGTGACACCTAGACTGAAACCGAAACTGATCTCCGAATGGCCGAACCGAACGCCACCAAATTGAATGGCCGAACACAAACACGCTTCCCAGACCGAATGACCAAACCCGAACACGGTTCCCAAACCGAACCACCGAACTGTGACCTGTTCGCACATCCCTACCCTACAGACTTGATTAGCTCATTTATGTTGCCCAAGCCATATCCTGTGCAAAAAGCAGATTAACAATGAAAAACAAAAATATACCAGTTTTCAAAATAAGAAAACTCTTATTGACATGTAAGCTAAATAATCCCTGCTTCTGTTGATATCCATTCCCTCTTCTCCCTATCTCAGTGAGCACAAAGAACATTTGGTTACACATCCTTCAGAGAGCAGGCCATTACATGGTGTGATGTCCTCCTCATTATTTTCTAAGTTAAACATGCCCAACTTCTTGAACCTTTCTCTATAGGTTTTGCAGTTAAAACCTTTGTCTAGGGCTGAAACTCACTTTTGTTAGTCTCACTTTTCTTGACGAGAATCTTGGCTTATTCTTGCAAACGAGAACAAGCCGAGAATTGCCTGGATTCTTGCTGAGAAAGGTGAGAATCTTGAAAAGCCCTCCCCCTGCAGGCAGTCAGCCAACCAGGAAGCTGAGGGCATGTAGCAATGCTGAGAAGGGTGTGGCCAACCCAGCATAGGAAGGACCAACAGAACACACACAAGGCCCAAGCCCAGAGATATCAGTGGCACTAGAGAACGGACTATTGCCAGGAGCCCCAAAGTTCCAGTTCAGGTTCCTTACACTATGCATGAGCCAAGATTCTCGTCAAGAAAAGTGAGACTACCAGAAGCGAGTTTCAGCCCTAGACAAAAGTTTTAACTGCAAAATCTATAAAGAAAGGTTCAAGGAGATGGGTATGTTTAACTTAGAAAAGAATGAGAAGCTATAGTGAAGACAAAGCAAAGGGTAGCTTTTCCCTTGAGGTGGCAGATTATGGTAAACTTCAGAAGAGTATAGAGATCCCAAATGCTGGGTTGGGATCCTGAGTGGGGTCAGGCCATCTATGAATGGAGTCATGATCCCAATTTATTTTTATGTACTTTGTCTGGCTGGGGTTGGGGAGATAAGTCTCAAAATCTGGTCACACGAGGAAATGTTATGCCTATGCAGTCATTAGTACAGGACATGTACCCTAATTTGCTACTGCGAGGTAAATTAAAAATGGCCTTCTCTTTAATTTCAGTTTAAGATAGCTAACACTGAGCTAGCCACCTCCAAGTAAAAACCAACCTCGTTCCCCCCTAATGTAGCCAAACCATCCTCTGTAAGAATTAAGTCAGATTTTCAGTATTTGGCTCCAATACTGGGAACTGGCAAAACTCTTTCAGGAAATTTAACATTAACGATGCTGTCAGAAAGTGAATCCCCATGGTGGAATAGCCAGTGTTGCTTTGATCAGTGTGTCCATGTAATCTCCTTTGTGAATTATTAATTGTTTGCAATATTAATTTATTCTGATAAAGCCGTTTTAGATTTCATTTTGGCTGATAGTATCCTAAGGATATTTGGATGGCAAACAAAGAGATTAGGTAGCCTACTGCATAACTTGATTGATGGACAAATTTTAAGATGCCTATTTTAAGCGGCTCTTTTAAATGGGACTGTAGGCCTGTCAGCGCTCCTTGTGACCACTTTCTCCTGAAACTTTCATTATAGAGCTTTCTTTCCTGAAATAAGTTTCTTGGAACGGGAATTATCAGCCTCTCCATTATACATTCAATTATCAAGAGTTGATTTATTCTTTACCAGAGATAATAAGAAATTCAGACATTAGGGAATTTGGTTAAAATTTAAAGGTATACAAGGTTATGACTTTTCTTTCTGTGTAAGTCTAAGCCTTTTGCGCAGATGTAAATTACAATGAAAATGGATTGTAAAAAAAAGAAAGGCTTAAAAAACATAGCTGACAAAGTGATAATTCAAGCCATTTTAGAATCATCATAAAGAATATTACCTCAGGCTGACATTTTGTACAGACCCTTGTGTAGAATGAGGCTTTCTGAAGTCTGGGCTGTCTTAGACGACACCTTCAGCTGAGATAAATTATCTGAATGCCACTGATTTTAATGCAGCTGTACAGTCTAGATTAGAAGCCCCTGAAGGCAGGGATCTGTCTCCAATCGTGACTGTCAGTGCCAGGCGTATTGCTGGTACTATATAAATAAATAAAATAAATAATAATAATCTGGTTCCTGAGCTGCACCCAAGGAGCAAGGAGGCTTGATGCAATAGATATAAAGAGATGTCACCACAGCCCTTTCTATATGCTATAACATTAGACATAGGACAAAATTTAGCTAGATTGCTATTGTCAAGAGAGAGCATTTTGAGTGACAATTGAATAACAATTTTTATTAGAAGTTGTACACTTGCCCTCTGTAAGAGAGGCATTGAAAATCTTTACCACCAGTGGCTCCAGTTTTGCCTTTGCAAGCCTTAACTAAAGTCATCAGTAATCAGGGAAATCTGGATGCTTGGAGAAGTTTCTACTACTTCTGAAACAGTTTGCCATCAGGATGCATGACAGAATTAATACTCATAGCACTTTCTCTTTACCATTTCCTATTAGAAAGGGCGTACATTGAACCATGTGCTGTTTGTGCTGCTATGCTGCTATGCTGGATGATGCAAATAGGGATGTCAGGCAGGCTTTGGACTATGGTTCTGTACAACCAGGAACCTTTGATGTCTCAAGGTTGAGAGCATTGACTAAGGTCTCCAAATAAGTTATTCAAGAATTCCTGTATACTGATCATCACATATGTGTGGCTTATTCTAAAGAGAGCCTTTAGCTAATGACAGCAATACTGGCAGAATCTGTGAATTCAGATACAGGCTTATTATTAATTTGAAGAAGACCGTAGTATTTTATCAACCGGAACCCAGAAAGCTATACGAGGGCGTTCTCGGTGACAGCACCGCGGCTGTGGAACTCCCTGCCAGTGGGGGCCTGGCTGGCCCCTGATCTCCCCTCATTTCTACGAAGTTGTAAGACCTGGCTGTTCTGCCAGGCATTTAGCGAGGGAGCTGAGTGACGGGTGGGGGTTTGAGTGGGGTGGGCGGGGGTG
>QEPC01015139.1:3079497-3104843 GCA_003113815.1 Sphenodon punctatus | reverse complement strand
CTGCTGCTCTGGAAGTCCCCGGCGGCCTGAGCTGCAGGCAGGCGGGGGGGGGGGCTTTACTTGTTTTAAATTGCCCGTGTGACACATGGGCTATTTAAAATCTAAAAAAAAAAAAGTTCCCTGCCTTGCCGCTCCTGCTCTCACCCCCAATCTGCTGCTCAGAGCAGCGGGGGGCTGGTGTGTGCTCCCCCCCTCTGCTCTGAACCGAGCGGCAGATTGAGGGGGGGGGGAGAGCTGCGAGTGATAGCAGCAGCACTGAGGGTCCAGGAAGCGGCTGATGACTCGGCGACTCCACGTGCGACTGAGACAGGGAGCAGCACGCATGCCTCAGCCACCTGGCTCAAAGTTTCTTGCCTGGGCACTTGCAACAAGCGCCCAGGTGAGAAGTTCCATTGCACCCATTAGGCACAATGGAAGACTAGCCCCTCCCTGCACAGCACGTCCTATATGTGCTGTGAACTGAGGGACTCAGCCGCCCAAATCACGTTTTCAATAGAAAACACGGTTTGGGCGGCTGAGAAACTCAGCCTTTTTGTCCCTTCCAGGACCCACCCTCAGAGCGGCTGTGAGAGTGGGTCCCAGAAGGGAGATAGAGTCTGACAGCAGCAGCCTCTGAAGCAGATGAGAGGCTGCTGCTGCTGTCAGAAGCGGCAGCATGGGTGGGGTTTTTTTTTCCTGACAGCGTGGTGGGGGTCCCCCAGGGCACTAGGGGGCAGTGCCCCAAATTTCCTGGGGGGAGGAGAGCCGCACCTGAGGAGACCTAGGGCCTGTATGTGAGTCTGAGGCAAAGCCAATGGACTGCTATCTGGCTAGGCCTGGGATTTGTATTGACTGACTAGAGGTTTTGGTGCCTGGCCTGTTGCATAACTCTGGGGCTTGATCCTGCATATACTCACCCACTAGTAAGTGGGGCCCTGCTACAAGTGGTGGAGAATGCAGGCATGCCTTGCTGACTGTAATGCTAGCACTTCCCCAAGGTGAAAAGATCCTGAAGCAGGTAGTGTAGAGGAGTGTGCCCAAGGGAGGATTGCGACCAGTGACCGACAGTAGAGTGGAGTGGTGAAAGGGAGCTCACCCAAGGACTTGGGGCTTGAGCAGGGCTGGAGCCAGGAGGTTTGCCCCACCATAGCAACATGTGGATCCCGGTGAGGAGAAAGATGGCGAGAGGAGGATGGTACCCTTGAAGGAGCCAAGCAATTGCCCTTGGGAACTGGGCGGAGTTGGAGCTACAGCAGCCGAGTGGCATGATGGCAGCAGGACTGCACCCAAGAGGAGCATGCCCCCCACCAAGGAGATCACAGAGACCCCGCAGACAGACAGCATGGGAAATCAGGTACCGGGAAGAGTACTATTGCTGTGGGCAGTGGGGATACTTATACAGCGGGTGCCCCTCTTGAACTGAAGGGAGTTATCAGAGGTGGAGACCTCTGAAACTTTGTTATAGCTGTGGGCAAGAGGGACCATGTAAGGAGGTACTGCCCCATCATAAAGCGAAGGCTTTGTTGAGACTGTAACAAGTCAGAACATATAAGAAGAAATTGCCCCGAAGGAGAAAAAGAAAGCAACATTGTTGCCTGTGAAGTAACAGGTTGCAAAAAGGGGATAACAGAGACAAAGGTCTGCTGGAGCTGGAATAAAGAGGGCCATTTACAGAGAGAATGCCCCAGTAAAGGAAAAATCCCTAGGGAAACAGGAAAATTTCTGAGAAAGAGGGAAAAGGTGATGGCTGGAAAAGAGACACAGACAGGGTTAACCTTAGAGACTTTGGAAAAGTGGAGAAAAATAGTGAAAGGCAGTACTAGGGATCTCCTTGATAGAAGCATCCAGACTGATTTGGCTCAAGAGCACATGGCGGGTTGAAGCCAAGAGAGGGTAAAAATGACTGACACAATGAGAGAAATGATAAAGAAGAATGAGACGCTAAAAGAAGAGGTTAAAAAGTTAAACGAAAAACTAGACTGGAATATCTAAAGAAGTAAGGTACATGCAATAGAGATAAACAGGCTTAGAGCTATAATAAAAGAATATGAAGCCTCAGAAGAGTCCGGCAGAAAAGAGACCCCAGTAAGAGAGAGAGCTGAAGGTTTGGTGACAGCAGGAGAAAGAGAAACTAGTAATGGTACTCTTGAGAAGGGTTACCAGGTATGGAAAACAGCTGAAGACACGACAGAGGAAGAATTGAGAGAAGTGGTAAAAAGGGCACAGATAATGTGGCTGTAAAGTTCTAGGAAAAGAGGCTAGCTGTACATGCTGCAATGCAACTAACTAACAGAGGCTGCAGAGTCAAGAGTTGTAACTCTGCCAGCAAGTGATAACGAGCTCAGACTGGAGCAAGCCAGAAGGGCTTAGGAGAATGTATGAGCCTCTTCAAAGAGGGAGGGGAACCATAGCCAAGGCTGGCATGGTAATGTTAAAAGGCTGCAGGAAGCCTAAAAAGGTGCAAATGATCGCCCTGGGAATGGTGTTATAAAATGCTAGTCATTGTAAAATGCAGGGGTTGTAACATAGGAACAATCCTGCTTTGAGGGTCCCAGGACTGTGAGGTATGGAAGGAAAGGGTGGGCCTGCTTGCCGCCCCAGTAAAGGGTCTTAGCATAGCCTAAGGGGGCATGTAAATTAATAATTGAAGAAGCCAGGCAGAGGAGGCTCGTAGGCTACACCAAAGTACTTCCTAGACATAGGTTGAAGAAAACCTTTAAAAGAATGAAAGCCAGGAGGAGGACTACCTCCCTGGCAAGGGATAATAGAGGCTAAAGATAATCTATCTGATAATTGAGACTAAGGCTGCAGGAAGCCTATATAAGAGAAAAGACATTAATAGTGGCTATGGATGCTGTGGAAAATCCCACCGTCAGAGAAAATAATGTGAACCAGGTGGAAGATTATCTCCCTAGTAAGGTGTGACTATTTAAATGTAACCCCTGGGAAGGGGGTGGTATTATTACATGTACCTTACTGACCTTGTAAGGTTTTGAGGGTCCGGGGGGAGGGTCCAGAACGGTTGAGTGGACTGGCCTCCCAACCTCGAGAGGGGTAACTATATAGTAATATTAAAATATAACCTGTAAGCGGGGTGGAAGAATATCTCCCCGGCAGGAGACAAAATAGAGTTGGTCATGAGCTGAAGTAGCTCTAACAAATACCCAGGACATGGGTTGAAGGTAACGCTAAGCATAAGAACCTGGCAGATGTATTAGTAGTAACTCTGGAAGTGGTGGAAAGTCCCATCACCAGAGAAGTTGAACAATCAGGTGGAGAATTACTCCCTGGTAAGATATGACAATGACAAGGGGGTGGTATTATGTTGTTGTACATCTTATTGACCTGACAAGGTCATGAGGGTTCCAGTGGGGGAGTGACCAGAAGAAATGGGTGGGCTGGCCTCCCAACCCTATGAGGGGTATTAAAGATTGTGAGCAGGGTGGAGGACTACCTCCCCTGCAGGGGACAAATGAGTTGAAGGAAACTCTACAGTAATAAAACCCGGTGGTACGGGCCCAGCTATAAGGGGAGATGTTGGAGGCTAGGTGGGTGGTAGAGCCCTAGTTGGGATGTTAGACCCCCCGAGTCACAGAACTGGCTTATTGATGAAAAAATGAGAAATTGTGCGACAATAGATGAATATTGAAGACTTGGTAAGCCAGTCCTACCTGTAGTAGGACTGTCTCTTTGAAGAGGGAGGTGTGTGACAGGGCTCTGCCACAAGATGGCGCTTGCCATAAAGAATTCCTAAAATAGCTACCAAACAGGAAGCGCAAGTTGAAGCGTTTGGGGCATGGCCAGCGCTATAAAGAAGAGTCAGCTCTGACGGAAGAGGCAGTCTGCTCCTGGCTGTTATGGAGTAAACATCTCTGCCAGAGGCTGCTTGGAAGGGCCCCGAAGAAAGGAAGCCCTAGGGCCTGTATGTGAGTCGGAGGCAAAGCCAGTGGACTGCTATATGGCTATGTCTGGGATTTGTATTGACTGGCTGGAGGTTTTGGTGCCTGGCCTGGACTGTTGCATAACTCTGGGGCTTGAGCTGGCATACACTCACCCACTAGTAAGTGGGGCCCTGCTACAGGGAGCACACAGTACTACTACTACTACTGCTGCTGCTATTAATCCTAATATGACTACTGCCTGGGGAGTGAAAAGTAATATACGGTTATAATATAAAAGAATCTTGGTTTTCCCAGAGAAAGTAAAATCAATGAGAGACAATAGTTCTTGGCACCCTATGTACAAACTTATCATGCGACTACAGCGTCTCTGTTCTGTTCACAACAAAACTCAGATGGACTAAAGATAATAGAAAACACATTATTATTTTTTTACAATGGGCACACCAAACTTTCCTGCTCAGCTGGAAGATTTGTCTAATGATAAAGATCAGAGGATTTATTAGTTAATTCTTCATTGTCTGAATATGATTTGCTTTTTCTGTTTCATCATCTGTATTTTTTATAACCCTGTTGATACAAGGTTCCTTTCCTTTATCGTATGAACAGCTGCAAGGAAATATTTCATTAATTAAATATCTCTACAGTGCTCAGGATTCAAAATGCCCCTTTCTGAGTTGGGATTTGTGGCCTTTAATACAAGGTCATTCTCCCCTCCCCTTTCCCTCCTCTTGGGAGGAAGTAATAATAGCCAGTAATTGTTCAAAGGATTATGCACATTTCTAACTTCATGCAGTGTACCAGTGATACCAGTTCACTAATTCTGTTGAAATGAGTTTCCAGACTAATGGGAGAAGCTAGCAGAACTATTCAGTGTGTGTAAAGTTAGGCAATTGTGCAAGTCTTTTCAGGGTTGTGACCTAAATTACTCCTCCAGATCTACATGTTAATTCAGTAGCAGTGCTGGAAAGAAAATCCAAGTGTTCCTGACTCTCTGGCCACTTTCACACATTACTTGGGAGGGGTGAGGGACGCTTCCATGACCGCAATCACGGCTGTTTTCTCACAGGAATTAGCACACGTAGGAATGCACTATTCTGCTTTTATCCCCCAAGAACACCCATCGTTGTAAAACTACATTGGAGGACCTGGCCATGCATGAGTGTTCTCGTGGGATAAAAGTGGAATTGTGCATTCCTATGTGCACTAATTCCTGTGAGACTAGAGCTGTGACTGCCATCACAGAGGTTTCCCTGCCTCCCACATAACATGCAAGTGGCCCCAGTCCTGGTCAAAAGCTAGACCATGCTGTCTCCCATTCGTTTTCAACATCACAACTAAAGTGATTCTAATTCCTACCACTGGAATGAAGACATTGGGTAAAGAACATTCAAATTTCCTCCTTGCATTTGATATATAATTTCTTTTGGGCCCTAGTGGCAGAACATGTGCAAATGGCAAATGCCAGCGCTAGATTTAATCCCAGACAGACTCTATAGTGTGTTTTGCTAACTGTCAAACCATCTGGTTAGCTTTTCAAGAATGCAATAGCCCCCCTTGGATTTGAATGTTGATTCCTAGTGTGCTAGTTGATGCATTTTGATTCCTAGTGACTTAGCTGATGCATTCAATTTGCCATAGAGTCTCCAAATTGTCCAAGTCCTAACAAAATGCATACGGGCTGAAAAACAGAATAGAATGAATCCCTGTCGACGAAGGATTTATAGACTGCTGGCAGAATGAAACTAAATAGTCAGTGTTTCCAGGCTCTTAGAAGCTCTCCAATAAACTATATATGCTGTATAATTTCTAGACATAACAAGAAAAAAACCAACATGCTTTGTAACAAGGTAGTGGGAAACAGCCCCTATGCCAGCACCCAGGTCAGAGGTCTAGGAATTTCATTAGATGACCCTTTAGATCCTACATTTCTATGATTTGATGCAACAACAGAGTGTGTCCCCCTCCTATGTATCAGGCTTCAGCAACAGCAAAATGGCTGTTTCATTAGACTCTAGTCCTCAAAGTGCTCTGCTAGCATGACCCAATGAAATGAATGAACGGGGCTTGTGTCGGCAGAGTGCACTGATGATTGGGGCTGTAGACACTTAAAGCTACAGTACAGTGCTAATAAATCAGTCTGACATTATACACACTGTGACTGCACATTTTATTTATATTAATACTTTCTTTTTTAAAACAGCAATGATTAGGCTATAACAATATTTGACATTTTGTTATACAGATGATATTAATTTATTTCCCACACTTCACTTATTCATAAATGGCTATTCGACAAACCGATGAATCTGCCGATGCCCTACTCCCCACCCCCCGCCGCTGTGTTTACATGGATGCCCAGACATCCAGTCGGGGGGGGAAGGGGCGTCCGTGTAAAAACAGCCATAGTAATGGAAGATTTGACACCCACATTCACGTGCAATTACACACACACTTCTGGTGTAACTTTGGGCTAAATGTTGAGAGAGAGGATGACTGGTGGAGGTGCATGAAAATGGAAAAGATCAGCTTGATGTTGGAGAGACTGGGTAGAGCTTGCAAGGCTGGTGACTACAAACCCTTCTCCCCAATTCCCGTCTCTTTACATGTTTGATCAGGTAGTACAAGAGCAAGGGGAGCCAAAGTTCCCAACCCCAAGAGCCACGTACCAAAATCTTCTTATGGCCAAGAGAGACATTTACATACACGTGTGTGCAACACAAACATGCACGCACACTAAACCGCTCCTGTTTTATGACTGGTTGACAGCACTGGTGATTTGCAGTCCTGGCTGCTGAGATTCTAAAGAGCAGCTGAGATTCAGCTGCTGAGACTCGGGTGCAGTGAAATAAGACACAAGACTGTTAAGACACTATGGGGCTCGAGGCCATCCTGACCAAAAGCTGCACTTAAACTGCCGAAAGGCTGCATGCAGCTTCCAAGCCACAGTTTGGTCCCTGGCCGTACTAGAGAGACAAACACAGAAGCCCACAATTCTAATTTTTTGAATAGAGTCACACTGTAATAAACTATGATTATCAAATGAACAAGCACATTTACTTTGCATGGTACAAGGCTTCAGTGGAGTTATGCTGGTAAACCCCAGCAAGTGATCTTGTCCAGGATCCTTTTCTTTGTCTGGTGAATGAACCTGGTCCTGGATCGTTCAGAGAACTGGACTTCACTTTACTCAGGGTTGTCAGTTCTTATGATATTTATCATGAATCCTGATGTTTTTAGGGATTCTTTAAAGCCTGAATTTTCAAGGCTCCCAATAGCATTGTGAGACTCATTTTTCACTGTTTTAAAATGTTAAGTTACTAGTCCTCTTGGTTGTGAAAGCATGACTGCAGTGTAGCCCAAAGACCGTTTTTAGACGTGCCTCCTCTTTGTGAATTTCTCAATCTGCTTTCAGCAATCGTGGGTGGGGGGCAGGTTTAACGTGCCTCCCTGCACCGGACGGTGCCCGGCCACCGTTGAAAACAGCGGCATCGGGCAACTCACACATTTATTTTAAATGTTACCTTGATATCAGGGTTTGACAAGTCTGGATTGTAGGGGTGTGCATGTCGTTTTCATTATTACAATAACGATAATTAAAATTGTCACTTTTGTTGTCGTTATTGCAATAATGAAAATGACAATCAATAATCATGACAACAATAACAAAAATGCCGTTGTTGTCATTGTCGTTATTATTAGTGCTGTGGCAGTTGGATTTTGGAGGGAAAATGTGGAGAGGGGAGGAGGAAGCAGACATCTCGGAGCCCTAAATAAGGTTGAACTCTTGAATTGTGCTTTTGTTTGGAGGGGCGAGCAGCTCAGCAGAATCTGATGGCCAATGAGCAGCACAAGCAGGCCCCAGCAGTTTTGTGGCACTCTCTGATTGCTCAATGCCTGCTGTCTCCCACAACCAATCGGGGGCTCTGGGGGAGGGCACTGCAACCCTTTATAATGGGAGGGCCAGGCTTTTTCTCTCTGTTCTGTGAGTTCTGCTTGTCTTTTTCTCAGAGTTCTGCTTGTCGGGTTGCATTTACAGAACTGTGGTGCTGCTTGCACACAAAATACCTTTCCTTCCTCATACCCTACATTTTACCGACTTCTTCCCCCTGTACATTATATATAGATAAGTAGTATAGATTAGATATATATTATAGACATATAGATTAGATTAGAATAGTTATATAGATCATAGATTTCCTTTTCCCTTCCCGTCTTCCTTAGATTTAGATAGATATTACTTGTGTACATATAGAGAGAGATTAGATATTATATAGATATTTAGGTTAGTCTGTTTTATTATATATATTATGTTATCAGAATAGATACAATACCAAAAGTAAAATCTTTGTTTGAAACAATATTGATACCAATAACGACAATGATAACGAAAACAACCTTGTCATTAATAACAAAAATTACATTTTTAATAATGAAAACAATAACTAAAAATGAAAACGACATGGGGGCCTGGTGCACACCCCTAAAATGCACAAGCTGCCCAGCACGGCTGTTTTCAATGGTGGCTGGGTGACTTCCAATGCAGGGAGACACATCTAAGCTGCCCTCCCCCCGTGAGATTGCCGAGAGTGGATTGAGAAATCTGCAAAGAGAGGAAGCATATCTAAAAATGTGCTGAGAAACTGAAAAAAACAAACAGAAAATCAAAACTTTGCTGTTATTAAATTAGGATTTTTAAAAAAAAATTTAAAAGCCAATTTCATGATATTTGGGGTAGTGACCCACAATTTTTGAATATTTTGTCAGTGGCAAACATGTTTAATAATGAGGGTATCGTTTTAATATTTTAGTTATTATTTTCCATCAAGATTTTACTCCATTGCAAAATGAACAAAAAACCCCATCCCCTTGGAAGTGGAGGCTGTCAGTGTTTAGTGTGTGCAAATTGTTTTCAGCCATTTAAAAAAAATTGGGCTAAGCTATAAGCATTAATCAGATTAATTTATTAGTGCACTGATCACAGAGACAGTTTAAAAAAAGAAATTTTAAGAAATAACTTAGAAACAAACAAAAATCGATGAATGGTGTAGTAATCTTTGTAATAAAATAATTGTGTAATAAATCTGTATTAAATATTGGCAGGATTTTAGAACTTGATTGACTGGTTAAAAGCCAATACAGTTAATCAACTAATAATTTAAATCAGCTGGCAGCCCTCCTTTTTATGGCAGAAGCATAAATGGTGCCACAACCTTATGATGATATATCTTCGGCTACTGTTGTAAAGATGAAGCTTCTCTTCCTCTTTTCTGTCAGTGAAGATCAGGAGTTCAATCCTGCCCTGACAGACAGCTTTGCCAGAGGGATTTAGTGATCACTGATTCTTAAACAGGTAATTGAGAACTTTCTTAGTGTACGCAGGGGTGTAGCAAGGCTTTGAAGGACCTGGGCTCAGGCCACAATTACCTGGTTATCCCAGTAAAGTGGATCTAAGTGTTTGCCAACTATTCTCTTTTTTGCCCCCTACTCCAATACCTTCTGCACACACAGAGGGTGTTTTTATACATGCTGGAGCATGGCACCACCATGCTTTGATCCTACCTGGGGTGAGGTCTGGGAAGGATCCAGCCTGGCGGCTGAACAGACCTGCCGACTGCCCAGGTCGGGGAGGGGGGGAGACGTGGGAATGTGGTCTGCCCAGCTCTGCCCCATGCGCTGAAGAGCATGGCCTGCCCACCTTCCAGGCGGGCACAGAAGCCTATGAAGCTGCTATGCCCGCCCAGAAAAGCTCCAGCCCCAGACTGGAATCAGGAAGAGCAGGCCATCACACGTGACGGCCTGCTCTACCCTGGTCCAGGTATGGCTTCCCTGGACAGTGGTGGTTTAGCCTGTACTACGGGCTAAACCCTATCATGATCCGGGGAAATCTCTGATCCTGCCCGGGGAAACCTCTGGCGGGCAGGATCAGATGTGACGGTACCACAGGTGGCTATAAGGTTAAAGCGTGACCAACTGTGGTACTGTCACATCTTAAAATACCCAAAGAGATTGAAATCACTGCAGGTCACACAAGGGGGGTGGGTGTTATCTCACTTCCCAGGGTTCATTGATGGGAGTGTTGTATTATTCTGTGCACTGAAATGGTGCTTAGACCCCTTTATACTTTGTGTAGTTATAATCTTCTGCAGGCACTGGCAGAGACTCGCAGCAGTGATGTTGACTGTGTATTACTACAAGTAAGTATGCATAGGACTATGCTCTTCCAAATACCCATGGAGAAATCATACCTAAGCTGAAGATCACATTAAACTATATAGAAGCAAGCAAGTGAAAATATTAACTCTAACATTATCTTGAAATACTTGTTAGTTTGGTGATAGGTTAAGAACCTTCCAGCTTGAGTTCACTGACTTGAACGTAGCTTACAGACATTTACATGGTCATGGTGACATCACCAAATTCAGCACTGGATGGATTTGCAGCACATTTATCCTTATGTCTAGTAACAGAGTGAGGAAAGGACTTTGCAGTTGGAAGGCTATTTACTGGATTGTGTGAAACTGATTGATAGCCCAACTCCAGTTTCTGTTTTGTACACATCACAGAGACCATCACTTTTGAAGTCTCAGCAAAATGACCAAAGATTAAAGGGGATGTGGAAATGGACCTACGTTGTGCTAGCAGGGGCACACAGATGGTTTGGGAAGCGTGGGGCAAAATCTGAAATTAGGTCCTCCTGCTCTGACTTTGAGGCCTTTCTTTCATGGAGGTGGAGGGCAAACTGCACCTTTCCTCCTCCCCCAGCCATCCACATCTGGTCATTCTTAGTGATGATCACCCAGAGCATTGCTAGGTTAGAATGGGTACTAGTGCAGAAGATGGAAAAGGACCTCTCCACCAGAGGAGGACTGGGCCATCTGGAAACTGGGACAATTCCTGGTGCGCTGGTCTGGAGTAGGATGGCCGTTTGTCCAGTATTGATCCGGACAGTCCTCTGTTTTGTAAAAAAAAATTGAGCTGTCTGAATTGAGGCTGGAACTGGACGTAGTCTTGTCCGGAATTAGCCCCCGGCCCTCTAGGCCCCCACGGTGCCGCCTGGAGAAACAGCCCTGGACTCGGAGTGCGGTGGCCGTGCAAGTGGAAGTGCCTCCTGTAGAGTGGGGCCCACAGGGAGAGACTTCACAGAGCATGGAGGAACTGTATGTGTGTGTGTGGAGTCGGCTCACTGAGTCTGGCCAGCTGAGAGCTCTCAGGAGTGTGAGAGAGGCAGCAAAGCTAGGGGAACTGGAGAAGGGAGTAGGCTTTGTCTCTGTGCAGCAAAGGGCAAGTTGGAAAAGGAATAAGGTTTGCAAAACTCTAGTTGTTCCCCCTGTCTCTCACCTCCCCCAAGTCTCCTGTGCTGCATGGATTTCTTTGTGCAATCCCCTGCAGCCCAGGTTTTCAGTCTGACTCTGGCCGGTTAGAAAAATAAGGAGGCAGCGCTTCTCTCTTAGGCGCTCCCTGCCCAACCAGCATCATCTGGGAATACTACTCAGGAGGAGGTTGGAGGTAGGGCCCTTTGTAGGGAGTATAGTATCTGGAGGGATCCTGCAGGGGCTGGGAGCTGCCACTGTTTAAACCCCTCTTCCTGAGATTAGAAGGAAATCTCTCTACCCCGAAGCATTCAGTCAGTCCCCCTGTATGGATCCCAATGGCTGCCGCTTCCCCTTCCAGCCTGTACTTTGCAACGCTGAGCCTGGCTGGGTCACTTACTAATTAGATCCTAATTAATAGCAATTGGGGTTAATTTCCCTCCCCTCCATTAATTCTCGCTTCCTCCATGTGTGAGGAAGGTTGTGATTTGGGTGTGTTGCGTATGTGTGGGAGGGGAAATGGGGCAGTGGAACAGTACAGTATATATATTCACATATATGTGACAATGTGCTATCAATGTCAGCCATTAATGTGCAGAATTTACACATTTTGTCATTAATATGCAAGTAAGGATGTTTCATTGTTGGGGGAATACAAGCACAATTTTATTGCAGTACTTGTTCATAGAGTGCATTCCTCTTTATTTACCATATTCATTTCAGAACTACTTTGTCTATTCCCCACCCATGTCTATTGCAGACTCTGTCGGCTCCAAGCAAGCTGCCAGGTTTGAAAAACAAAACCTCCCGTTAAACTGTCAGGTTTCCAACCGAAAAAGAAAGCATTACTCCTGTCTACCAGGAGATGTCGCTGTCCAATTCTGCTTAATTAGAGTAATGTTGAATGTTGCATGATGGTTGTGATAACTGAAAACACCCAGGCACGGAAAATACTAATTTAGTTCCAGAGGCTCATTTTTCTTTCATCAAAAACTTTGTAAATATTCAGCAGGCACAAATAAGTTGGTGTCATTGTTAGAGTGTATCGATTATTACACATTTTGGGGCCTTATTCTTGTAGACCTTATGCAGAGTAAACCTTTATGGGAGTAGCTGTAGAAAGGAATCATCTACGTTTTCCCCCCCAGATCACTTTCTCTATCAAAGCAATTTTTGTGTAAGGACTGTAGCACAAGGCTTTAATGTGTCACTCCATTCCACTAACTCCCTGTGCCTAGGGACCCATGTTCACTGTGTTCTCTCCATTGCTGCCAATGTGGAAAACGCAGTGAATACAGGCCCTTGCCTATAGCACAGAGGATAAAAGTGAAATACAAGAAGCACAAAGAAAATCAATACTCTTGAATTGTATTCAAGGACACATTCTTTATTATCAAGTTATTTGAAAATACTATCTTGGCTGATTTTTTATTATTTGTAAGAAGAAAGCTAGACAGGGATCTACAAACGCTAAAAGATTCCTGAAGGCTAGTGGTCAGAGTAGGGGAGCTGAAAGCTGGGACTCCTGGGTCTGCATAAAATATATATTAGCATATGTAAATGTTATGCAACTTTTGTGCTCTCTTCTTGCGATGTGTTTGTGGCCACCCTAGTCTGAAGCTACAACTCCAGGCAGCTCTGATTTCAGGTTCCCTGCCTGACCAGGAAGCTTGCAGGGATCCCTCCCCACCTGCAGGGGTCACTTCTGTCTCCTCCATGAAGCCTCCAGCCTGGGCAGGCTGGCCTAGCCTGGAAATGCCCAGGGAGCCACAGTGAGTACCTGGGAACTCCATGCACCCCTGCCCCACAAGAGCCCCATGGACCTCCCCTTGCACCCCTTCCTCAGTCTGGTATGCCCTACCCAGCCCCATTCCTGCACCCTGCTGTGCTCAGCAACCTGTGTCCCCTGCCTCTCAGCCCTCTCCCAGTTCCCCAGTACCCCCTTCCTCAGAACCACCACCCTCTGTGTGTAACCCTGTCAACTCTGGCAGAGTGGGGTTTAGAACTGGAGACCTCAGCTCTTATCTGCATGAGCCTCTATCCTCTAAGCCAAAAGACTTGAGTCATTCAGCTCCACTCAACCCACTAGAGGGGGTCTCTGTGACAAACCCCTCTTTCAGCACCCAACACTCTGTACTCCATGACCCCTGCCCCTCAGCCCCCCTCTCGCAGCCCCTCAACACCCCCTTTCCCAGCACCTCCGCCCTCTGTGCTCCATGATAGAAACTGGGGATGGGGGTGCTTAAGAGGTGCACTCAGGATGGAAAAAGGAAGAGAAGGGTCCAGATCATGGATCTTCCATTTTACTTCCTATGCATTTGTCTTCTGGCTCAGCATCTAGATCAAAAGAGTCAGAGACCCAAGTTTCAAAAGGAAAATAAGTATGGAAATGTGGGGAGGCAGGCCCACAAGAACAGAAAGGGACGTGGTATAGAAAATCCAAATGTCTGACTAATATCGCTAAGGGGAATGAAAGGCTTTTACAAATATAGGTCACAGCTCTAAAACCCCTTACTGTGGGGCAGTCCTATTGAAAGCAATAAGACTACCCTGAAAGGACTTTTCTGGAATAAGTGGCTTTAATACTGCAGCCCTAGTTTATCAGGCAAACAGTAGTACTAGAGAGAAAACAGATCTATAAATAAATGAGAAGGAAATAAATTACTTGGAACAAACTGAAATTCTGAACTCTGTTTAAAAATCTATCTTTAGCAAGGATGATGAGGAAAACTTAAAACAAGTGAGAAGAAAGGAAGTTCTTGCAAAATAACTGTTGATAAAAACAAATAGGAGAATTTTCTGAAAAATATAGACCAGCCCATTCATGTAACATGCACACTTGAGACTGCATGGCATTAAGCTAACCAAGGTAGAATTCAATGTGAGCCACTTTACATCCTGGACGTGTGACCTGCTAACCGCTCTCAACTACTGGTATCCAGGGGTTTAAACCCCAACTAGTAGGTGTTTTATGGCTCTATTGTCTAAGAATTTATCTAATTTCTGTTTGAAGCTAGTTAAGCTGCTGGCTTTCACAGTCTCCTCTGGCAATGAGTTCCACTACTGTATTGTCCGCTGCATGAAAAGGTACTTCCTTTATAAGAAAATGTTGCCAGGTTTTTTGTGTGTGTGTGTGGTTTTTTGTTTTTGTTTTTAAAAAGAAAAGGTAAAACCAAAATCTGTCCCTCTTACAATCCTAGAGCCAGAGGAAAATCACTTGGTGTGAAATATTTGTCCCATTAAGACAATTATGGTGTTTGGTGAGTTTTTATGAAAGAATCATGTGACAGAGCCTGTAAGAGAGAGTTTTTTATTAGAAGTTTTATCAAGTCTTTCTCTCAGTGGTTGGGTGCAGCCTGCATGTTGGCTAAGTCAGGTCGGGGAATGCAACAAACATTCTGTAGATCAACTGGGCCAGGGAGGAGGCCGGAAGTGATGTGAGACCGTCTGGCCCCGCCCTCACTCTGCGGCCAGTGCCCCGCCTGTTGCCATGATGGGCAGCCATGGTGGCTGCCATGGCAACCTCCATGCTAGGGGTTGGATGGTGCGCGAACACATGCACTCACCCACTATGGCCAACCTGTGCGGCCCTTGGGCCCGGATCCACATCGGACAGCCCACTAACAGATACGTGGGTTAGGCTCTGGCCCAGGTGGGCCATTGCAGGCCAGCGCCATTGTGTACTAACACTCTGTGTCTGGTGAAGACTGCCCCTTGCAGAGTAAATGGGTATTTTTAGATCGACAGGCTGCCCCGGTGCTGACCACACCCGCTTGCTTTACCCCTGGGTGGCCAGTCCGTCTAAAGGCAGATGTGCAGGCAGAGCAGGCATTACATCTGCCCCAGGGCAGCCCTGGCAGCAGCAATCCAGGAGCGCTGTCAGTCGTGTGGGCTGGCTAAAACCCAGGAATGATGACAGGTTAGGTAGAATAACAGGTATGAAGCCACCGGGAGCAGCGGGAATTATGGGAGTCGGGGTAGAATGACAGGTGTGAGGACCCAGCCCCCTTCACCATCTTTCCATTTCCTCCCTGAGGCTGCCTCACTACCTACCCACTCACCCATTCTGGTGAAGGAAGAGTGTCAAGAGAGAGACTGTATGGAGTTAGGTGCATTGAGGAATTTTACGAGTTGGACTCGACAGAATTCCTTTAGGCATGTAACTGACAACAATCAGGACTGCAAACGAGTTCCAATGAGGAGTGGTCTGCAGAGCAATCTACCCTCTTTCCCCACTTTTTTTGGTGACTAGAGCAGCCAGCCAGTGAGTTTCCTGGCTTTCAGCCCCAGCTGTGTCACTTTCACCATCAAGATCTTTTTTATACTTGGGAGCAAAGTTTGGGCTGAAAGGGAAACTCGCTGTCTGTCTGCTTGGCTGCCAATCAAACTGTGGCAGCAGGAAGAATTTAGTACATTCTCCTTTTAAAAAAAACATGGAAATTCTTAACCTCCCGAAGAAGAGGATTGGGGCTGAAAGACTAAGGTGAAGTATGGGTTCATGTAGCCTAAATTGTAAACAATATGTGAGACTGTACAATGTCTTTACTGCTTACATGGTGTGCAAGTTAAGGCAGGAGTCTTAACTTACTATTTTTATGCTTTTTGGAGCATAGCTGAGTTTGTAAGAGCCTCAACGCCTCTCTTCAACTGAAGGTTTTTAAATCTAAGAATATAATCCTTAGAACGAGAATTTGGAGGTCCGAATCCCAGGAATGTGGAGCGCACATGACTGACCTTAATGTTTTTAGATGATGGGTCAAAGGTAGGAATGGAACTACAAGCAGCATCGGTTCATATACAGCAAATGTTTGCAAATAATTAAAATGTTTTTAAATACAACTAAAATTATAGTTGCTGAAAGGAAAGCAGCAGATGTAATATATTAAGATTTTATTAGTGCACTTGATACCTTGGCTTGTGAAATGCAACTCTCATAATTGGTTTGGATAGGAAGAAACAGTGATGTGGATGAATGATGACTGCACTGTAAACAAAGTGTAATGATAAGCAGTAATATGGCAAGTAGGTATCTAATGGCTTCCTGCAAAGAATGGCATTCTGTCCTGTGTTACTTAATATGTTTAATGATCTGGAAGAAGGAGTAAACAGAATATTAAAGAAATTCAGAGGATACTAAATTGGGAGGAGCTGAACACACCAGGGAAGATAAAGAAAGCAAACTACCGACAAGAACAATGATTTTCTGATGAATGTACCAGAATGGTACTCAGAAGACCTGGTTTATCTTCTAGCTCTGAAAGAAACGCCTGCAAATTCAGACGTATTTCATTCCACTGAATTCTGCTTATCCATGTGTGACACATGCATGCTGGTCTTTATGCGCCGCCCATGGGTCACTGAAACTCCACCCCCTAGCAGGGATATAAAAAGAGGCCTAGTTTGGCTGGATTCAGTTGAGCTAGGGCAGGCAAATAGTGCACATCTCTGGCTGCTACTCTCCCTTGCCTTCTCTCCACTCTTTGCTATCCAGGGTCCTAATGCCAAGGTACCCCACAGAAGGGCACTGCTAAGGGAGTGAGGAAGGGAGGCTACTCAATCCATGGTTCTGTTCTGTATTTATTCTGTGAATGGTGGGAAGTTTGAGGGAGTGGGGGTGATATGGCGGTATGGCATAGTGATAACCCACTTTGGGAACTGGGGGGGTAGGAAGGAAAGGGGGTAGGGAGGCCTGTGGCCATGCATGCACTTGCTCTGTGCTATGTACTGCTCTGCTCTGTTCAGCTTGTCCCAGAACAGGCACTGGCTCACCAGAGCTAACTGGGGAGTGGCGGGGAGGGGATTTTCCAACATGGCCCCACCGGTAGCCGTTGTAGAGAACATGTGGCAGTGGTTAATCACTTCAGGAAAACAACTGACTCGGGGTACAAGCAGGAGTGGCATGAGCATTTTTGCCATCCTTTTTTATAGTAGCCACTGCCAGTTGGTTTGTGCTGCATGACTGCCAAGGCCCACCTGGACCACTGGTGAGAGGTCTATCACTGGGCCTACCTCTGACATCAGTTCGAGTGCTTGGACAGTGTGCTTGGACAGTTCGAGTGCTTGGACAGTGTGCACTGGGCCTACATCTGACACCAGTTTGAGTGCTTGGACAGTGTGCTAGAGAAGGCGTGCAAGGAGATGAGATATCTGTTGTCACTGTCTCTTCAGATCCAGAACTCCCTTCTCCAGTATGTAGCTACCGCGAGCGCAGCAATTGTTGACCAGGGGCAGGCGCAATTCACCAACCCCCTTCAGGAGTTCACACTGCCCCACCCAGATCCTGCCCCAGTTTTCCCTGCATTCATCCCCTCAGTGAAGTCACCCGCGCTCTCTCTGCCCAGCACTCATGTAGGCCAACCCACCCTGTTCCAAGCATGCCTCCTTCTCCACCAGCAAGTTGAACATGCTGCCTCCTCCCACTCCTCCTCCTTAACCTCTACAGGCAGATCCAAGGGAGGAGCAGAAAGAGGATGAGAACATTGCCCCACCATTACCCCCACCCAAGCAACCACGCCCAGCTGCACAAAAAAAGGGAAGGTGCAGGAAGCAATAAAAAAAATTTTACCCCAAAAAATTGCAATTTAAAGTAAAGTTAATATAAAATAAAGCTGATATAAAGTAAAATAAAAGTTTGATAAATGTTAAATTAATGTTTTTATTGTATAATAAAGTTCAATTTCTTTCAATCAATGCTTCCTGTGCTTAATCTGGGAAAGGCATGAAGTTTGGGGTGTGGGGGAGTGTATGGTGGTATGGCATAGCGAGGAGTTGGAAGGGAAGGTGCCCACCAAAAACTGGTGGTGGGATGTCCTCTGGCCGTGCACTTGCACAATAGGATGGGGGATATTTGCAGGGGCGTGGCATCAAGAATGGCGGAATGGCATAGCAATGTCACTGTGCTTACGGGGGCTGGGGTTTGGAAACACTTGTACTTGAGGGTGGTGGTGGTGATCCAGGAGCTTCCTATTGCCATTCCCAGATCCGGTTAGCCTGTGAATAAGAAAATTCAGGGTGTCATGCCTGCAGCTGGCTAGCCTTGGAATGTCAATAGGCAATACACAGTGAATGGAAAGGGCAGGCAATAGCATGGGCTGGAGGGTGGGAGTCCCAGGGGGAAAAGTGCTGTCCCAGTGGCAGGGAAGGCTGGATGGGCAAGCGGAAAACACTTTGACACAAAGGAAACGGTTTAAAAGGCTTTATTGAACATTTTAAAAGGCTTTATTAATGATTAGTACATTGTCACTTAACGTTGCGGTTGATGTGCTGACAAAAGACGTCCCTGATCTCTCCAGCTATGCACTGTTCCTCTCTGTTCAGCTCGACCTGCAATGGTGGCACTGGCTTGCTGGAGCTGGGGGAAGTCTCTAACATGGCCCCACTGGTCTCGTAAATGTTGTGGAGAACACAGGCCGGTGAGCGGCCTCCAACAGGAAATCAATACTAGCAGCAATTGATCTCCAGGCTCCAGCACTACTTTCATAACCCAAATACCCGCTCCACAACAGAGTGGGTGATGCTGAGCAGCTCTGGAGTGTGGACAATGCTGTAGGCCTTCATATTCCAGGACTTCAGTAGGTAGGCAGGGTCCCCCCAGAACAACAGGCTGCATGAGCACCCCCTCGATGCAAGTTTCAGTGGTGGGTCCAAAGTCTCCGATGTACGTGCACCCAAAAAAGGGGGACTGGCAGAAGATGCAGGTGTCATGGTTCTCCCTAGATTACTCAGCCAGCACACCTTTGAACAAGGCACGGTGTTCCACTTTACAATGGAGAACCAGAGAGAAGAACCCTGTGTGGTTCATGTAGCCATTCTTGCTATGGGCAGATGATGGTGATATGGCTCCCATCAATTGCCCCTAGTTCAGGAACCCCTCCCTCTGAAAACCCTCCATCACCTCCATGGGGTCAGCCAACTGCACCACCTGGTCCAGAAGCACTTCTGTTATTGCTGTGCAAATCTCACCAATGATGGCACCCACCGTGGAAGTTCCAATGCTGAGTTGCTGGCTGACAGAGTGGCAGCAGTCTGGAGTGGTGAGCTTCCATATGGTGATGACTAGGCACTTCACCTGAATGGACAACCGTATCACTGTGCCCTCTTTCTCCAGTTGCAGCCTGAGGATCCCAGCTATCTGCAGGATGAGGTGATGGGGCATCCTGAAGTTAGAAATCCATTTGACATCTTGCCAAGAGGACAGCACATTCTCCCACTAGTCTGTGCTTTTTTCTTTGACCCACACAAGCTCGTTGGATACAGCCATGCACAAGGCATTGGTGACTGAAGCCGTGTATTCTGTCAGATACCTCTCAGGATGCATCAGCTCCCCTTATAGGGTTTTGATCCTCCCCAGCACAGTCAGTTGTCACTGGAGGAAGGCAAGTTGATGGTGCCAAAGCAGGAGCCATCTCCGTGATGTGGCGTGCCACACTGTTGCGACCATAGATCAAGTGAGAGCCCATCTCTACTTTGCAATCTCATCAAACCAATGACAGGAGAAAGTTTGGATCTGCTGGATGGCTCGCATGTTAGGCTGGGCAGTGGTCATGAAGACCTGAAGCTCCATAATGTGCATCGTGAGGTTCTCAGGAACCATGGCTGCATTACAGGTATCCATGAAGTTGTCAGAACATATGCCAAACATTTTGAACAGTTTACACAGCTGGGTAGCTGTCTAGATCTGCCCTGATCTGGCCCCTTAATCTCTGTTCAATGCTCCGCAGCCAAAATCATCCACCTTGTCCATCGCTTTGACAATGTACAGACCTTCCTCTCTGCCCTGCACTGACTCCCTCTATGGGAATGCATTCAGAGCAAGCTCCTGGTCTTCACCTTCAAGGCTCTTCATGGCTTTGCTCCCCCATATCTCTCCAATCTTGTATCCCGCCACGCTCCTGCCTAGGAGCTTCGCTTCTCTTGTCCCCACCCTTGCCTGCTTGTGAATCCCTTGTTCCTCTAAATGTCTTTGCCTCTTCTCCCTTGCTGCCCCTCATGCCTGGAACTCCCTCCCTGGATACATTCGCTCTGCTTCCTCCCAACTTTCAAATCCCTCCTGAAAACTCAGCTCTTCTGTCAGACCTTCCCTATCTTGTCGTGAGTGATACTGGATCCTTTCCTCCTCACTCAGAACCTAATTCCCAGTAACTAAGTGAAGCACGTGAGCCTGCAACTTCTCAACCTCATGAATGTACTCTTGTCTTTCCTGATGTTTTCCTCTCCCTCGTATCCCCCTCCCTTGTCTCTCAGATTGTAATTTGGAACAACAAAACACCAAGAATAGCAAAGGCAATAATAACTAGGTCAAAGAACCGATAACTAGGTCAAAGGACCAAGCAGGGCTAGGGGGCAGGGACCTGTCTCTGACTGTGGATTGTACAGTGCCAGGTACGTTGCTGGCACTATATTAATAATAAATAATTAATAACAGATAGGATTGGCTGCGTGCTGCACATGAGCAAGTACTGGCCACTATTGGCCATATGTCATCACAGAAATGGCTGTGTGCCCAGCTATTGGCAACTAGGTTGAATTTTGTTTGCAGAACTGGATGTGTTTGTGTTGCACTGGCACTGCTAATGAATGTAACAGGCACACCAGTACACATGCCAAGTCATGTAAAAATGTTACAGCTGTTACCATATGGAAGCATGGAATTTTTAAATTGAGCTCAGGTGGGGGGATCTGCAAGGCTAAGGCAGTGAAGGTCACTGTACATGGAATGTATGTGGGAGTAAGCTGCCTATTGTTTAAAAGCAACTCATACATTTTCTTATCTTTAGAATTTTGCTTTAGATGAGCATGAGGGGTCATCATGCCATAGAAAGCTATTGCTGCAGGTTGTTTGTCAGGGAAAGCCAAATGGCTTCTGCTTTTGTCTGTGGGTGCTGTGTCTGCCCTGAGTATGAGGCCCAGAGAAGTTGGGGGCGTGATGGATAACCTGGCCTTGCTGACATTTGGGTGAGACCTGTTATACAGAGAGAATTGTCAAGCCCATCCTGCAAGGCTAGCTATGACTTCATTGGGTGGCACGTGCACACAATGGGGTTCCATGTGTGCATGACGGAGAGCAGATACTGCGCAGCCCTGCTGCAGTTCAAAGTTCAGAAACATGGAAGAGTGGGAGTCCCAAACAAGTTGTGAGAGTGGGATGAGATTGAGACTGGCTTTTCTTGATGTTTATGCATTGCCAGAAGTAAGGAAGTCAGGAGAGCACGCATGTGTGAGTAGCGGCTGCACGGGTTTCGCCACGATCCCGACCAGCAGAAAAAAAAACTGGAACAAAGCACCCAGCAAAACTCCTCTCCGCTCACAAATCCTGAATAAATGCCTCTCAAAGCGGGCCCGAGAAACCGGCCCTCTCAGAGGCAGAAGACCTTGAGGTGGAGGAAGGGTGGTTGAACTCCCTACAGCAGATAACCCAGCTTCTCACTGACTTCAAAAGTGAAGTAAAGAAGGATTTAATTGTAGCCCAAAAGGGACAAACCGGTTACCCAGGTCAACAAGGTACAAACCTCAGTTGATAAAGGAAATAAAAAGCTGGAAGAACTAGCAGCCAGAGTGAGTACTGCTGAGGAAAGGATAGCTGTAGTAGAAGATAAGGCTCTAGGTACTGAAGATCAGATCAGCAAACCAGAAGAGTCAGTAACCTTTCTACTCACCAAGGTGGAGGACCTGGAAAACCAGTCGAGGGGGAGTAATTTGAGAATAATGGGAGTAAAGGAGGGTGCTGAACATAAGGGAGTAACAGAGCTGATTAAAGAAATCTTACAAACTAACTTTCCAGAGGCTGCAGCTGTCCATGAGACCCAGATCGAAAGGACTCACAGGGCCCCATGCCCCAAGGAGGGAGATCCTCCAAGACCTATAATTGCCAAATTTCTCTCCTTCACCGAGAGAGAAGAAATTTTAAGATTAGCCAAGAAAAAGGAACAACTTGTTTTGCGGAGAAGGTAGAATAAGAATTACACCTGACTATGCAGCAGAGACAATGCAGAAGCAGAGAAGCTGGGCAAAATACTTTGAAACTTTAAAGGAAATGGGGTCAGAACCACAAATATGGTTCCCTGCAAGGTGAACCATTCTTTGGAATGGACAAAGCAAGATCTTCACAGAGAAAGAGAAGCTGGAGGCTTTTATACTTAGGCACAACGCTAACCGTGCATAAAACTCCTCTGTATCCTCCTCTTGTTTGGATATTAATGTCTGTTTATACAGGGATTTAGATGTGATACTGTACACTAAAATGAAGAAATGTATATGTTTATGTTCAAGTTAAATGATATGCAGACAGAAAATCACAGAAAATCTCAAAAGGTCAAGAAGAAACAGGAACCCTCTACAAGAGGTGCTTTGCTCTTATAATCCCAATAAGGAATTCCCTGGGGGACAAAGATTATTAATACCATACTACTGGTTGTGGAAGGCAAATAGATATGCAAATACAAGTAAAGGACAGGTGAGTCTTTAAGTGATTGCAGTCTGGTTTCCCCTTCCCTTATTTATTTATTTGTTTATTTATTTATATAAACATTTGTATCCTGCATCTTCCTGCAGACAGGCAGCTCGGAGCAGCGCACAACATAAAAACAACAATCAATAAAACCATCTAAAATACATAAAATATACATCATAAAATTTGGCAACAGTTAAGGCAAAATAAAAACCCCTCCCCCCCCACCCTCCCCAGGCCCCTCTCCGAAGGCCCGGCGGAACAACCAGGTCTTACAACATCTACGGAAAGAGGGGAGGTCCGGGGACAGATGGGCCTCCAACGGGAGGGACTTCCACAGCTGAGGGCGACCACTGAGAATGCCCTCTCTGCTGTCGCCACCCGGCATACCCGAGGGACTGAGAGTCGGGCGCCCTCGGCTGACCACAAGGGCTACAAAATGACCTGGGGCCTGAAGAACCATCCTTAGTGGAATGGTCAAATTTAATATAAGTTGGCAGTTATATTTACTTTTATAGTTCAAGGTTTGTGTTAGTGTCCTCGAAAAAAAGGCATGAGGTTTGGGTCTGGGTCCTGAAAAGGGTTATGACGTGGGAGGGAACAGATTATGAGTCCCAGACTATATAAGCTAACAGCACTCCCAATAGATATCCCTGAATCTTATTTTTTGGAATTTGATAAAGATTTTTTAAAATTGAATTTGGAACAATAAAACACCAAGAATAGCAAAGGCAATAATAACTAGGTCAAAGGACCAAACGGGGACTAGGGGTGCCTAATTTGAGGCTATACTACAGAGCAGCAATATTTGTCACAATAAACAAGTAGTATCACAACCCACAGCAAGTGCAGTGGATGGATATTGAAAGAGAATTTGTAAATTCACTCCTTCCCAGAAATGGAACTTGATGAAGTCAAGCCAGTCAGAGCAAAATGGAAAAATCACCCTTTTGCTGGTGTGGTTTTGACTAATTGGGAAAGATATATTAAGCAACATAAGTTAAATTCTTCTCTGTCACCTTACTCCCCCAATGACTGTTATTTTCAAGGACAGTGAAATAGCAATCTAACTTAGGAGACGATTTAGAGCTCATGGGATCACTAGGACAGAGCAACTGTTAACTACAGTGGGTTTTAAAACTGGGGAGCAGTTAGAAACACAAATCAATAGGGATGGGTGAACGCGGTTCGGAAGTTCGGAGTTCGACCCAAACTCGGCCTGTTTGGATGGCCAAACCGAACTTCTGAACCGAACGCTCGAACTTCCGAACAGTTCAGAAAAGTTTGGATGAGTTCGGGGGCGGGAAAAACCTGAATTTGGGTGGGAAAAGCATGACTGGAAAGGGGAGGCAGCTGAGGAGCAGACTTCCTGGCACCAGGGGTGGACACCAGGGGTGGTTTCAGGGCCAAAAATACCAATACCAAAAAAATGTCGGTTTCGGTACTGATAGCACTTTTTTGAATGTTCAGCCGAGTTCGGACGAACTGAACTCCACTGAACCCGAACTCGGGTTTCGAACCGAACGTCCGAACATCCAAACAGCGTTCTGTTTGCCCATCCCTACAAATCAAGGCACAAGTGGACTTTTTTCAGTGCAATCAACTAAAGAGTTACTTTGTTCAGTGGAAAAATAATGTCCACTTCCAAGGAAAAGCCACTAAACTATAAAAAGTGTTCTTTGACCATTATATGAGCAAAGGTGTTATAAGTAAAATATATCCAGCCTTACAAGAAAATAATAATAAAAAAGAACAAGATCCTATTAAAAAGTGGGAAAGGGAACTGGATATCACCCTTGATAAAAAACAAAGATCACAAATAAAGGATTATAATTTTAAAGGGTATAAATCTTTAGACACCCAGGACACGCAATAATGATAACAATGATAAATAACAAAATCAATAACAATAAGTCGTTATTGATTTTGTTATTGCCTGACAGGTGTTTTTTGGAGGGAAATGTGGAGAGGAGAGGAGGGAACAGACATCTCAAAGCCTGAAATAGTGTTGTTGAACTCGAACCGAGCCTGTGATGGGAGGGGAAGGACCTGATGGATGTAATCACTGGCCAATTAGCAGCGGAAGCAGGACCCAGGCAGTTGAATGGCACCCTGTGATTGTTCAATGCCTCTTGCCTCCCAGAACCAATCATGGGGGTTCTGGGGAGGGTACTGCTACCCTTTATGTTGCAGGGCCAGGTTGTTTGACTCTTGGTCTGTGTTAGCTCTTGCTGTGTCAGGTTGCATTTACAGAACTCTGGTGCTTGCAACTAAAAATACCTCCGTGTTATACCTTACCTTTCCCTATACCCTTTATTTTACCTTTTCCCTTCCCCTGTCTGTCTCCCCTTGTACATTAGATAGATAGATGGTGTTGAGGAAAAATCCATACTCTCACTGTTGGTAAAATCTGCCGGAGTTCTTTATTGATCTCAAAGCACAGAGAGAGAGCAGCACTGAATCCACTCAGGGAAACAGACTGGTCTGCTCCTCCCAGAATGCATAGGTATTTTATAGGTTGCAAAGATACATCAGATACAGAGATGTCAGTCAAAGACAACGTCATACAATAATGGGAGGTTACTGCAATTGTTTACCTACTAAGCAAATTATTCTCAAAACAATATAAGCTAGACTGTTTATAAAGTAAGGTGCCTAAACAAAGCTAATTAACTAGCACAGCTGCAAGGCCATTTTCTACTATCTGCT
>QEPC01015139.1:3053225-3064819 GCA_003113815.1 Sphenodon punctatus | reverse complement strand
CAGTGTCAAAGGCAGCAGAGAGGTCAAAGAGGACAAGAATGGAGTACAGACGCTTAGATTTAGTGACAAGTAGATCATTGGTGATCTTGGTCAGGGCAGTTTCAGTAGAGTGGAGGGGGCGGAAGCCGGATTGGAGAGGGTCCAGGGTGGAGTTGGCAGAGAGGAGGTCCAGGCAGCGGGAGTAGACGACACGATCCAGAAGCTTTGAGGCAAAGGGAAGGAGGGAGACTGGCCGGTAGCTAGAGGGGTCAGATGGGGCCAGGGTGGACTTTTTGAGGATGGGGGAGACAGTGGCATGCTTCAAGGCAGAGGGGAAGGAGCCTGTGGAAAGGGAGAGATTGATGACATGTAGAAGGGTGGGGGAGGGGCGACAGTGGGAGCAATAGAGGTCAGGAGCAATAGAGGCTAGAGGCACCGAGTGTCTCTAAACCTAATGCTGGCCACTGTTCCAGCTGCTTAACATTTAATTATTTTATTTTAGTTATTTGCATTTATATGCCACCTTCCCAGAGGCTCAGGGCAGTTTACAATACATAAAAACTAATAAAACCCCTTAAAAAACCATAAAACCCACCCAATACCATCTCTCCAACCAACCCTCTCTCACATCCCTACCCCAAAGCCACCCACCACTTCATCCCAATCCCTTACCCCAACCCACCAAACGCCTTTTCAAATAAGAAGGGCCTACGCCGCCCCCCAGAAGATGCTCAGGCCTGGGCTCAAAACAAACCTCTGGGAGAAGGGAGCTCCAAAGTGCAAGGGCGGGAACTGAGAATGCCTCCAAGCGAGTTCTTGTCATATAAGCAAAGCTAACAGATGGTACCCACAGGGAGGCACTCCCGGCCAATCGCAGGGGCTGCAATGGGGCTTGGAAAGACAGGCGGTCTCTCAGATATGTGGAACCCAGACCGTTTAGGGCTTTAAAGGCCAAAACTAGCACTCTGAATTGTACTCAGAAAGCTATAGGGAGCCAGTGCAGACTTTGGAGCACCAGTGTAATGTGCTCCCAGCAACTCTTCCCCGACAGGAGCCAAGCCACCACATTCTGCACCAGCTGCAGCTTCTGAACAAGGGCAATCAAGGGCAGCCCCACGTAGAGCAAATTGCAGTATTCCAGCCTCAATGTGATTAAAGCATGGATGATGGTGGCTGGATCTGAATCAAAAAGAAAAGACCTCCTTACCAGATGGAGTTGGTGAAAAGTGTCCACAACCTGACAATCCAGACGAAGCAAGGGGTCCAGAAGCACTCCAAGGCTGGGAACCTGATTGATCAGAGGGAGCTGGATTCCGTCAACAACAGGCATCCCAATTCCCCACATGTCACAAGACCAGCCAACCATCATCACCTCAGTCTTGTCTGAATTCAGCTTCAATTTGTTCACCCTCATCCAGTCCCCGACAGCAGCCAGACATCAAGTAAGCACCAAGACTGCAGAGCCTGGGATCGATGAAGAAAGGTAGAGTTGGGTGTCATCAGCATACTGATACATTCCAAAGAAGAAACTGCTCTAAAAACAGTTCCTATTTAAGTTAAAGTCCAAAACTTACAAAATGTATAGAGGAATCAGAGATTTATAAACACAGCCAATTTTATAAACGATCACAGTGACAGTAATATGTACCTGATATATTTGTACAAGAGACAAACGGCGATGGCACCATATTAAACATAGAAATCACAGGTGATTACCTATACAAAATGAAAACTAAGAGTTCATTTCAAAGTGAAAAAAGTCCATTTTCTAGTAATAACAAATGTTAGCAAAAGCAATATATTCAGACTTCTTATGGGGGGGTGGAAATAGGGGGAGGAGAGGGAGGGAAGAAGGGGGGGAAAAGGAAAAAAGGGGGGAAGAAGAAAGGGGGGAAAGGGAGAGGAAAGGGAAAGGGGAGGGGAAAGGAAAACGGGGGGAGAGAAAAGAAAAACTTCTAAAAAAGGGGGGAAGGAGAAAGGGGGGAAAGGGAGAGGAAAGGGAAAGGGGAGGGGAAAGGAAAACGGNAGAAGGGGTGAAAAGGGGGTGGGAGGGAAAGGGAAGAACTGGACACTCACCGCTACTGCCAGGAGCTTCCAGGTAAGAAGTTAGAATTTTACCACAATTGATACCAGTTACAATCATAAGGTTAGCAAAAGCTGCAATTATAAGAAAATAATAGCAGTTAGTATACCGGGATTGGGGGCCATATAGAAAAGAGGGGAGATTTTAAACCTACCGCCCTCCACTCACCTAAAAGGGAGTAACTATCCCAGAATCAGGAGCCCTCTTTTTAAGGCAGAAGCAAAGGAAGCTTTTGCCAAATTGCACCAGATGGCACAGAGCTCCTATATAAGAGGGAGATCGGGCGGGGCTCTAAAGCAAGCTCATAGGCTGGAGGTAAGGCCTAAAGCTGCCTCGCATAAGTCTAATTAGGTCATAGCTAGGTCAATCAAGCCATTTGATTCATGTGACAAACATAAATCTAATTAGGTGATATCGGAATCAATCAAATCATTCAATCCACGTGGCTCAATAGAGTCTAAGGTTAAAATAAAAAAATTCGCCCTGCTGGATAAAAGCCTCGAGTTAATAGGCAAAGGCAATTTCTCGATGCCCCAAAACACAGAGTCATTATTTTCCTGGTGCACTAAATTATAACGGTGCACCAGGGGGGCAGAGTGAACGCGATTTTTAAGCCTACTACGGTGTTCAGATATCCTTACTTTAAGAGGTTGCGTAGTTTTCCCTACATAAAGTTTTTTACAGGGGCATTGTATTGTGTAAACTACCCCAGGGGTATAACAAAAAATAGGACCTTTAATGTGGAACACCTTCCCTTTGTGGTCTGAAAAAGTATTGGTCCTAAGACTAAGGGAACAATTTACGCATTGTAAACAGGGATGATTACCAGAAGTTCCTATTGTTTGCACTGCACTGTCTGAAGGGTCGGGAAGCCTTGCTCGCACAATGTAATCACTCAGGTTTTTACCTCTCTTATAGGCGAATAAAGGCAGTGTCTGGCAGCCCTCTATATGACTTAGTGTTCCAATGTGCTCGAATAATCCATTTTATGTCCCCACTGCAATTATTAAACGTGCTTACAAAAACAACTCTACCAGAATGCTGATCTCTTGACTTTTCTTGTTGTCCCAAGAGAAGGCATCTAGAAAGGGATGTGGCTTTTTGTAAATTAGCACGTATAATCTGTTTAGGATAGTCTCGCTCCATAAAGTTAGCGGACATGCCTTTTGCTTCCTGCCAGAAACCTGATTCCTCAGTGCAGTTGCGTTTGAGTCTTTGAAATTCGCTAAAAGGGATATTCTTTATAAGATGCTGGGGGTGATGACTATGGTATTGTACGTAAGTATTCTGATCTGTAGGTTTGAAATAAGTAGAAGTTATGAGTTGATTATTCACAAACTTAATATTTATATCTAGAAAATTAATATTATTTGAGCTGTACGAGCTAGTAAATTTAATAATGGCATGTAGTCCGTTAATCCACTTAAACTCTAAAAGAGAGCCCATATCACCAGTCCAGATCATGAAAATATCGTTGATATAACGACGCCAAATAAGCATAGAGCTATAAAATGGATTAATTCTTGTATCATAGATGCATCTAGACTCCCAGTCGGCCATAAAAAGAATAGCAAGCTCTGCAGAGAGAGGACTCCCTATGCTGACCCCTTTTAATTGGAGGTAAAAATTCTTATCAAATTCAAAAAATTTTTTAATCAAAATCAGCCGGCCCAAGGCCAGTAAAAAATCAGTTGGTGGAATGCAATTTCCCCTCAAACTAAGGTATTTTTTTTAAGTGTCAAGGGCCTCAGCATGGGGAATATTAGTGTATAGAGCTTTCACATCTAAACAGACAAAAAGGGGCTGCACCCCGTCTAAATCAATGTTAGATAAGATGCTTAAAAAATGAGTTGTATCTTTTATATAAGACAGCACCTGAGGAATAAAGGGCTGTAAAAAATGCACAACAAATTTGGCAATGGGTTCAAACAAAGAGTTTGAGCCTGAAACAATAGGCCAATATTCAAGAGGAGTTAGGCCTTTAACTTTAGGCAATTCGTAAAATACTGGAATGCGAGGGGAATCATTACAGAGATATCTATGCTCTTTCTCAGTAATAAAATGGCTCTCCAAACCATGCTGTAGTATATTTCTAATTGCTTCTGCTACTAAAGTGCTGGGATCGCTTATAGTCTGAGGACACTTTTAGCAAGGTAAGACATCCATGTAGGTAATCACTCCGATCTACAACCACTATGCCCCCTCCCTTGGCTGCTCTCTTAACTATAATGGATTTATCCTGTTTCAAAGCATATAAACATTTCCATTCTTGTTTAGAAAAAATAATAAAAGTCTTTCTAGGGAGTTTATCCTCCATTTTACGAAATTCCAGTAGGATTCTACTTTCAAATACTGGGATCGCCTTATCAATGTTAGTTTTAGGGAAGAAAGAAGAGCTGACATGGAACGGGGTCTGCTTAGGTGAATAGGCGGAGGAATCCTTAAAGAAACTTTTTAGGCTTATCTTGCGAAATAACTCATTTATTTCAGTCTGAACCAAAAAGCGATTATATAGGTTAGTTGGGACAAAGGATAGTCCCTTAGATAACACATTCATCTCTGCATTGCTCAATACATGTTTTGATAAATTAAGTACACTCATTTTGGGGGGTTTTGCCAGTAATTCTGCTGCCTGTAATTCCACTTGTCACGGGAAGGCAGAGGGCGTCTTTGGTTTCGTAAAAAAATAAGCTCCAACTTTTGATAAAGTAGTGGCTGAGGAATTAGAGGTGTCGCTAGTATCAGAGGTACTATGAAGAAGAAAATCCTCCTGAGGCGTGTGCTTCGATCGAGTGTGCAGTGGAGGCGGCTACACAACTTCAAGATCCATCCCAGCTCCCCCTCTGGAACCAGGTACATATTACTGTCACTGTGATTGTTTATCAAATTGGCTGTGTTTATAAATCTCTGATTCCTCTATATATTTTGTAAATGTTGGACTTTAACTTAAATAGGAACTGTTTTAATGCAGTTTCTCCTTTGGTATATAATTGTACAGATATACTGCTCTTTATACCTCTTTTTGTTATATATATCAGCATACTGATGGCACTTCACCCCAAACCTCTGAATAACCTCACCCAGCAGGCTTATATACACGTTGAACAGGAGGGGAGGCAGAAGAGAACCCTTCAGGACCCCATAGGGGATGTCCCAAGAGGATGACAAGCAATCACCCATCACCACTCTCTGGGACTTCCCCAACAGAAAGGAGCAGAACCACTTAAGAGCAGTCCGTGCACCCCACCAGGTTCCACAGTCATGTCACCAACACCTTGTCATCAGTGGTATCAAAGGCTGCCGAAAGCTCTAACAGGATCAACAGAGTAGAATTTCCTTGTCAATCTGAAGCTGCAGGTCATCGACGAAGGCCACAAGCACAGACTCTGTGCCATACCCAGGATGAAAGCGTGACTGAAACGGGTCCAGGAATCTGATGGCATTGAGATGGGCCTGGAGCTGTCAGGCAACCACCAATAACCTTCCCTAAAAAGGAGCAAGCATTATGTGTGGTCATACAAACCTGGGAGTGAGCCATGGAGGAAACATGGATTTGCTGAGATTTCTTCCCCAAAACTCCTCAGTAGATGCACGGGACAGCTGAAAATATGCTACACAATAAACATTTCTTCACCAGACTCGTCAGTTTCTGCAGCAGGACCCGTTTCAGAGAGGGGTTTGTACTTGTCTATTCCTCTAGCAGGAAGATTGCCTTGAAGGGGAGCTTTGGTTAGTTTCACCAGTGGGGAGTTTTGTCTTGCAGGTGGAGCTGCCAGGTCAGTTTCACAAGTGGGTGTTGGGGTGAAAGTTTTATAACCCCTGATAGCAGCATTGTCACCAGCAGAAAGTTACGGGAGCCAGTGCAGACTCTCAAACACAGATGCAGTCTTCTCTCTGTGACTCTAAAATAATGTTGTGTGAATGAGCCCTTAGTACAGTGCAACAGTTTCCAACTTTTTGCATGTATGACCCCATTTTGAGACTTAAATATAACGCCATAATTCCAGACAGCAGCACAAACATGCAAACTGTAGAATCCTCTACAGCTGCATGACTCCATCTCTCTTCCCCTGCCCCTCCCCCAGGTAAGCTGAGCATTTCCAAAAGGAAGGGGTCACCCAGCAGGTGGCGCCCTCTGGGCGCCGGCAGAAGAGCACCGCCAAAGGGCGAAGAGCCGTTGGCGGACCGTTAGCAGACAGAGGCGGTGGAGACAGCTACCAGCACAGCTTCAAGATCCATCCAAGCTCCCCCTCTGGAACCAACCCACCGGGATGCCTGTCCTCCTCTCTCACCCCCTCACTTCCCTCTTCACCCCTCTCCCCTTTCCCTCTCACCTGCTTCTTCCCCCTACTCCTTTCCCCTCTCCTCCTGCCCCCCACTAAGCCTATCATCTCTCTCCACCATCCGCACACCACCTCCCCCCCACCATTTCTTGCCCCTCGCCCCTCTGCCCCAAGGCCCGTTTCCCACTGATCCCATTGCCCCCCTTCCCCTAATCTTATCCCCATTCCCTGTCTTCCCCCTGATCAACTCCCATTCTCCTGTTCCCTCTGGAACTGTCGCTCCTCTGCTAACAAAGCCCCCTATATCCATGATCTTTTCTTCTCTTGCTCCCTTCACCTTCTCACCCTCACTGAAACCTGGATCTCCCCCACTGACTCTGTCACCCCTGCCATCCTCTCCTACGGTGGTCTCTCCCTATCCCATCAGCCCCTGGCTGAAGGCCGGGATGGTGACATACTAGGCCTCCTCCTCGCCTCTTCCTGCCAGTTCCAACCCCTCCCCCCCTCTCTCCTTCCCCTCCTTTGAGGCTCACTCCGTATGCCTCTACTCCCCTCTCCACCTCCGTGTTGCTGTTATCTACCACCACCCCGGCTTCCTCTCCTCCTTTCTCTTCGAGTTCGAGTCCTGGCTCACCCTATTCCTCTCTGATGACATCCCCACACTCATCCTTGGCGACTTCAATATCCATGTTGAAGCACCCTCTCAGCCTGGTATCTCCCGCTTTCCCTCCTTAGCCTTTTCCTTTAATCTCCACCTCTGGACTAGCTCCCCCACCCACCCTGATGGTCACTCTCTTGATGTGTTCTTTAGGAACTGTTCTGTCTTCGATCTCTCCTTTGAGCCCCTTCCCATATCTGACCATTTCCTTGCCTCCTTCAACCTCTCCCACTGCTCCCTCTCCTCTTCTCCATCTCCCTGCCCCTTCCTCAATCTGCAGGCCATTGTGCCCCAGGACTTTTGCCTCCTCCCTCTCTCCTCAGTCTTCTCCTCCTCCTCCCCTGATTCTGCCATCTCCACCTTCAACTCCTCTCCCGATTCCATCCTCGACTCCCTTGCCCCTCTCTCCTCACGCCCGGCTCGCTCCCATAAGCCTCACCCTTGGCTCACCCCTACCATTTGCCATCTCCACTCCTGCACCCGGGCTGCTGAACGCCTCTGGCGCAAATACCACTACCGCACTGACTTCCTCCACTTCAAATTCTGCCTCTCATCGCTCAGGTCTGCTATCTCCCTCACTAGACAGCAGTACTATGCCTCATGCATTGAGTCCTGCTCCCGGAACCCTCGCCACCTGTTTTCCACCTTTGACTCCCTTCTCAAACCCCCCTGTCCTCCTCCTCCCTCTTCTCTCTCCGCTCAGGATCTTGCTCTCTTTTTCACCTCTAAGATTGATAAGATCTGCCTGGAAATCGCTTCCAAGTTCTCTCCCCCTACCACTCCCCCCCCCACCTTCCCCCACCTCTCTCCTGTCCTCCATTCCTCCTGCCTCCCTTGAGGAAATCTCCTCCCTGATCTCCTCCTCCAACCCCTTCATGTGCCCCCTGGACCTCATTCCTTCCCACCTCCTGACCTCCATTGCTTCCAACATCGTCCCTCCCCTCCTGCATATCATCAACCTCTCCTTCTCTACCAGCTCCTTCCCCTCTGCTTTTAAACACGCCACTGTCTTCCCCCATCCTCAAAAAGTCCACTCTGGATCCCTCTGAACATTCTAATTACCGTCCAGTCTTGCTCCTCCCTTTTGCTTCCAAACTCCTTGAACGGGTTGTCTACTCCCATTGCCTTGATCTTCTCTCCGCCAACGCCAACTCCTCCCTTGACCCCCTGCAATCTGGCTTCTGCCCCCTTCACTCCACTGAAACTGCTCTTGCTAAGATCACCAACGATCTTCTTGTGACTAAATCCAACCACCTCTATTCTTGTCCTCCTTGATCTCTCTGTTGCTTTTGACACTGTTGACCACTCGCTCCTGCATGAATCGCTTCACTCCCTGGGATTACAGGACTCTGTCCTCGACCAGTTCTCCTCTATCTTTCTGACCGCTCCTTCAATGTTTTTCTTCATAACTCCTCCCCCTCCTCCTCCCTGCCCCTCTTGGTTGGGGTCCCCCAAGGCTCTGTCCTTGGCCCTCTCCTCTTCTCTATCTACACCCAATCCCTAGGCAACCTCATTGCCTCCCACGCTTTCCAATACCACCTATATGCTGATGACACTCAACTCTGTCTCTCCATTCCTTCCCTCTCCCCCTCTGTCCTAGCTTCTGATATCTCCGCCTGGATGTCTCAACGCTAACTCAAACTGAACATGGTGAAAACTGAACTCCTTATCTTCCTTCCCAATCCTTCCTCTCCCTCTTCCCCATCAATTGCCATTGGCGGGGTCTCCGTCCTCCCTGTCCCCCAAGCCCATAGCTTGGGCTTCATCTTCGACTCGCATCTCACCTTCAAACCCTACATTGACTCTGTGGCCAAATCCTGCTGCTTCTCCCTCCACAACATTGCTAAGATCTGCCCTTTTTTGTCTGTCTCCTCTGGCAAAACTCTCATCCGCACCCTAGTCATCTCACGCCTTGACTATTGTAACCTCCTCGCTGGCCTTCCCCGCTCTCACCTTGCTTCCCTCATCTTTGTTCAAAACTCCGCTGCCAGGATCATCCACCTAGCCCGTCACTTTGACCATTTGTAGCCTCTCCTCTCCTCCACTGGCTCCCCCTTCCTGAGTGCGTTCTGCACAAGCTCCTCGCCTTCACCTACAAAGCTCTTCATAACCTTGCTCCCCCCTACCTCTCTGCCCTGATCTCCCTCCGTACCCCTGTTTGAGCACTCCGCTCCTCCTCCATCCCCCCACCCTCCACACCTTCAAGTCCCTCCTCAAAACCCACCTCTTCTGCTCCGCCCTTCCTAACTCCTGCTAATCATCCCCACCCCAGGATTATCCCGTTATCTGAAAACTCCTATTTTCTGTAACGAAGCCAAGAACATGTACCTGAGTTCTCGCATCCTCGTGAATGTTGTATCCCTTGTCTTTCCCTCTGTTCCCCCTTTCCTGTCTCCCCTCCCTCTGTCTTTAGATTGTAAGCTCTCGGGCAGGGACCATGTCTATTTTATTCTCTGTAAAGCACCAGGTACACTTCTGGTGCTATATAAAAATAATAATAATAATAATAATATTCAATATCAACCAGAATCAAGACCCAGCCCCCCCCATCCATAGATGGCCTAACCAGTTGGGGTCCTGAGAAGGGTTAACAGGTATCCCTTATTTTAAGGGAGCATCCCCCCCTTTTTAAAAGAGTCCTACAGCTCTATAGAATGTCTCTTATTCTGCACACTGCCTCTCCATGGAACATAAGGGACATTCCTTATATTAGTATCCCTCAGCTCTGGAGTGTCCCTTACTTTGACTTGGCAACCCTTGTTCCAAACAACAGGTAGGCAGGTATTAACCTCTGCATTAATAACCCCCAATGGTCCAAATCCTTATCAGGCTTCAATCAGGGTAGCTCTAAGCTCACATGTCTTCAGTGATAAAGGCCAGTTTGAACCAGCCCAGTTTGGATCTGGCCCAGTGTGTTCTCATAAGTAGGATTTGCATATGAAAACTGCAGCATGTTGACACCCATGCAACTACAATGATACTATATCTGCTTTGGCTGAACTACAAATTACAGTGATCCATTTCTAAATCAAGGTTCAAGGTTGTTTTTTTTAAAACTTCCAAGTTTAGTGCTCGGTTTTGCAGTCCTTTCTCATATAACTAATTCTTAGTTCAGTACAAGAGGATTGCTCTAATAGGGACAGGTCATACAAACCCAGGGATGAGCCATGGAGGAAACATGGATTTGCTGAGATTTGTTCCCCAGCTGCATCAGGACCTATGAGCCATGGAGGTTCGCGCTCCCTGTTCCAGCTACTTCCTCTACTGCTGGGGCAGGGATGAGAGACCTCATTCCATTTTCTCCTCTAGAGCTCATTCCAACCTACCTTCATCCCTGCTCCAGTGAGTGACCTTGATTCCAATAGGATTATTCAAGGAAGGAAAAATTATCTGCACAAGTACAATTTGCAGGATCAAGTCTTTAAATTGTATTCATAGGACTCAAAACTGTTAGAGATTTGAGTAACACTTCATGCAAAGATGAATCAATACATTTTATGAATTGTGGACTCGTGGTTAAAAGAAATCAATAGAATCCTAGTCAATTATAATAAAATATATAGCAAAGGTGGTGAGAAAAATTGTTTTTTGCACTTAGCCAAAAGGATATTTGTAAAGAACTTTTTTATAGCATCACCTACTAAGCATTTTGAGATCTTTGCAATGTGGTGTATCTAGGGCAGGAGGCCCATTGGTGGCAGTGGGGAAAACAGTGAGCACAGGTCCCTTATAGATAGGTCCCTACCCCAAGGGACTTCCAATCTAAGAGAGACAAGGAAGGGGAGGCATGGGAGAGGTGAACACTGGGAGAGAGAAGGATACATTCATGAAGTTGAGAAGTTGCAGGTGCACGTGCTTAACCGACGAGTTACAAGGAACAGAAGAATTCTGAGGGAGGGAAGTGGAGGCAATTTTCTCCGCATGATGAGCTAGGGAAAACTTAATGGAAGAGGTAGGTTTTCAGGAGGAATGTGAAGGCTGGGAGGGAAGGAAAAGAACAAATGTATCCAGGGAGGGAGTCCCAGGAAGCAAGGGAGAAGGAGCAAATATGTTTTGAACAACAAGGGGGTCGTGAGCAGACGAGGATGGGGGCAGAGGAGGAGCAGAGCTCCCAGCTGGGAATGTGGTGGTTGCCAACTTCCCTCAAGCTTTGACTCAGAGGAGTTGGGGCCATTCCAGAAAGGTGGTTTGGGGGGAGGGGAAGGACCCATCTTCTCCTTTCCAATTTGGCCACAGCCCAGGGGCGGCTGATGGGTTTTTATGTTGGAGGGGCACTGGGGCAGTAAGGCCAGGCTGGCAGGCCTAGGGGCGGAGCCAGGGGGACGGTAGGCCAGTGGCATGTCATAACCCAGCAGCAAGGAGATCCCAGGGTTAACATTGAATGGAAGAAAACACAGTCTACATGCACATCAAGCTTAAAATAAATAATTTATAAACCCAAAATACAGGGACCCATCCTTGTAAAGCACCCCAGTCGCAGCCTGAGTCCAATTTTACCACACACATCCCATTTCCAGCATTTCGAACACAGCTGAAATTGCATGACTTGCAGTGACATCTCAGGATTTCCAAACCTCCATTTTACCACACA
>QEPC01015139.1:3030115-3052710 GCA_003113815.1 Sphenodon punctatus | reverse complement strand
GTGTGCCCCCACTCCCCCCACTATGTGCCCCCTGCTGCTCCTCCCCACTGGCCCCGCAATTTACTCACCGGTGGTGGCTCCTCTCAGGCTCCTCTCTGTCCTCCTGCTGCTCCTGATGACTGCACGAGAGCTTCCAGGCCTGAACTGTTCAGTCGGGCCTGGGAGCTGCCGGGCAGCTGGCTTCCCCAAGTCCCCCCCCCCCCCCGAGTCAACTCAGTTTGACTCAACTGGGAGGGAGGAGGGAGGGAGGGGAGGGCTGGGAGCTGCACATGCGGCAGGAGCTTGCAGCCCCCCCTGCACAGGCGGGAAACTGCAGTTCATACCCGGGCGCCTGTATGCAGCACCCTGGTATGAACATTAGCCCTGCCCGGCCCCTGCAATGGAATAGTGCCCCCTGCGGCACTATTTCATTGCAGGGTCCCTTTATGCGGAATGGACAGTGCTTCTAGCTGCCCATTCTGCATAAAGGGAGAAAACTCCTCCCTTTTGTCCCTGAAGGCTTCCTTAGGAAGCCTTTTTTGGGGGGGGGGTGAGAATGTTCAGAGGTGGAGCCATCTCTAAGAACCTGGTTCAGAGCAGCAACCTTTGGAAGGTTGCTGCTCTAAACCAGGTTCTTAGAGATGGCTCCGAACATTCACCGCGGCGTGCACACTTTTTTTTTAAAGTGCCTCATTGTCGGGGCTGGCTGACTGACCCAGGTAGTCCTGGGGTCAGGAGGCACATTGCCCCTCCCACCCTAGGTGGCCCACAGCCCCTGCCACAGCCCCTTTGAAGCACCATGACATCACAAATCTCCACAGGGGGGTGGGACTGAATCAAAAAGGGGATAGGAGAGCCTCTTTGCCTCATGCCTTTCTAATATTCCTCTTTCCCCATTTCCCTGGGTGTTCCAGATGTCCCTGGATAACTTGGGGGGAAATTAAGGCTTCTCCTGGAGATGATGGGTGAAAACCCAGAAGGCTAAAACTAGATCTCGATTTTTTTGTGATTCTCACCTTGTTTTTAGCGAGAATCAATAATTGAGAAACCCCCCAGTTCTCGACACTTTCTCAGTTGATTTTTTTTCTCAATTTACCATTTACTGTAATTATCATTTACCGTTACCGTTAACTGCATTCATCCCAGTAATGCACATGCCTAAAATGGCTACCCTTTTCCAAAAGGGTGACAATGCTGCCAGTGCCATATCAGAAACTATAATGGACTCTAATTATGCCCCCACATTAGTAGGATGGAGTGAGAGCATTTGCTAAATGTAGAGACTTGAGGCGGATAGAATCATAGAAACATTACCGGGACAAACACAGTACACGGTAAATTGGTATAGGTACATGGTAAATCATGGTAAGTAAACAGTAAATCATGGTAAACGTTAAATCAAGAAAAATTCTCAACCGAAATCTTGAGCCATTACTGAGATCGTCCCGAGATCTTGGATGATTCTTGATTCTCACAAGATTTTTATGAGAAACAAATTGATTCTCATTTCAGCCCTACCAGAGACTTGGAGTCAAACCCAGAGGGGCAGTAACCCTAGACATGTCTGACATTTGTAAAGAGTGCTTTTTCATAGGCTTTTATTTAGGGATGGGCGAACAGATCGTGGTTCAGGTTTGTCCATTCGGTTCGGCTGCGTTTGGTTCATCCGTTCGGTTCGGCTGTTCAGTTCAGGTTCGGCTGTTCGGGAAATATTTTTATATGGGTTTTGGGAGGGGGGTGTTATATAGTTTTTTTGTTTTTTATTTGGTTTTTTTGTTTTTATATGTTTTTTTAATTTAATTTTTTTTATCTAATATTATATATATATATATATATATATATATATATATATGGGATGGGGGGGAATCACAAACAACACAAGGAGGGGTACAGAACTGAAATGAAACTTAAATCAATCTAATAAATGAAAAAACAAGGGAAGGGAATCTGAGATGGAATATATGGGAGAGGGAAAGGATTCAATGGAGGGGGGAGGGAGGGAGGGAGGAAGGAAGATTGAACACAGGGAGCGGTAAAAACAAAAAATAACCACTAAATCTATCTAATCTAAGCTAAATAAATGAATGAGAATATGGGGGTAGATGGGTTGGATGGGTGAAATGGGAGGTGGATTGCAATGGATTGGGGAGCTGGAAAATGCTGGGAGAGGGAGCCTTCTGAAACGCCTGCTGTTCAGGAACAGTGACTAGCTCAGAAGGTGTTGGGAAGTGGGGAGGCGGATAGTTTTGTTTCTTGAAAGCCTCTCTACCCCTGGTCCCTGGAAGTCTGCTCCTCAGCTGACTACCCCTCACAAGCCTCTCCATCTCTGGTGCCTGGAAGTCTGCTTCTCAGCTGACTACCCCTCCCTGTCATGTTTGACCTTCCAGTGGCACTTTTTTTGCCACCCGAACGCGATCTGAACTGACCGAACTGTTCGGTCATTTCGACGTTCGGAAGTTTGTTTGGTTCGGTATGTTCGGGTTTGGGTTCGGGCATCCGAACAGGTCGAGTTTGGGCTGAACTCCGAACTTCCGAACTGCGTTCGCCCATCCCTACTTTTATTCAGGATCGGTGAGACCTGCAATTCTGGACCTGGCAACTCACATTTCTGGACTCTAATTATGCCCCCACATTAGTAGGATGGAGTGAGAGGATTTGCTAAATGTAGAGACTTGAGGAGGATAGAATCCTGCTGGGCCCAGAGCACTGCTGCAGGGCAGAGGGGAGACAAGCAGCAGCAGGGTTAGCTTGGAATAAGTCCTGGTGCAGAAGATGGAGCCTCTTGATGTCCCTGCCAATGGCAGGGGATGCAGACTCATGGGCCCTGGCACAGCTGCACCACCTGTCCCTATTATAGCTATGACCTTGAGGACAAGGACTTTTTTTTCTACTCTCAGTGGCACAAGCTCCAACTAACTGAGAAGAGACTGCAACTCTGAGATCCAGACATTTCCAGACACCCATAAGTCCAGATGTTTTGGATGTCCCTCCAAGGCATCCAGATTTTCAGGTCTTGACTGTATACCATCCTAGTCCTATCAGTCTGAATGAGAGAGACGCATGTGCTTAAACGTCTTGCTGAGTCAGGACCTTCCTCGGTTATTATTGCAACAAACCCATGCTTAGCAAGAACTCGGCACTTATATGCCAAGATGATAAGTGTCATATATCTTGGGCAGAGAGATAAGGAGAACTGATGGTTGTCACACTCAGAACATTATAGTGATAGCAGATAGAACCCAGATTCTCTGGCAACATACACAGGCTCCCAACTCTGACCTGGCCTAAGATTCTCATTAGACCTGAACTGAACTAAGTGGATAATAGCCGCTATTCATTCCCATCCCATCAGATATCCCTTTTGCTTATTTCATTTTTGTTGTTATTGGTTATTTGATTTATTTATTTATTTGGCTGGTTATTTTGGTTTCAGATATTCAGTCATTTTGGTATTTTGGCCTCATTTTATCACTGTTTGCACTATTGCATATGTGCAATTGCCAAAATGAAATAACAAAAAAAAGCCCACCCCTGTAATAACCAACTTGAATAGCAAAATAAATGAAGTAACAGAACCAGAGTATCTGAACAAGCAGATATGCAAATACCTGTTTCAGTTGTGGCTATTACATGGATATTCAGAGGGCTATTCGAAAATGCAATTAATATCTGAAAATAAAAAATGTACTGCTTGTTTCAGCTCTATGGCAGGTAAATACTTCTGATATTATCCAACACATTGGGTGTAAACAGATGGACACAGAGGCTGCCTGACCTTGGACCTGCTCTGGGAGCATACTACCGAGTCCACCTGCATGCAGCCCCGTCTGGGTCCACGTTAGACGGACCCAGCGGTTTCCAGCCTACACAGTGCCCCTCCCCGCACCATAGAATTGCTGGCGATTGCCCAACCCTCTAGTCTGGTGCCTGAAACTCTGTGGTATTGCCTGGCCGGCCAGGAGTGAAGCTGCAGCATGGGTCCGACTCCGCCCCACTGATGACAGAAGCTCTGCTCCAGGCCAGTGCCCTGGGTTTAACTGGCCCACTCCACCAGTGGCACTCTAGGGGCAGGCGGGCTGCCTTGGAGCAGGCACATATGGCAGCCTCACCTTTAGACAGACTGGCCAGTCCAGGGGTGATGCATGCTGGCACAGGCAGCAGCAGAGCTCCTGTCCGTCTAAAGCCACCTGGTATGTTTGTATTTCTGCATGCTAGCCAATCTGTTATATCATCAGGATCTATGCAGTGGGCATCTTACCTTAATTGCCAGACTTATTGCAATTTGCACTGTGTGAATTTTCTAGGCTCCGTAAACCAGCAGGAGAGAGCGAGAGAGAGACATACTAGCTACTGCACATCAGGGCTTCAGCTTACTTTGTGTGACATGGCATGTCTATGAAGCAGAGGGTAATTCATGGAACCTGAGAAAAATGAAAAGATGGAGATTATTAAGATACCACAGTAAAAAAGCCTCCAGCAAAAAAAAAAAAGATTTTGCACAATTTCAAAAACAAGTGGTTTTTTAAAAATCATATTAATGCTTACTATTTTGAATCACTTTAAAAAAACCTCCTTGGGGATAAAATGATAGGGTCGGAGGCAGGATCTCAATGATCATCTAGTCCAACCCCCTCCTCTAAGACAAGATGGTGTAGTCCAATTCCTATGGCCAATGCTTTATCTTCTAAATGACAGTATGGAAGCTCCCTGGGCATAACTCAGCAGATCTTGATATGAGCCATGCACACACACTGCTGAGCTCAAAGCCATAGTTTAGCTCAGTTTCTTGCAGCGTACGGTCTTTTCCATCCGGCTTGCCACAGTTGAGTGATATTCCATTCCTCTGAATACAAATGAGCATAAGTAGCAGTGGAGGTGGAAATCATGGGTATTTGTAACTGAAATGAAAACATTCACATTTTGCCCATTTTTCTGTTTCAGGAGGTTGGATAGAATGTTAACCAGTTCACTTATCTGATTACATTCTTTCTCTCTCCAAGCGTTTCTTCTTCCCACTGAAAGGAGATATCTGACTCAAAACAATAGAAAAATAAGTCATTATTTAAAGCAATTATACAAATGCTTCTTTGGTCCGCTTAGCTTTGTTCTACAGTAAGGGAAATTAGAGAAAACTAAACCATGCAGCAAATTGTATTAGTCTTCCAACTGAAAGACCAGAGGAATATCTGGATTCAAGGGCTTATTTCAGAACTCAGTTAGGGTGTTTCCAGACGTGACGATGGGCCATATTTCCATGCTTTGACACACGTGGAACCGTGGGCCACTGTCACATCAGAAAGCGCCGCCAGATGTTAGCCTGGGCCATTCCCTGGACGATGTTGGCACGTAGTCCGGGCAGTGACTTGAGAACATCCCCAGATCCCAGCCTGGGCTAAGCACCAACACCACTTGGGGAATGGATGCTTGACTGGGTGTAAAGTGTGCTGTTATGGATGAACAGCCACTTTACTTACCCGAGTTGGGGTTCCCGTCAGTTCTAGGCATCCATGGGCCACCATGGCTGCCTGTCAGCTGAGGGGCAGGGGGGGACTCTGTGCAGCGCAGGGGTGGGAAGATGCATGTCCCCGTGTCTCCCTGGCTGCCCTGGCCGCCCTGACCACCATTATGTTTGTTTGGTAGCTGGACCAGCTCCCAGCTGGAGTGACAGCTCCCAGCAATGCGCAGGTACATATGTAGCAGCGGTGGGCACCGTCACATCGAAAAACACCCTTAGACCAGTGTAAATTGACAGTAATGTCACCAGCGCCAGTGGAGTTTCTCTGGTGCTGTGAATGAAATCAGAAGCAGGCCCTTGTCTCAGGAGACAATCTGCTTCTCTTCTTGTTAGGAAATAAATGAGTTTGCTTTACCTCAGTTTACCCCAAACGGGATTGAAGGTCACCAATTAGCAAGCCAAAGTGTGTGGGTACAACTCAGTTTTATTGGATAGACACTTAACATCTGGACATGGCAGTGTTACCAGTTAAGAACCCCAGTAACCTAAGCCTAGGATATCTTGCATGTCATAGGCCACGGTCTGAGACGCAAGCTGGTTCAGAGGCGAAGAGGAGGGGGCCCAGCAGGTAGCTGGACAGGAGTCTCTGGATCTTTGAGAGCGACGGTAAGGGTCAGAGGCCCACGCAGGCTCACTGCAATGCTAGTGGCCGCAAGCGCCAGTGACAAGAGATAAGGCCCCGGGCGTTTCCTTTTATAGCTTTATTTATTATGAATACGTGTTGCAGGGTCCCCTCTTTGAACATACCAGGTACAGAAATAAGCTGACCATTCAATTCTCTGTCACTTGAAGCATAGCCATTAAAGCTGCTTTTGCTTTTGGGGAGTTTTTCTCTACTGCTTAATTGCCAGTCTGACCTACTGAGGCTACCTCCCTTTTCTTTCAGACCTTCTTTGTTATAGTGGCCATTTGGGGTGGTTAGTGTGGCCTTGGAGATATATTCTTCTGCTAGAGTGTGAGTTATTGACAGCTTTATTCTCATGGACCTTCTTGATTTGTGCCAGCCTGAGACTTATGCAGCGAATTACCTGAACTGAATTTGTTCAGGCCTCATCCTTCTTATATCTCTGACCATTAGGGATGTGCGAACGCGGTTCGGAAGTTCAGAGTTCAGACCAAACTCGAATAGTTCGGTCGACCGAACCAAACTTTTCAACCGAACTCAAATTCGACTGAACTGTTCGGTCAAATCTGAACCAGATCGGAAGGCCAAAAAACCCGGTTTTGAATGTACGAACTCGGTTCAGAAGTTCAGAATTCGACTGAACTCGAATAGTTCGGTCGACCAAACCGAACTTTCGAACCGAACTCGATTTTCAAACCAAGCGGAATTTCCAAACTCAGTTCTGTTCGCACATCCCTAGTTGGTATGCTCTGGCTGGGAATCCCTGCTTGCCAGAATGATCTGTCGGGTCACTGGCAGCCAGGATAGGTTAGGACAGGAGATCAGATCTGCAACAGAGCCTAGCCTGGCACCTTCGTTATCCCTTCCTAAAAGCCAGGGACTCCCAAATTACATTAAATGAAATTTGTACTTGTCAGATACACAGGCTTCATTTTCCTCACTCTTATTGGCATATTTTCTTGAAGCGATATAGCAGAGGTCCAATTTCTTGAATTCATAAAGTCAGATCTGTTTTCCAATTACCTTCCTGTTTTCTTGCTGGGGAAAAAAAAATCTGTCATAAAAGATTCTTTTCAGGTAACAGACATTTTCAACATTTTGCATTCCCTTTTGTCCATCATTGCAATGTTTCACAGAGAAAACCCTCATTTTGCTGAAGAGCTCTTTATTTCAGCCTCACAATTGAGTATTTAGTGTCAACACACTCTGCAAAATATATGGATTGGAGACAAACCTGCCAAGCACATCTTTTAGTGATCTTTAGCTGTGTGGAGATAGTTCGAACAGCATTATATTGCCCAGGGGCATCTGTGTTATTATCCATCTTGGTCACAAGTCTGGTAGTGAAATAAATAAATACTGCTAAACCCAACACTTCAAGCTAAACAATATACAAACCTGAATAATCTGATCCTCCAAGGGAATCATGGGCTTATTTCTAGGGTCAAGCAGAATCTTATTGCCTCTCACATATGCCACTCCAAAATTATATCTCAGCTTCCAATTCCCATTGGGGAAGCATTTACCAAAACAGTACAAACATCCAAATACCCTCTCAAAATACAATGTCCATAATATTAAAATCAACACAATATATTTCCCCTGAACCAACCTAACATAAAAAATATTATATATACAGTTGTTGGGAAAGCCACCTAATTTCCAGTGTCCATCCAGCTAATTCTTGGATAGTCCATTAGATAATCTGGAGCAAATCCACAGAGCACCTATGCTTGTTGGTGTAACTGCTGGTTAGACAAGTGCACCTCTGGGTCCGATGGATCTGTATTTCCAGATGTCTTAGTTCTTATATCCAGTATCAGTTCAATCAACCTGTACCCCTATATCCCCAGTGGGAGTCTTGCTGTGCTGATTTTACTTTTGCATGGAGTGTCAGGTAAAACAACACAAGTCCAGAAACCCCCAGTGGGAAAGGCCTTCACTCCCACACAGAGAATCAGGATGGGCAGCCTGACCCCCTGATCCCACAATAAGGGCTGTTCTCAAATGTCTTTACTCCTACATGGAGTATCAGGGTAGACAACCTGACCCCCTGGGTCCCTTAGTAGGGGTCATTCTAAAAATACCCTTACTCCTAAACACAGGGTATTTTCAGACGTGACGGGGCCAATTGGCCCCGTCACGAAATCAATGAAATGATCCCCCGCCAGGATGACCCGTCACGCCCTAATAGACGTGCTGGGGGATCCCGGCGGGGAATCGGGGAGGGGGTGGGGCCGCGGGGCCCAACGTGCGGTAAATAAACAAGATGTATTGATCTCTGCATTTCTTCTGGTTCACAGGTGCTGGTTTTGGCTCATAAAGCCCTAGATGGCTGGGACCACACACATCTGAAAGACTGCCTGCTCCCTTATGTCCCATTGTGACCCCTGAGGTCTGCCAGGAGCGCATATCATCTGCCCATACAATTTGTACAGCAATGACATGTAGAGAGGCATTTTTGATAGCTGCCCCACCATTATGGAACTCCCGTCTCCTGGAGGTTTGTGTAACCCTGAGCCTGCTCATCTTCTGGAGACAATATAAGACTTTTCTGTTTGGCCAGGTGGAGATAGATTTGGGGAGGTTTGGAATAAAGGATTTTAATTGTTTTTTTCTGTGTGTACTTTAACAATATTTTTTATGTATCGTAACCCAACTTGAGCTCTGGGATAGGGCAGGATACAAATTTAAATGAATAAACAAACATGTTGACTGTCACAAAGGAACTAGAAAGTGGCTGTCTGAGCCCATGACAGGATCACAGCCAAAACAGAGGCAGAGCCACTGCCAGAAGGTCAGAGAGTTGGTGGCAAGAGACAAACCCAGGTTATAATCATGAGAAGATGCCTGGCTTGGAACCACAAATCAGAAGCTGACCGACCAAGACAAGTCAGGAGCTGGGACGCCAAAGATAAACATGGACTGAGGATCAGAAAAGGGCTCAGGAGACAGAGTCTGAGGCACAGTCAGAAATGAGTCAAGGCTGGTTCAGGGCAAGGAAAAAGGTGGGTCAGCTAGAGGGTACTGAGGAAGCAGGGGCGGGGAGCCAGGAATGGGCTAACCCTGGATGCAAGGGGCTTGGAGAGCAGGGAGGGGCTCACCTCACCAGAGAAAAAAGGCCCAAGCCTGAGGAAGGTGTTGGTTAGAGTTTGACCTAGCTGTGTGAAGTGTGTGAGCTGTACACATTGGGTATAAATAGAGAGACAGCAGCTCTGGATTTGCCCACACATGCCCCCATTACCGCTGGGTTTACTGGTCTGTGTGAAGGGCACCTGCCAAATGTACAATACAGAGAAGGCTGGGGCTGCTCTAGGGCAGCCCAGTACGGGGTGCATGGTGCTCTGCAAGATCCAGGAGCACACTGCAAACCCTAAGGCAATGGCCAAATGTAGTGGTGGTGCTGCTGTCTGTCTGTTGGAAGGATCCACAGAGCAGCTTCATACCTGTCTGTTGTCACATTCAGCACCACAGAGTCATGGACAGCTGCCTAGAGCATCACTAGAGCAACCAGTGGCTCTATGGGCGTTTATAGACGATCCCGCTTACAAGCGGGATTGCTAAACGCCGGGTTTTCCCGCCGTGGCATCTCTGCGTGCCGTGTCTGATGTTCAGACACGGCGCAGAGTGCGAGTGCGCATGCGCGCCCTTCTGCGCATGCGCACTCGCGCACGGGACCAAGAAGTGCGGCGTAAAGCCGGCACTCCGGGAATCCGCGTCGGAGGGGGCAGGATCGCCTGCCCCCTCCGACGCGGATTAAAAAGAAGGCCACGCATGTAGACGAGCGGCAATAAAGGCGGCTGATCAAAGGATCAGCCGCCTTTTTTGTCTCGTCTATAAACGCCCTATGGTGAGGAGGGGGTGTCGTGCAGGTAGACTATGGCCAGGGGACACTGCTCGTCCATATGATGTGGCCCTGGGTGGAGCTAGTAAGTGGTGTCCACGGGGATAGGTCCACAGAGCAGCTTGGGGTGCCAGCGGGCTCCCTGTCTGTCTGAAAACACCCAATATATATATAACACACTGTGGTAAAGTACCTGGGAGTTTGTGTAGGCCTGAAAGAACTTCTAGCTAGAGCAGGCTGCAGTTGTTTCCTAGTGGTAGTAGTAGGGTTATTGTTGGTGGCAGTGGTAGCAGTAGTAGAATTTCAGCATAGTGCCTCAGTCGGAGCAAAGCCCTATTGTACAAGGCACTGTACAAACACAAGGAATAAACAGTCCTTGCCCTCCAAGAGACAGGATGGACAGAGGTTGGTTGGAAGGGAATGCAAGAGGCAAAGAGAAGCAAAGTGACTTAGCAGGTCACTGGCAGAGCCCTTGCACAGGTTAATTTGTGTTCCTTTCTCAGTGTGGGGGCACAGCTTGGAGAAGGGGGATCTGAGGGAGCTGTGAGGACTAGGAGGTGGATGGGCAGGCATGCATACACCTCACAGCATTCCTAGAAGATGGGCCCACATGCTGGTGCAATGATGTTAGGGGTGAGGGAGGAACACAGCTAAAACAGTCTGAGGCAGGGGTGCCATGAGGTGGATGGGCAGACACCCATAGCTGTGCTGTGCCCCCTACTGTCAATGCTCACATTTTGCCTATGTTGACAGTCATTCAGAGTTAGGTCTGAAAGAGAGTGAAGCTGAGGGACCTGGGCTAAGCAATGCCATTTAACATTTTGTACTTTGCTATTCTATTCACTCTTCTCTCTCCCTGCAAGCACCTTCAACAATCAAAATCACACAAGCATAGTGTGTAGCACTCAGAATTTACCATGCAGAGCTGTTACTTGCTATCTTCAATTCCACGTCCCACAAAGCAATGTGACTCTAGACTCAAGTTAATTGCTTTTGATAAAGCAGAGGTTCAAGTTACTGTACCTGATATTCCTCTTCATCTCAGTAGCCTAAATTTCTACCTAATGAATACTGATGAGTTAGACACTGGAAAGTGCCCTTGGTCAAAAAGCTTGCTTCATTCTGAATTCACACTATGCGGAGACAGTAATGAATCTGTCAATCCAACCTTCTTTGGCTTGAACATGGAGTACAGAGATTTCTAATATGATTTTGACTTTGCTCACACTGCTGCATGCTGGAGTCACCTCATATAGGAATGTCTGTTTGCCCCTCAACAGATACGTAACTTCAGTTAGTTATTGAGATCAAGACTTCTGCCATGCACTAATCAACAATCGATCTGCATGATAAAGGGTCTGGAAAGCAAGTCTTATGAAGAAAGGCTGAAGAAACTGGGTATGTTTAACCTAGTGAAGGGAAGACTAAGGGGAGACATCACAGCAGTCCAACTATCTAAAGGGCTGCCATCAAGAAGATGGCAATAAACTGTTCTGCATTGCTACAGAGGGCAGGGCTAGAAATAATGGGTGCAAATTACAGGAAGGTAGATTTCAGTTAGATAGCAGGAAGAATTGCCCAACAGCAAGAGCTGTTCAACAATGGAACAAGTTGTCTGGGGGGGAGGGGGTCATAGGCAGTCCGTCACTGGAGGTTTTCAAAAACAGCCATCTCTCAGGGATGTTGTAGCTGTAGTCATCCAAGCAAGGGATTGAACTGGATAATCCTCAGGATACCTTCCAGCTCTGACATTCTGTGATTCTGTGTCAGCGGGAGTGTTTGTTATACTCACCTTATTAGCTGCCTTTGTTTTCAAATGGCAGCATACAGTTTTATTCATTTGGGCCACAAGCCCCTTTCTCCAGAGTAGTCCCATTGAAGTCCTGTTGGTGGATTGCAACTGTAGCTGAATATGAGTCAGCAATTGGATGCAGTTGCAAAAAAGGCTAATGCAATTTTAGGCTGCATTAACAGAAGCACTGCCTACTGGTTGATTCTGCCCACATTTAGACAAACAGTGTCCTCTTTTTAATGTCTTTTATTGGCTTAATGATCCGTTTGTGCATTCTTGTTCTTTTTTCTATATATTTTTGGGAATGTAATGTTTCAGGCTGAATGTAATATTATGGTTGTGCTCGTATCACAACACTCAAGATAGGAGTATTACTGCCATCTTCTGTGACATGAGGTCTTTGTGTATGCAATCCAGAACTGTGGAGTTTTTGTTGTTAATGTAGCTGTATTATATTTATCCCTTGTCTCTCCCTATGTCCCCTCTCCTTGTCTCCCCCCTCTGTGTCTATTAGATTGTAAGTCATAGGCAGGGACTACGTCTATCTTATTGTTCTGTAAAGCACCAGGTACACAGCTTGTGCTATACAAATGCTTATTATAATAATAATAATAATAATAATAATCAATTAATAATTAATGTCTAATTTGCTATCCACTCTCACTACTAAACCTACATTCACAAGTACAGGCTAATCCTCCCTGGGGTACTTTCTTCAATGATAATAATAATCCACTTTAGAGTAATTCCAGAGGGAGGGAGACCACAACCGCCCAGGGAGTTAATATTTGTGACAATGGTTGGATGCTAGATGTGAAGCACCTTAACATGTTTTAATTAACATCTTTCACATGTTCATACCCCTCTGGGAGTAAGCTATTCAATGGCATGTACACCTCTGTATTCAAGAGTCTATACCTCTGGGGGAAACCACCCCCTCCTTTGTGTTAAACACCCTGGGTGATTTACATAAGACAAATAAAACATGTTTCTGTTTGCCCTGTTTTTTTGTTTTTGTTTTTTTAAGTGTGTGAACAGATAGGTCACAGGATGCCTTACATGTAATGTATAAATACCCTGCTTGTGTTGCTATGCATATCCAGGTTTAACAACTGTAGTTTTTTGTTCTTGTGCATTTCATGAAACGTCAGAATGGACATTTCCCACTTTCATGTCGCCAAACCGCTCAAATGTCCTGGATTTTCCAGGACTTCCCTGCTTTAAAATCCCTGATTTGTCCCATTGATGGCTTGCAAATTTATGTCTTTCACACCTCCCTTCCTAGAGACTCTGTAGCAGTTTTCCATGACTGCCCAATGGATAACAAAAAAGGTGTAAACTCAGAGATGTCCTGGAAAATCCAGAACCTTTGAGAGGTATGTATGTCACATGTTCCTTATTTGTGCTGTATGGTCCCGTTAAGCCCCTCCACCCTTAAAAGTTCAGGGCCATGGTACCCAACCTAACCTTAACTGGAGACTAGCCAGAGCATAGCAATACACATGGCAAAACTGAGCCCATGGGATATAAGTGTTGGAATGGCAATCGAGCAGTAGAAGGTGCAATACTCAATCACCCACAGGAAATTCTTGTATGAACGTGGGTGGTTGACTTCTACTGCTCCATTGCCATTCCCATTTATTAGCTAAGTTTAAAAAAGGATTGGACAAGTGTCTGGAGGATCGGTCCATTAGCAGCTATTAGCTGGGTAGGTTTGGGGAATGTAGCCTCTTACTGTCGGGAGCTGGGAGTGAATAACAGGAAATGGATTGCCCTATTGTGACCTGTTGGGTTCTTCTTCCAAGCGAATGAGATTGGCCACTGTCGGAGACAGGATGCTGGACTCAATGGACCACTGGTCTGACCCAGCATGGCACTACTTAAGTGCTTAATGTGGCTTCTACTTGTGTGAACAAAAGCAGAGGTAATTACTTTCAAGTTAATATTCCTGCGAACAAGCCATAAATCTCTTTCCCCATCATTGCTGCCTGGGTTTCTCCCTCCCACTGGGTATCTCCTTTACAAATTAATTTTACCCTTGAATGCATGAACCCTTGCAGTGTTCCAGGTTACATCCAATTTTAGTACTTCTTGCCCCTACTGCTGTTCTCACTTGGTTTCTTTATTACTCCTTTGTCCAGACAAGTATATGCCGTTCATTCCAAAATGTCAACAGTGAATTTTCTGAGCATGCAGTTTCATCCTGTTCCAAATCATAATGAAGATATGAAAGAAGATCATTCCTAGCACTGATCCTTGTTGTACTGACCCTGGACATTTCCACAAACTACTATACCAGACTTCAGATTTAAGGCAGAACTGATCACGCAGCAGTTACCAACAAAGGGGGCGTGACACATAAACAAATAAAACAATAACCTCATCAGGCTGCCACTGTCCCCGAGTTGAGCAAATATTCACTCACTTTAAAGCTGATGAATACATAGAAGCTTTCAAAGTTGATGTACTTACTTATTCATAAACTCCAGGGAGTTTGCTTGCCTTTCAAAGTCTGCAGTGAAGATTTAATCCATTTCAATCTATGCTTGAGATAGAAAGGGCATTTCTGAAGATCAGGATTGCAAAGGCATTCTTTGTGCTCAGATATGCACCACTGATCAGCAGTGGCAAACACTAGGCTCACACCAAAGCCTGGTGAATGCAGTTATTTTACTACTTCTACTGACAGCATGAAGGCCAGAAGCAAACCTCTCCACTCTATCCTGTAACTTCTATTGCCTACCTTCTAGCACCTGGCCCTGGTCTGTAGCTTACCAAGGTCCTGCTTGCAGTATTGCCCATGATTAAATCTGAGCAAAATTATTTGCACTTACAATTGTGCCCATTCAGACATCAAACTACTTGATTAGCATTTAATTATAAGGGGAAAAAATTGTTCCCCCAACATCAGATAGAAGCTTTGTTCAAAAACTGAGCCAGAAAATACATTAGCCAGGATCGGGATGAAGAGTGCATTAGTCACTGTGTCCTGAAGGCATTTCGTAGTGTGTTTCATTGTATTCATTATTATTAGGTACAAGCTTTGCAGTGGCTTCTAGGAGCCTATTCATGGTCCAGGATCCTTTATGCAAGGCCTAGTGCAAACACATAAAATGGTCCCTCTCCCACGGAGCTTATAGACTTTGCATAAGACAAGAGCTAACACAGAGATACAAGATACAGATAGCTGGAGCACAAGGCAATTATGAGAAAATACTGCTCAGCATAACAGGCACTGGTGCAGCATGCTACTATCTAAGCACTGGCAATCTTTTGCACGCATCTCAGGAAACGGAGAGTTTTAAGGAGGGCAATGAGATGGGTTGGGAGTAGAGCTGCAACTAGGTACTCAGCCATTTGGGATGCCTGACTTGGACTGGTTGCATTGGGCACCAACTGCTACCTGACTCCCCAGGCTGAATCACCTCACTGGCTGGGCTGGGCTGGGCTGGTCCTTCTCTGGTCTGGACTCCTGGCTGCTCCCTGCTTCTCCCCAGCCTGTGTACCACTCAGGTGAGTGGGGAACTTCCCACACCCCTGGGGACAAGGAACCCATTAGGGGGGACCTATGCAGATGGGAAGAGGCCTCCTCACTCCCCCAACTCAGAAAAAGCTGAGCAGGGAAGTTCCCCACTCAACTGAGTGGTGAGTGAGCCAGGGAGAAGGTGGGAGCAGCCAGGAGTCCAGACCAGAGGAGCAGCAGCCCAGCAGTGAGGCGAATCAGCCCAAGGAGCTGTGGGTGCTGGGATTGGCATCCTGGGGCATCCCAGAATGCCCCAATAATACCCACATTTTGGGGCAATGGGTACAGGATGGGGAGCCAGGTACTTAAGAACATAAGAAGTGCCATACTGGGTCAGACCAATGGTCCATCTAGCCCTGCATTTGGTTTCCAACAGTGGCCAACCATGGTGGCTTGGGAGAAACACCCAACAGGTCAAAATGGGGGATCCATTCCCTGTTGTTTTCCCCCAGCTACTTCATTGGGTGCCCGAAAATGTGGGTATTACCAGAGGGTAGCTAAAGTGCTACGTGCTGCAGGTCTAGTTGGGAGATGTTTGTGCACAATTTATTTCATTTGCAAAGGGCATGTAAAAGACAGGGCACCCATCATTCATAAATCTTCACAGAACTGTGTAGCTAGGCTGGAATGCCCTCCTCCCATATTTCCAACAGCAGAGAATGCAACTGCACCTGGGAGCATGAGCGTACGCACACACACACCCAGCTTGTGGGTGTCAGTGCAGCTACACTGTCTGCTCCTATTATAGGCCATTTTTACACTGACGTGGTGGGTGGGGGAATTGGTGTTCTGGTGCAATGAGTGAAACTGGGTGTGTGTCCATTTACATGGACACCCACCCACCTCCACCCATCTCCACCCACGGAGCCTCCTCAGGTTTTCCGGAGGGCTCCATGAGTGGAGATGGGTGGGTGATTGGTGGAGGTGGGTGTTGTGTGGGAGTATCCACACACCCCTGCCCATCATCCATGATGTTCACATGGGTGAACACTGAGCAGACACCCATCCCGCCCCTACCAGTGGCTGTTTACACAGACAGCCCCCCCCCCTACCATACACCATGCACTGCTGGGGGGCGGGAGTTAAGAGCCCTGGGGGCACTGCTCTGGGGAAAGCTTGCACCCTGGGGGCAATGCCCTGTTGTCCCCACCAATCCAGGGGTAAGGAAATTTCATGGATAGGGAGTTATAACAGACTAGGAATGTGCGAACAGAATGAGGTTCAGATGTTTGGCCGTTTGGCCAGAAAACTTAGTTCAGGTTCATGGGTTTGGTCAAGTGGAGTTTGGACCCACCCAAACGTTCAAAATATTCAGCCTCCTGGAGGCTTGGGGCACTCCAGGGGTGTCTGTGGGGGCATGGCAGGCCATTAGAGACACAGCAGCAGAGACCAGGAAGACTTGGGGCTTGGCACCCTGGGTTGCCCAGGCAGGCAGGCTCAGTGCTTGGCCCCTGGGGGTGCCCATGGGGGCATGACTGGCCATCTGAGACAGCCTGCCTGTGCCTGCCAGGAATCAGCAGAGCAGTGGCAGAGGCCCAGCCAGGGCTTGGTGGCTAGCACCCCTACTCTGCTGGGCCTGTCTCTTATACACATCTAGATGTGTATAAGAGACAGGCCAGGAAGTCAATCAGGCACCTAAACCCCATGTCCCTGACCACAGAGAAGGGCTGCCCATTGAGCACAATCATTTCCCCCAACATGCGCATGGCTTTCAGTTGAAAGCCACGCCGCACTCCACGTCCTGCAGCTGCCGATGGACTTGGCAGATGCCCCCACCCCAACTCCGCCATGGTGCACTGACACTTCTGGGTCTCTACTGGCGGCTGCTGCTGCTACTGCTGCTGCTACTGCTGCTCCTCTCCCTGCTGCCATTGCCCAGGGATTGGGCCCTGCCTCTAGCAGCTGGGGTGGGATCCACCAGTCCTGGACTGCTGGGGATCAAATCAATAATGGGAGACATTGGTGGTCCATGGTGAACATCTGACCCTGAAGCACCTGCACCTGCTCCTGCAGCTGCAGCAGAGACAGCTGCAGCCTCCTGGACTGCAGGCCTTCCAGTGCCCTGCGTGGCAGTGGAGGACGCTGGCAGGAGGCAATGCTGAACCACACCCATAGTGCCACGCAGGCTAGGAAGGCAGGCTGAGGCAGGGTTTGAGCTTTGCCCACAGGGTGGGCAGACGGGCACTTTGGCATGAGCAGAAGGCAGGCTGAGGCAGTGTTTGAGCTTGGTAACCAGGGATGGCAGACAGGCATCATGGCGTGAGAGGCAGTAGGGAAGGCAGACTGAGGCAGGGTTTGAGCTTTGCCCACAGGGCAGGCAGACAGGCACTTTGGCATGAGCAGAAGGCAGGCTGAGGCAGGGTTCGAGCTTGGCAACCAGGGCGGGTAGACCAGCACTTTGGCATGAGCAGAAGGCAGGCTGAGGCAGGGTATAACACCTAAATCTATCTAATCTAATCCAAATAAATGAAACTGAGGTAAATGTGTGGAAATGGGTGAAATAGGAGAAAGATGGCAATGGATTGGAAGGAACATAAACTGCTGGGAGAGGGAGAGTTCTGAAAACGCCTGCTGGCAGGATCAGTGGCTAGCTCAGAACGAATTGGAAGGGGGGATGGCAATTAGTTTTGTTACTTTCTGCGCCCGCCTTACCACAAGCCTCATTGGCTCTGTGCAGCCTAGCCCTTGGCCAATCACAGACTGCCAGTGGTCTGAGGAAAAGAGGGATGGTGATTGGGTAGGCTGACTGCTAGTCCAAGTCTCTCTCCAACCCTGGGGCCAGGAAGTCTTCTCCTCAAATGCCTCTCCCCGGGTCTGCTAGCCAGGTTTTTCCCACTCGAATGTGCCCGAATGCGCCCGAACTGTTCGGGGGGTTCTACGTTCGGTTTGGGCAGCCGAACTGGCTGAGTTCAGGCCAAACTCTGAACATCCAAACCGCGTTCGCACATCCCTACTGCCCACCAGAAAATCCTACCTGTCATCTCCAGTGGCATTGGTCCCCACCAATCCAGAGGACTGGACATTTCAGAGGTAGGAACCTCTGAACCTCATCCAGAGGTAGGAACATTTCATGTGTAGGGAGCTATAACAGGTCAGGTTGATAGGAAATGCTGGTGAATTTCCAGATCTGCCATACCCATGAGTTCTGCCTGCTCTTGTTTTCAAACACAGATGACAAGCTGCGGTGTGGGGGGCAGGGGAGACAACTTTGGTCAACCATAAAAACCTGTGATCTCAGTACCCTTGAAATATTCTGTTATAATGTCCTCAGAGCAGATATTGTAAAACTAGAGATGACAGTAGAATGGTAACTTAATTCACTCTATAATTAGTTAAGTGACCAGATGTTTCTTATTCTTCTCCCACAAACACACATACACATCCCTGCTGGTGGACTAATGCTTACTTGCAGATACATACAGTACTCGGAGCTTCTGGGACTTTGGATGGGGTGGTTGTCTGTTCCATGGGGGTGTGGTCAACTCTCCATTGATGACACTCAGCATCCATTTTCTGCCTGGCTGCTGCCCTTATAAGGGTTTCTCTGGTATTACATGCTTGTGAATCCCTCTGGATCACTAGAGTACAAGGTGCTTAAGTTATTCCCAGAAATGTTCCAAAAGACACCAATGAAGCAACAATGTGGGAAAGAATAGGAGGCTTTGCTGGTGCAGAAAATGACGCTTTGTTTAGTTCAACGGACTACATTCCCCATTTCAGTGTCTCTAGTTGCTGTAACTTGCAACCCATTCAATCTGTGTAAACAATCTAGACAGTAGGTGTTCAAACTTATTTGTACTGTCTACTTCAGCAGCCCCACTAGCAATTTACGCCTTGCTCTAGGCTTATTGCTGCTTCAGTGCAATTCTGAGGCTCTGCCCTGAATTCTCTGTGCCCTTTTCTTAAAATAATGTGCTGGCTTCTGGCCCCTTCACCTGTTTGAATAGTTTTTCCAGTTTCTCCCCTTCCTAATTCTCCTTGTGTTTCTATTGGCTCACTTGAAAGACTCTTTTTCTAAATTTTTCTCTCATGAGGATGTTTGAACTCCATAGCCTCCCTTGTAACAAGCATACATAAACCTTTGCCTCTTACCTTCTACTCAGATGCTGTGAAGTGATAACTCTTGTTGATTATTCTGCTTAAAAGGCTGCTTAATCCTCTAAGCCCTTTTAACGGTGGTGAGGCTGAGCTCCCTGTGGAGTTTCATAGACTTGGACATTTCCTTCAGAATTAGCAATTCTTAGAGAGATTACCTGCAAAGGCATCTGAGTGGGAAGGTTATTTATTAAATCTATATGCCTTTCCAATTATTCTTGCCAGTGCGATGGTACCCACGGCTGCTGGAGATGCATAAAAACATAGTGAGTTATATAGCCCAGCTGTTTTCTAAACTGAGTGGCCTAGTCTTGTTTGCAAAGCAGTTTGTGTTCCAGAATGCAGTGGTCCTCATCCTTGGCTGTGGCTGAGGAGGGCCCAGCACATCCCTAGGGACTCGGAAAAATGGATTTAAGCCATCTTTGTTCTCCTCCAGCCCTGAGTTTACTGGTCCCATGTTTTCTGCGTAAGTCAGAGCAGGTGGTCTCAGGCTGTTCTAACTTGCACTGGCTGACAACAGCAGCCTCAGTCCTGATCTCTCAGCCTTTAAGAGAGGCTCCTGGAAGCTAAGATTCATAATTTCATTGGATACCAAAAGCAATCAATGGACTAAAAAGAGAAACTGTATTGGCTTTGTGACTCATTACAGTAATCTCTAACCCACTGTCTATGGGTAATTTCAGACATTATGATACCATGGTGAACCACAGTGAACGTCCCGTGGTGGCCACGGTACTGTAGCATCTAAAAAGATTTCCGCTAGATGTTCACCCCAGTGAATACCTGGCAGGAATCTCTTTGACCACGCTTTTGGAACTCCAGCCACCTGGAGATCCGGAAGTGTGGTTAGCTGGACCATGGCCAGGAATCGTCGGAAGGTAACATCCATTATCTCCGCCGATTCCGGGCCATGGCACAGACCCCGAGAGGCCGGGGGAGTGTGTGTGTGGGGGGGGGCGGGACTGTGTGGCCTCATGTTGTGTGGTGCAGCTCCGCCCCCTCCCCAATCCCCCTCCGGAATCCGGCTGGCATGTCTGTTGACCGGCTGGCCGGATTCCGGAAGGGGATGAAAAGGTGATTCTGTGCGTGGCCCAAGGGAGGCCCAGCACGTCTGAAATCACCTTATGTTCTATTGTTTTACACCTGTTCAATGTGCCAACTGGCCACCATGCTGATTCAATCTAACCTCTTTGTATTTAGCTTGGACTAAGGCTGCTTGCCCACATTACACAATCTGACATTAATTTCTATCTAACATGAGATTGTGTAGTGTGGACATGCGCCTTTTTGCATCAGGCAGTGAAATTTCAGTGAGTTTCATTAAGATGACAGAGCTGGGAAATCCAGCCCTGTCACTAACATGAGTTGGATTTAACGTTAAATTTGCATGTGTGCACGCAAGTTTAACGTTAAGTAAACTCCCTGTGAAATTTGATCTGGAAGCATCCCCTTTGTCGAGCGCTGCTAGCGTCAGGTGGGGAGAGAAGGGAGGGAGGATCCCTGCCTCAAGCAGCACTCAGCAAAGGGGGTTTGCCTGAGTGCTGCTTCCGCAGGGGTTCCCTGATGGGAAGGGATTCCCAGTCCCCCCACCAGAGAAGCCCCTAGGAAAGCGGTGCCCAGGCAAACCCCCTTTGCTGAGTGCTGTTAGAGGCTTGAATCCTCCCTCCCTTCCTTCTCTCCCCACCGGACACAAGCAGCGCTTGGCAAAGGGGCTGTGGCTGGGTGCTGCTTCCCTAGGGGGCTCCCTGGTGGGGGGGACTGGGGTATGGATTTCTAACCCCCCTCGCCACCAGGGAACCCCCCTAGTGTCTCCGCCCCACCAGAGGTTCCCTGGGGCGGGGGCGAGGAATAAGAGAATGGATCTGTTATTTTTTATAATGGATCCAAACCTCAGACAACATTAACATGGGCATGCAGCCATGATGTAATCTCACGTTAGTGCTGTTTTTGCGTGAGATTGAATCTAAAACTGGCACACCCTCATCAGCAGAAGTTAGTTCAATAAAAGTTCTCATGTAGGAGCTATTACATTAGCTTGTCACCAACAGAGCAGAGATTATTTGTATGCCATTACAATCCTAAAACTACTCAAAATGTAGAGTATCAGTATTGGTTTGACTCAGTTCCTAGTACCGCTGGATGAGGTTCAGAGGTTCCTACCCCTAAAATGTCCAATCCTCCGGATTGGTGGGAACCAGTGCCATTGGAGATGACAGGCAGGATTTTTTGGTGAGCAGCATTCCCTGTCTGTCAGCCTGGCCTGTTATAACTCCCTAGCCATGAAATTTTCTTACCCCTGGATTGGTGGGTACTACAGGGCATTGCCCCCAGGATCCAGAGCAGTGCCCCCAGCGCTCTTAACTCCCCCCCCAGCAGTGCCCCCAGGTGTGAGAGCATTCCCCCAGAGCAGTGCCCCCACCCCAGGAATGGGTATTTCCCCCCCAGCAGTGCCCCCATGCAGTGCAAAATTCCCCCACAGCAGTGCCCCTCACACAGTGCAAACTTCCCCAAACTTATCCCCCGCAGCAATGCTTCCAGGAGTGGGAGCTTCTGTCACAGAGAAACATAGGGTCACACACGTGTAACACGGGACTACATGTAGACTACAAGTCTGGTAAATATGTAGTGCCAAAGGGTCCACAAGTATGTAAGGTTACAGTTGAGAGCTGTAGAACTCAAATTAGGGCTATGACACATCATCAGGCTATAGGAAATACAAAGCGATAACAAACTGGGTATTGAGGTCTCTCACCAGACAGCCCTGTTGAGATGTAAATTGACTTCCATGTTTGCCTGGATTGCCTACGTGACCGGACCCACGATTCCCCAAAGGTGAGAACAGAGACAAAGAAGGGAGAAACTATTTAAATGAGCCAGTAAGTCACCTAGAAAGGCTCCTCCATCCTAAAGCCATCTTGAGAACTGATCTACATGTGAAAGCCTGCCTGCAGCAGCAGGCTGGAGAAACATGAGCAGAGAGACATGATTTTGCTCTTTACCAACTAAGAAGTCAGCGCCCAGCCATTCTACCTTTATGGCTGAGGAACAGGAAGCTTATGGACCTTTATAGGGTAAGATGTATGTAGGAACTCGAACAGTATAGATTAGGTATGCGTTATGCTTACCTTTGGTTTCTAATAACCACTCTGTATCAACTATCTTGCTTATGTAAAAACTTCTTATCTTTATGAAGAAGTGTCTGTGTCTAACATTGGAACACAA
>QEPC01015139.1:2999279-3028336 GCA_003113815.1 Sphenodon punctatus | reverse complement strand
CAGTGCCCCCAGCGCTCTTAACTCCCCCCCCAGCAGTGCCCCCAGGTGTGAGAGCATTCCCCCAGAGCAGTGCCCCCACCCCAGGAATGGGTATTTCCCCCCCAGCAGTGCCCCCATGCAGTGCAAAATTCCCCCACAGCAGTGCCCCTCACACAGTGCAAACTTCCCCAAACTTATCCCCCGCAGCAATGCTTCCAGGAGTGGGAGCTTCTGTCACAGAGAAACATAGGGTCACACACGTGTAACACGGGACTACATGTAGACTACAAGTCTGGTAAATATGTAGTGCCAAAGGGTCCACAAGTATGTAAGGTTACAGTTGAGAGCTGTAGAACTCAAATTAGGGCTATGACACATCATCAGGCTATAGGAAATACAAAGCGATAACAAACTGGGTATTGAGGTCTCTCACCAGACAGCCCTGTTGAGATGTAAATTGACTTCCATGTTTGCCTGGATTGCCTACGTGACCGGACCCACGATTCCCCAAAGGTGAGAACAGAGACAAAGAAGGGAGAAACTATTTAAATGAGCCAGTAAGTCACCTAGAAAGGCTCCTCCATCCTAAAGCCATCTTGAGAACTGATCTACATGTGAAAGCCTGCCTGCAGCAGCAGGCTGGAGAAACATGAGCAGAGAGACATGATTTTGCTCTTTACCAACTAAGAAGTCAGCGCCCAGCCATTCTACCTTTATGGCTGAGGAACAGGAAGCTTATGGACCTTTATAGGGTAAGATGTATGTAGGAACTCGAACAGTATAGATTAGGTATGCGTTATGCTTACCTTTGGTTTCTAATAACCACTCTGTATCAACTATCTTGCTTATGAATAAACTTCTTATCTTTATGAAGAAGTGTCTGTGTCTAACGTTCGAACACAACTGAGCAACAAGAGCCCTCAAGCTCTTGCGAACCCAGAGAGTAAAGAGTCTGTAAACGAAAAGGATCGGGCCCTTGGGTGACAAAGGAGTTTCATTGTGGCACACTTGAATTAGCCAGAGAGAGAAACTGATTCAAGAGAGCTGTGCGCAAGGGAAACTGAGTCACTGAAACCCGGTAAAGTGGGGGTGTGGACCCTCAAACCTGTGACAGCTTCCCTAGGAGCAGTGCCCCCCCACATGGTGTAACGTGCCCCCACAGCAGTGCCCCTAGTGAGCTTTCTTCAGATCAGTGTCCCCAGTGCTGCGAGCAAGCTTCCCCCAGAGCAGGGCCTCCCATGTGGTGCAAACATCCCCAAGAGCAGCGCCCCCAGGAGTGGGTGCTTCCCCCTTCAGCCCCGTGAGTAAAGCAAATAATAAAAGATTTACACCCACAAACCATAGCCCACCCCACCTTGTCCCAACCATGATACACCTCATATCCACCCACCCCACCTACACCCTCTCCCCAACTTCTCGCATCCCTCTTCCATGCAGGAGGGCTTTAGCATATCTAAAAATCCCCACTCCCTCATATCCACTCACATCACCCACTTCTCCACCTCTCACATACTGGAGTCTTTTCATTTTTTAAGCCAGGGTAGGAATATATTGCAGCATGTGAAGGCAGGAAAAGGGCAGTGGCTACAGTCAGAGACCTATTAAAAGTCAGAATTTTCAAATGGCACCAGCCTGGAGATGGGGTTCTGATTATCAGGGGTGTTGTTATAACACTGTTGGCATGGTCGGATCATCACCTCTGGAGGGCCAGATCCCAGTCCTCCTATGCCCTTGTTGGGGTGGTGAACCAGTTAGGTTGGTCCGCCCCCAGAGCCTGATGGGTCCAATTGGTTTCCAGAACTCTTCCAGAATTCCAGAAGGAATTCTTTGCTGCCCTCATAGCATCTGCGAAGTCATGCCCGGCGGAGCTATTTCATGTGGTTTGGGGGCTGGTTAGTCCGGCCTCCTTCCGCCTGGATGGAGACCTGTCCCAGGCCCGCTGTGAGCAATTTGTCACCTACTTTGCGGACAAGATTGCTCAGATCCAGAGCGACTTCTACACCGGATTGAAGGCAGCAAGTGAGGAGTGTGAGGTTGCGGAGGCCCCGTCTGATCCATCTTCTTGGGTTGAGTTTCAGGAAGTGATGCCAGCCGATGCAGCGGATGTCCTGGGGTCTGTTAGGGCCACCAGTTGTCAACTCAATCCGTGCCCATCCTGGTTGGTGAAAGCCTCCAGGGAGATGCTAGGGACGGTGCTGGCGAGGATTATCAATGTGTCAGCAGGGTAGATTGGCGCCCAGCCTTAAGCAAGCTGTGGTGCATCCCCTGCTGAAGAAGCCATCTTTAGATTTGGATGCACTCGCCAGCTACCACCCTGTCTCTAACCTTCCCTTTTTAGGGAAGGTTATGGAATGGGCGGTGGCACTGCAGCTCCAGCAGCATCTTGATAGCATCGGTTTCCTTGACCCTTTTCAATCTAGGTTCCGCCCCGGCTATGGTACTGAGATGGCGTTGGTGGCTTTGGCTGACGATCTCTGCCAGGAGATGGACGCAGGACTGTCGACATTTCTGGTCCTGCTAGATCTTTCGACCACTTTTGATACCATGGACCATGGGCTGCTGTTGAGACGGCTGCGAGATCTGGGGGGGTCTAGATGGGACTGTTCTTGGATGGTTCCGCTCATTCCTCTCAGATAGAAGCCAGCGGGTGGTGCTGGGAGTTGAAACATCGAGCCCCTGGGCCTTGACTTGTGGCGTTCCGCAGGGTTCCATTCTGTCTCCACTGTTATTATTATTTATTATTATTAACAAACATTTATATAGCACCAGCAGTGTACCTGGCACTTTACAAAGTAATAAAATAGACAGGGTCCCTGCCCCTAGGGCTTACAATCTGAGAGACAGGAGCTGGGGGAGAGACTTAGGAAGGGGAACAGAGGGAGAGACAAGGGGTCTAACATTCATGAAGATGCGAGGTCTCAAGTGCACGTACTTGGCTTGGTTACGAATCTCTGCCAGATTTAATGTTATTTAATGTGTATATGCAGCCCCTGGGGGAGATCATGAGGTGGTTCGGGCTGTGTTGTCACCAATATGCTGACGACACACAGCTGTACCTCTCTTTTTCAACGGACCCAGGTCCTGCCGTCTCGATACTTTCCCAGTGTCTGGAGGCTCTGGAGGATTGGATGAGAAAGAGCAGACTGAAGCTGAACCCAGACAAGACGGAGGTGATGGTAGTGGGGAGGGCGAAGGAGGTGTTGGTGCCTCCTATTGGTGGGGGGTCTGCCCTTCGGTTGCCCAGCAGGTTCAGAGTCTGGGGGTGATTTTGGATGCGGACCTCCACCTGGATCGGCAGGTGGAGGTGGTGGCTAAAGTCGCCTTCTGCCAGCTGAATCTGGTGTAGAGGTTGCGCCCATACATCTCCATTCTCCAGACCCAACCTGGCCACTCTCATCCATGCCTTCATTACCTCGAGGCTCGACTACTGCAACGCGCTCTACGTGTGGCTTCCCTTGATATTGGTCTCCTTACGGGGACAGGTCGCCGTGAGCACATTATACCAGTGCTCCGCTCTCTGCACTGGCTGCCTATAGCGTACCGAGTCAAGTTCAAGGTGTTAGTATTGGTATACAAAGCCCTATACGGTCTCGGCCCCTCTTATCTCGGGGACTGCCTCGCCTTCTGTGACTCAGGACGAACCCTCCGATCCACCGGGGGCACCTATCTCCCACCATGGAGAGGGCGTTCTCGGTGGTCGGGCCATGGTTGTGGAACTACCTTCCGAAGGAAGCCCGCCTGACCGCGGGTCTGCTTGCCTTTCGGAGGGCATGCAAGACTTGGCTGTTCACGCAGGCCTTTGGAGGGGGGGAGGGAGGGGTAAATGGGGGAAATTGGTAGGGTGGGGAATTTGGGGGAATTGGAGGGTAGGGTTAGGGTTGGGGGGGTTTAAAATTATTTTTAAACTGATGTCGGTTTTAATGTATTTTATTATTTTTCTGCATTGTTAGCCACCCCGAGATGCCATGGGCATGAGGGGGTGGCATAGAAATGTCAATAAATAAATAAATAAACTCTCTGGGGGATATACCCACTGACATTGACGGATGCTCTGTTGACCTGATCACATTGTGAAATGACATTTTGACCATGTCCATTGACACAATTGTACCTACTGGTGTCTGCTACCACTGCTTTGTCAGTACAGGTCTTCCTGGTATATGGTGGACCTGAAGTGGTTGAAGTGGGAGGGTAGACGGTTAGAGTGAAGGTAGTGCTTGATTCATGCTGAAGCCGACTGATTGTGGCATAGATCGTGTTTGAAGGACTATGCCATTGCTGTGATGGTAGCGAAGAAAGCTCTCTTTTCCACTATCATAGTGTCTGCAAAGTCTCATCCAGCCACTGTTGACTGGGATGGTCAATGTCTCTTTACGCAGGGTAAGGTGTTGGGCACCCTTTAAATGGCAGTGGTCCGGCCCTGCTTTAGAAACCATTTTTGGACGCTGACTCTCTGTCCAGACTCTAACCTTCCCCCTGGGAGGCAGGAGGATTTAGCCGCAGTTGCTGGTTGGCTAGTGGCTCCATTATTGGGTTTGATTAAAAAATCTGTCTCCTTTGAGTTATATTTGGACAAGATCTCTGATAGACACCTTCGAATATGTTATACATTATTGCATTTTCAGCTCATCCAGACTGCGGTCACTGAGGGGCGTTATGTTAATCGAGAGTATAACCTCAGATGTTGCTCTTGCAGTCTAGATGAGATAGAGACAGTCGAACACTTATTGATGAGATGTCCTTATTATGATAGCCTTAGGAACTGTTTGGCTCACTCCCCTGATTAACGAAGAGGTGGGTAGTAGTGTAGGAAATTACTATTGCTTTTTCCTCTCCCGATCTAGTACAGAGGAGATGCTTGTTATTGCGACATTTCTCTGGTTAGCATTAAAACCAGAGCTGCTTTTGCAGGAGGGGCGGGATAGAAATCTATTGAAATAAATAAATAAAATAAATAAAATGGAGGGAGGAAATTAACTCCAAACTTAGGATCCTATGGGAACAGGAGACAAATCAAGCGGTGTGTCTCTGCCCGAAGCCTCTGTAATAATTTGGAATTCAGAGCTGGATGGTTATGTTTTATGAAGTTGGTAGATCTGGAATCTTGTGGAATTATATTTTATTTTATTGTGTGTAGGTCAAAGAGACTATAGTTTGGCAAACTGTTTGTTTTATTATGTATTTATCAATTGTATTTTTGTGAATTGTCTTTTTGGATGTTTTTGTTATTATTTGTTGGTTAGGTCATTTTAATTTCATTGTATGTGGGCTATGGTGAAAGCTAAAAGTCATCAATAAATTACTACTACTCTAACCTTCCCTATTGAACAGGTAGTTCAATAACCTGGACCCGTTTTGGTCAGGTTTTCATCCTGGGTATGGCATGGAGACTGCACTTGTGGCTTTGGTCAATGATCTGTGCCTTGAGATAGACAAGGGGAATTCTATCTTGTTGATTTGTTAGATCTTTCAGCGGCCTTTGATGCAGTTGATCATGTGGTGTTGTTGGCACGACTACGGGACCTGAGTGGTTCTGTTCTTTCCTGTTGGGGAGATCACAGTGGGTGGTGATGGGTGATTGTTCGTCGTCCCCTTGGGACCTTCCCGGTGGTGTCCCACAGGGTTCTGATCTGCCTCCCCTCTTGTTCAATGTGTATCTGAGGCCGCTGGGCGAGGTCATTTGGAGGTTTGGGGTTAGGTGTCATCAATATGCTGATGATACTCAGCTTTACCTCTCTTTTTAATCCAACCCAGGTCCTGCAGTCTCAGAGCTTACCCGTTGCCTGGCTGCTGTCAGGGACTGGAAGAGGGTGAGCTGATTGAAGCTGAATCCTGACAAGACTGAATTGATGATGNGGGGGGGGGGCTTTTATTGATGGAGTCTGGGCCCCTCTGGTTGATCGGGTTCACAGCCTTAGAGTTTTCAGCCATCTGTTACCCTTCTTCATAGGACAGGGTTACTCTACTCAGGATGATGTTCTCGGTTGCTGCCCTAGTTTTATAGAATTCCCTTCCCTGGGAGGTTTGCTTGAGCCCGAGCATGTTTCAGTGGCAGCGCAAACTTTTTTATTTGGAAGAGTATTTGGCAGGCGGGGATGACGGTTGACTGGGTTATGGGGAGAATGGGAATTTTGAGGGGATGGAGTGTTTTAGCGTATGAATTTTTATTGTTTTATTGTTGTAAGCGCCCTGAGCCCTTGCAGAAAGGGCAGTGCATACATTTGAATAAATAAATAAAATGTGTGCACTGATTTTGGCTCTAAAGTTTGAGTTTAAATACATGCAGAGGATCACAGGTGGATCACAGGATCACAGGTTTGCACCTTATCCTGCAAACTCTTGGTTATGCATATAGTCCCAGAGACTTCACTATAATATATACTCCCCTCAACTTGTCTGTTTAGGATTAGATCCTGCAAATGAACCTGTACATCTGGGCTTTGCACAGGTTCAGGATTCACAATAGCAATTTTATTTGAAATCTATGACTCGTAGCTCTCACTGGAAGGAGGCATCTTTTCATATTCAGGTGCAAGCAGGCACTTTTTTAAGGGAGGGGAAGGGCAAGGTTGCCATACCTCCCCTTTAATCCAGGACACCTATGAAAAATACATGGTGCAGGGCTGCATTGGTTCTGGTGCAGGACTGCATTGGAACCAATCATGTATTTGTACTCTGTCTCTCTGGATTAAAGGGGAGGTATGGCAACCCTAGCAATAAGGGAATTGCCCTGGGCCTCACATATGGAGGGGGCCATATCAACAATGGTAAATTACCACAGAGAGAAAACTGAGGGAAGGGGAAGGCTCAAATGAACATTCTGCCCCTTGGCCTCTGGAGTCTTGAAAAAGCACTGGGTGCAAGGCTTCATCCATTCAAGTCAATGGGAGTTGAGCCATTCACTTCAGTGGATGGAGGCCTGCACTTTCATACTTGTCTTTAAGTACATATGTCTATGCTTGTGGCACTATGCAAATAATCAATAAGAAGCAATCCTGAAGCTGTTATTCTAACAGAAAATTTGCCTGATTAAAACCCTTCAGGATTTGGTCCAATGAGCAAACCATTTTCTGTTCCTTAATGTTAAAAGCACAGCACTTGATTTTCACATGACTTTGGGGGTGAGGTTTTGGGCCACTGGGAACTATTTTTATATGGCTGTAGCTGAGGGACTCCATTGTTTTTCAACTAACCTCATGATTCCCATAGAGTTCCTTCATAGACAGATTTAGAGGGGCTGACCAGTTATCTTGGACATGCTGGTCATATGTGGCTCCACATGTTGCTTAATTTCATCCATTGCTTGTATTCCTTTGAGATTTTATGAATTGTGTATGTGCGTGTGTGATCTCAGTCAGGCAGCCTGATGCCCTTTGGGACTGCACTGCAGAAATCATGACCTGAAAAAAGATTTTTACTTGTAACGTTGGGTTTTTTCACACTCTGTCTGTGAATTATTTGCTATACAATAGAAAAGGGGTGTTTGGCATTTTGGTCCTTGCCGATTCCTGGATCTGGCCCATGGATCCAGTCCTTACTGTCAAGCAGTAAAAGAGTGAGCTCAGGGCAGGGCCAGCACTACCATTAGGCAGCACAGGCAGGTGACTCTCCCCCCTTCTTGATCCAGCGGCTGCCAAGCTCTGCAGTTGGGATCCGGGGGGAGGGGGATGAGAGAGAGCAGCCCTCTTGAATCTGAGCACTCCTGCCCCCAACTTTTATGTGATCTCTGAGAGGTTCAATCTTCCCTCTCTGTTCCAGCAACAAGGAGTTAGGCTGAGTATGGTACAGTCAACCTCTTTTTATTAGAATACTGTACACATAGTACTGGAGTCAGAAGTCCGGCATCCTGTGTTTCAGAGGAGAGTGCACTGCACCAGAATACAATCTGCCAGTCTGAACAGAGTTCAAGTCATGTAGGGCACAATCAAACCTTTTTTACCTTAAACCGACATAGGCCCTTTTCAAACAGGCCATGATGGGTGTGTGGGTGGGGGTGCGACGTGGGGGTGGAGATGGGGGTGGGGCCATTCCCACGGGTGCACACCCATCTCCACCCATGGAGCAACCGGCATTGGAGCCCAGTGCTTTGTGTGTGGCTGAAAAGGGCCATAGTTATCAGCTTTAAGTTTTACCCATGAAGATAATTTGGCTGCGTGGAGATGGGTGGAAGCGCCAGTGGGAATGCGGCACGGGATGGGTGGGGGTGCGTGCTCTCGTGTTACACCCACCTCCACCATCATCCACTCACGGAGCAATGGGCTCCAGTGCCCGATGCTCTGTGGGTGGAGTTGGGTGTGCTCCCGTGGGCCGATATCACACCGTGATGAAATGATGCCCTGTAGGTGTGAGGCTAGGTAGCTAAGAGACCGTGTTTAGAGAGTTTCCTCATCTTGGGAGAGGCAGTTAACTTTAATGGCCCGGCCTCAGGCCCAGTTATCTTGTTCAAAGGACACATGGTTGAGAGGGCTTATGGAAGTTAGGGGGCAGGGAGTAGAAGCCTTCTAGCTGATGCAACAGCCTGTAGAACTTGTACTCATTTTCCAAGTGGCCCAGGAGAGCAATGTGTCACCCCAATATAGAATAAAATGAATTACATACATAGTCTGTGGCAAGACAGTTTTCATTTACCACGTGTATTTCTTTTCCCAAAAGGAGCTAGTGCTATAATTCCAGAAAATGTGGGGATGAGCAATTTTTTCATCTGTGCTTTCTTCTGCAGTTAGCTCCTGCTCATTGGGAGCCACAACAGCTCTGGAATAAATTGGTCCAACACCACTGATATTATGATGGCAGAAGTTGACCAAGTTTCATTGAAAGAGAGAGAATAAAATATTTTAAAAGCAGTAGAAAACTTCCAGGAAAATGAAGCCACTACTTTCTAAGGCACTTGATAGTTAACGTTTGATTAAAGTGATTCTTGTCATAGGAATATTTATACAAATGTATTAAATCAAATGGATGAGACTTTTCTTTTAACAGTCTTTAAATACTGAAGATCCTTAACCTCCCAAAGGATAGGATAGGAAGGGTGAAGGCTGAATCATAGTGAGCAAACACTGTGTGATGAGGGGATACTGGGCTACATGTAGACTACAAGTCTAACAAATATGTAAAGGTAAAGGTTAAACATGTATGTAGCGTGAAAGCTGAGAACTGGAAACTCACTTCATGCAATGGAGAAATGCTACGTTCATGACCTTGAGCGAGTGTGTAATCAGAAAAAGTCTAACAGACACTAGCAATAGCCCATTGAGTTGCAAATGGATTTCTTCTTGTGGACATGACTGAAAGCACAGAGTCACCTGGTGGGAAAATCAAACAAAGGACCCTGGAAAGGTACTAAAGGAGGAAGTCAAGACAAAGAGGAGAGATCAGGTTGTTGAGCTTGAGCTTCTTCAGCTTCATCTGCCAGAGAAGGGCTGCACCAAAGGAACTATGAAATAAAGGCTCTTGGAAACTGGTACCCAGCTAAGCTTTCCACCGCTGCCTGTGACATGAACTGAAATAGCCTTGGACCTTGATTAGGGTAAGCCTAAATCAGGAGAATCCAAGTACAGATAGGAACACGTTATTGGTTATGTTATTTTGATTTCTGCACACTCGAGTATAATCTTGTACTGCATGCATTATTCATTATTTATTCATTAAACTTCTTTTAACTGAACTTAGTATGGTCCAGTGGAATTGCTAATCCTAACAATGGCAGGACAGAGTTTGGGGTTAATTCTATGTTTACAAACACAGGCAAACCTAGAGAGAAAGAGTCTGTGCTGAGAAACTTCGTGGCTGAAAAGGTGACAAGAAGGTTCACCCATTCCAGGCTCAATCAGTTCTAGAGAGAGAGCTGATCCAGTGGGAGCTGCAAGCCAGGGAAACAGAGTCATGACAGCCAAGGGTGGGGTAGTAACACTCCAATCCCATGACAGCACTTGATAGTTAACGTTTGATTAAACTGATTCTTGTCATGGAAATTTGTATACAAATGTATTAAATCAAATGGATGAGACTTTTCTCTTTAGTCTTTAAACACTGAGGATCCTTAACCTCTCAAAAGATAGGAAAGGTGAAAGCTGAATCATAATGAGCAAACACTGTTTTAGGTAACACCTTTTTTCATATGATAGTTACCTCCTTCACCTTTTCCTGTGAGTGTCAGAATCATCTTTTGCAAAGGAAACACAGAATTCTAAATTCAGATATTGGCGAGTGACAATTAAACTACTTTATAACTATTTCATGTCAAAAAAAAATTAAATTTATATTCCTAAGTCTACAAAAACACATTATGGGTGATTTTGAACGTGACAGGCCTGGAGGCCCACCATGCTGAATCCCGGACCAGGATCGCTCTCCGATCCCAGTCCGTAATGAAGTCAGCCGTCCTTCAGACGTGCTGGCTCCATCACTGGGGGGAATCAGGGAGGGGGCGGGGCTGCGCGGTGCAATGTGCGGCCACTCAGCCCCAGCCCCCCGTGCTCCCTTGGCTGCCTGCCCATGGGGAAATGGGCGGGTGCAGCGGCCAATGAGGCCGCTGCGCCTGCCCCCGCCCCGTGGTTGGGGCCTGATTCCGGGACAGGGCTGGCGAGCAGACGTGCAGCACCGCCATTGCCATCCCAGATCAAGGCCACTCTAACCATGGTTCTTGACCTCTGGCCGACCGGAGGTCGAGAACCGTGGTCAAGCTTGATCCCGGCAAGGGGTTCACCATGTTGAACATCTGGCCGGGACCAAACAGACATTCCCAGAAACGCCACCACCACAGGGACTCCACTGGGGTTCACTGTGGTGAATGGCGTTTTAGTAACATCTGAAATGAACCTATGTTATAGATTTTGGAATCTTAATCTTCTTTCATAAAGCAATTTAATTTTTTTTTACCCTATTCATCTTTAAATTTGTTATTCCATTGGTAATTTTGGGGTGTGCCTATTCAAAAACTGACTGAAGAAGAATGAGGATGTGTAGTCAGGAGACTGGCAAAACAATTATCCACCATTCAAATTAATGGGAGTTCTGCTACTGACTTCAAAGTATCCTCATAAAACCACAGATAAGAAATTGATTTTTTTATTTTTAAGTGTAACATTTTTGTCCTTCTAAGAATTTACTCAATCCACTACAAGCCATGACAAGTTGTGGGGTAAATTTTGTAAGAGGCAAACATCTACAGTATCATTTTTGCATTTGTTTAGCACTGGACAGTGGTGTTTCTTAATGACTGTTTTTATACTTGGCTCTAATCGCCTTTATTTTAAAAAACAACACAGTAGTTTTGGAAGATGTTCTCAGCCTGAACATAAAATGCACAACCTGGAGCCGGGGAGATGTTTAAACCACATTTGTGATGTCTTCTGTGCAGATGCACCACCACAGACCAATGGTTCCCAAATCTTTTGTCTGCATGACCTCATTTTGAGACTTGAATATAATCCAGTGACCCCCAGATAGCAGTAGAGTTGTGTAAACTATATGCAATGTCAGAGAATCACAACCACATCGGCAGATGTTGACATGTTCCCACAGATGGAAAGCTCTGCCCTAGGCTGTAATCAGGGACCCATGTTCACTGCATTTTCCCCACTGGCAGCAAAGGGTGGAGCACAATGAACATAGGTCCCTTGCTGTAATATACTAGCACCTCCTTAGATGGAAAGCCCAAACCTCTGTTGCCCTAGGGTCTGATCCTAAACTTACCTGTCCGTGGGTTGCACATGTTGTGCACACTTCACATGCATGCTGCATTCTTTCCATATAGGTTGCACACACCTTTTTATGCAGCATATGGAGTATAGGACTAGACTGTCAGTTCCTTGTGGTGAAACGCTGAGCTATGGGTACCATGCAGGAGGTACAGGTGCCTTTTAGCACTCCATGCACTATTAATAAAGGAAAGCAGTCAATGATCTTTTTTTTTTTTGGTTCCTGTAAACCCTTAGTCATCCAGAAGTACAAATTACAGCTGACACCAGTGATGATTCTTCTATAATCTTCCTACAGGCTCTTTAACAAGCTGGATCTTGCTAAATAGCAGAGCTGTGACTGACGTCAGAAGGAACATGATTGGGCCCAATGTAAAAATATTCTCTTTCAGATCACATTCTAAAACAATAAAGTAATAACACGGAATGATTTTGAGTCATTTGGAGGCTGCAGTCTTAATAATTCATCTTTGCATTCTGTATCCTATCACTGCCAATTTAATGCAAGTAAATTCACATCTGAGGCACTGAAGACTTCTCAGAATTCTGCTTTATGGCAATAATTGCTTCATAGCAGTAACTGAATACAGCACCAGTAGATTAAATTTAGACACAGGGGACAGTCATTCAGGATAAAAACCGTTTATTTAAATATTTATGGACCTGCTCTTCACTTAGGAACCAGTCTTGCAAACCATATTCATCCAGGGCTAGAACATGCTGTTTAGGCACAGCCTTTACTATGGGCTGGAGCAGAGCTTTGACACACCTTCTTCCTACCCATTATGTGACTGGCCGTTTTCACATGGGCACCCCCTCCCCGCCCGCACACATGTGCAGTGGGAAGGGGCACCCATGTGAACGCCGCACATGGTGGGTGAGAGATGGGTGCGCACCTGTGGGAACACCAGTGGGTGGGGGTGCGTGTGCGCTCCCGCACTCCACCCAACACCCATGCACAGAGCAACAGTCTCCAAAGCTGGTTGTTCCATGCATGGAGATGGGTGTACATTCGTGGGAACAGGCACCCACCCACCGTGGCCGCACACCCATCCCCCCCATGGCCCATTTGAAAAGGGCATCTGACCCATTCTCCAACAAAAAAGGGACATGCCCGCTAAAATGTCTCTTTATGCGGTTCAGTCAATTTCCCCAGCACACTGGGAGCTAGTGTGACAAAGGTATCGGGCAAAGGGCTCCTCCTTCCCACACTCTTTGAGATATCCTCTAGGACAGCAGAGGTGGAACAATCACTGTGCAGCCATAATTATGATTTGCCTTCGCTCCCAACCCCTCGGACTGCTTACTGATTCATTGGGTCCCCTTGCCCCTGTAATTACGTAAGCAGTGCACTTGCAACTTCTCAGCTCTGTTAGGGCTGAAACAAGATTTTGCAAAAGCAAAAAACTTGTCAAAATCCCAGCGCTCCTTTCATCTTGGATGAACCAAGAACCAGGACTGTTCTGCCAAATTCTCAGAGAGAAAATAATTTTAAAAATAAAATTAAAATCATTGAGCATGCAAAAAATGGCCACTGTCCTTAACCAAAATGGTGGCATTAGTGTCACCACCATTTTGGTTAAGGGTAGCAGTCATTTTTCACATGCACAAAACAGTCCGGTGGACATTTTGCACATGCATAATGCGCTGCCCTTAACCAAAATGGCGGCGATGCTATTGCTGCCATTTTGGTTAAAGGCAGCAGTCATTTGCACATGCACAAAACAGTCCAGCAGCTATCTGTGCATGCACAATTAATTGATTTTATTGCCCAAGAACTTGTTCCAGGACCAAGATCTGTCCCAGTTCTCAATTTTTTGCTTCTTGTTCAACCCTAATCCCTGTTTAGCCCTGCATTCCCCTCTCATTTGTCTCCCCTCCGTTGTCTCACCTAGATTGTAAGCCTACTGGGGAAGGGACCCGTCTATAACGGTTTGTACTGTGCCAGGTACACTTCTGGAGCTATATAAAGTGATTAATATTATTAATTCTGTCTGACCCTTACAGAGGCCATGCAAAGGTAGTATGTTCCTTGCACTCCTATGCCACTATGCACTCATGTAAAGAGAAAGCAAAGTCTGGTCCTTCATTAGTTCTTACTGCTGGGGATGATGCTGTTGGCACTAGTGGGAGAATTCACACCAGTAAAAACCACTCATGCATAGAAGAGTTTGCAGAATGATGCCTTTAATACAATGTGCTCAGCCTCCACTGATTGCAGTTATGTGTGTCTCAACAGGAGAAAAGGCTCCTCGGCTTATATTTTGATATTACTATCAGTAAACTGCAGTAGCAATGAATCATAAAAAGGAGCTGTGTGTTGTGTATGACTCAGAAGCAAACATCATCAACCAGAGAAGCAGGTAGTTCTGACTGCTGCAGCAGTTGGGGGTCCAAAGGCAGCCTTATACAATACGTTGCATTTTAAATTCACTAGTGAGCTTTTTTATTATAGTATCGTTGTTAAAGTAAAATTCAGCAAATATGCCAAAGTATATTTGAGAGTTCAAAGGTAGAAGCTCTGTACAGAAAGATACAATGGACAGGATTAACTAGATAATTTTCTTTAACAAAAATGATATCAGCTTGGTTTTAAAAAACATTATTCGGTTACTGAAACTGCAAAATAATTTAAAAATACACCGCAACTTTTTATTCATCAAGGAGTCCAGTTTTGTATATATTGAATTGGCTTGATGGCATTTTTGTGAAGGGAATTTATTCCAGGTGCCTTTAGCCAACTAAAATGTTGCTGCCACATGAATGAAGAGAAATCCAAGTGATGAGGATAACACCCAAAGAGCAGAATTGGTACATTCACTTAAAACTGTATTCAGATTTAGCAGGAAGACTGTGTGAGTGCATATTATACATGTGTGTGTATGTGAGAGAGACTGCAGCACTATTACAGACAGGAAGCTATGATCAGATGTCCATTTCCTTGCTTAAAGATGAAAAGCATCACTAATAAAAGGGAAAATGGAGACTAAAAAGGGGGAAAAAGATAAAAGAAAATGTTAAAAGTCACCTCTTTCATGATTAATAGTCCTCAAAGGCGAATGTTGCATGCACTACTTCCCACAAAAGCTAGACAAAGCTCTTCCATTCCCAGTGTATTTCCTTTCATTTCTTTTCATGAAGAAAGGTTTGAAAAAGCAGACCGCTGGGAAGAAATACTACATACTTCTAAATTAGTGAAAGAACTTCCAGCATCACTCGTGTATTCTGGGTAGGAAGAACTGGAAGAGATTATGTTTTTCAGCCTTTGAAGTGCAATGATTAATAGCAAAAGGAGAAATGCTAAGAGGCTGAGGAATATTGACACATAGACATAGACATTTGATAAACGGCCAGATGACGAATCCACAGAAGTGGAGAGAGACGTGGGATAAAGTTCCAGAAAAGTTCCATTTTCCATGTTTCCTACTAATCCGGAAGAAGGGTTAGGTTCTGACATTTTGTGTCTGTATTAATAAAGGGAAGAGCTCTTGTATACAAAAGTGGCTTTAGAAGCATAAAAAGTACACATTCTAGATGCTTTCATCATGCTATAACACTGTAGGCATAACGGTTCATCCTGCAGATGGAATTATCATTCACTTCCCAAATCAAGACGTGATGATCCTTCAGTACTGCAAGGGGGGAAAAAGAATTTATTATTAAACAATAGCATTTAACTTTAAAACCTTAAGTTTTCCCCCTCTTAAAGTCAACCCACAAAACTGTTTTTTAAAGGAATCCACAGCTGTTACTTTATGTTCGGTTTCCCCAAAATTTCCCCTTTCCCAAACTGCCTAGTCTAGAACCGTGGGTTAAAGGAACTCCAAACTTTATGGGTGGCAGTGTTAGAAACCAAATCTACATCAGAATATAAGTTTTACAGCTGACTGTGGCCCTTTTAAAATAAGACGCATCTACTCACGGCAACACATGCCCACACAGTGGACAGGAGTGGGTGCGTCCGTTTGAAAGCAGCAGTGGGTGAGTGGGCGTGGTTGCATGCTCCCGCGTAACTCACACCTCCAGCTATCACCCCTGCACAGAGCAAACAGCGNGGGTGCGTCCGTTTGAAAGCAGCAGTGGGTGAGTGGGCGTGGTTGCATGCTCCCGCGTAACTCACACCTCCAGCTATCACCCCTGCACAGAGCAAACAGCGAAAACGCAGGTTGCTCCATGCGGGGGATGGGTGTGCACCTGTATGAACCCACCCACCCACAGACCGCCCCCCCCCAGCCATGGCCCATTTAAAAAGGGCCTCTGTGTGTAATACACACACACACACACACACACACACACTAAAAGCACAATCCAAATGTGGAGGAAAGAGGCTTTCCCAAAGGGTCTAGCTCTGAATTTTGTACCTTAACTCCTACGTCACCTATAGTCAGGTTTGCCAGTTCATACTTAGGTGGCTTCAGCATGAGTTAAACTGGAGCTGTCCTAGTCACTCTGAAGTCTTGTTGGAGAATTGTAAAGGTAGGTGTTATTTCATCATGATAAGGGTGTGGGTTACATTACAATCATGACTGGTGGTTTAGGACACGATACCTATAAAAGATAGGGTGTAGAATGGGCCATGTTGGGCATGCAGCAGCTGTGTCAGCTCCTCCCAGCTCAAAGTTCTCTGGTCCCAAAAGCACATGCCCAAATCCCCACCCCTATCAATCCTCATTGCATCCCAAAGCCTTAGGCCTCATGCCTGAAGCACTGCTTCCAGTCATTGTGCCATGCATGCATAGGCCACACACCCATGCTGAAACCCCACCTTCACTAAGCCCTGCATTCCCTTTCCTCAGGATGCAACAGAGGGAAACGCCAGTCCTGGCTACAATATAAACACATTCCTGACAAGGGAACCCTGCAGGATTTCAGAAATGGTTCATTAACACTTCAATTCCTCACTGAAAAAAAATGCACCTGATATAGTCTGAGAGGGGCTTTTTCTTGTGGACATAGGGTGTTTTCAGACGTGACGAGATCACCGTGAACCACGCTGAATACCCACCTGTGATCACTGTGCCCTGCACGGCTGTTCGGCGGCCGCCAGATGTTTGCCACACTGAATACCCACATGGGGTCAATTTCAATCACGCTTCCGGGGCTCCCGGCGCAAAAATCCCCAGAAGCGTGGTGAAAGTGATTCCCGTCCAGAACAAAAAAAAAGTAACGTCTGGCCGGTGATCACGGCACGGAATCCCTGGCGGGATTCCGGGCCGTGGTCAAACTGCCCGACACTGCGGCGGCATTGGCCTCGCCACCCACCTGTCTCCCCAGAGGGCGGGCGGCGAGGGAGCGTGGAGGGGGCGGGGCCGTGCAGCCGCACGTTGCACCGCGCAGCCCCGCCCCCTCCCTGATTCCCCACCGGGATCCCCGTCACGTCTGTTTGCCGTGCCTGGGTGATACCGGCGGGGAATCTCTGGGTTGTTTTCGGGACAGGGCGAAGCCGCCCCGTCACGTCTGAAAACACCCAAAATCTCAACAAGGAATGAAAAATCCTCTTACAAATGTGAAACGTGTAAGCCCCACTCTAAGATGTTGTGGAAAGTGAAAGATAATAAATGTGCTTCCCCTATGAATATCTGTTCCTCTACGTCATCTTCTGTTTTCTCTGGGGTAACTAGAATCAGGGAATTTGCCATTACTTATTTACATTTATAAGATGTGCTTATCAAGTCTCTGTGGATACTCAAAGGTTAAAAATGCTAGAGCAAAGTACTTTCTAAATACTCTCAGTTGATACTAATAAAATAGCCCCACATTCAAAGCCTAAAGACATTTACAGCCATTTCCCAAAACAGATCATATCAGGAAAACTGGTCTCTGGATTTCGAGCCCTGACAATCGTAAGAAAAAAAGCCGTATGACGCAACTGATGACACTTTCAACCAAGTGCCCATGTGCAGAGTACAGCATAAGATTCCCAGCTGGGAGATTTCCCCGCCGGGAGATTTGGTGCAGTAGCAACGTGGGCAAGCAGCCTAAGGCAGATCGCAGTGCATGAGAGGCACCACAGAAGACATTTTGCCTCCATTCTCCTCATGTTTACATCTGGAAATTGGGTGCCTCTACACGTTATGGTGGCCATGGGGTAAATGTGTTCCATGATGTCATCCCAGGGCAAAGCAGTTTGACCAAATATTCAAACTTGTCACTTTTTACTGAACACCCAATGTGTATCTTGCCTTCTTATGGACTGTGATCACCAAAGGGAGCATAGTACCTCCCAACTTGCACTTTGCAATGCACAAAGTTTGCATTTGTCACAGGATTCGGGGGAGGGCGCTTCTCCCCAGGATGTTTGTCAATTATAGCTTTGGTGGTGTAGCAGGCAGGTTTACCCCAGAATAGGAAACAGGGAGATGTCTGAGCAGCTCAGGGATCAGGCAGGGTTCCTGTCCCAAAAGGAAATAGAATGTCCCCAAGTCTCTGTGGTGGCCTGGATATAACCAATGTCCTGTGGCAGGGTGCTGCCAATGGACAAACATTAACTGTACACCATGTTCTAGGTCACACCTTGAATCTCCTCAGTAGTTCCCCAATATGTTCCAGGCTGCAAACCATGACAGACCTATACTTACACTATGGCAAACTCGTGCTTGAAGTGACCAAACATAACGCTTGCACCCATTATAGGTGGCAGGAATAATGGCAAGCTTTACATACAGAGATACGCATTGCTGGCTGGCTGCAACAACCTGGGCAAAACCAGAGGAGAGAGAAGACCTATAATGCCCTGTCTATGCTGTGGAGCTAGTATCCTCCATATAGATTCTGTGTGATTTGAAAGTTGGGAATAAAATGATACCACTCTGAATTAGTAGCACTTTAAGCCATTTCCAGCAATTGTATCAATTAGTTCCCCAAACCTGATTTTAGTGAAAGTTGAGAATGTATCAGGCCACACAAATCCAACCAACCCAAATCTTCAAAGTAAGGAAATAATGCAGTTAAATTGAAAGTCTCCTACATTCTTTATGGTCTTCATATTATTTACAGTTCTATCAGTAGGGTATGGACTACAATCAAGAGGCTAACATCTTGCCTCATGAGTAATGCTATTGATTTCAATGGGACTAGCTGTAGAATAAGTGCTGTTCATTGTAATTATATGAAGCAGAAATGGGCCCTTAAAATGTTCTATTATCATTTTGCAGATTTTTCTGGATGTCATACTAAAACTAAAGTATCCTTCTGTGTTTCCATGAAAATATTTCAACATCATTATCCACAATGCTCTAACCTTGTAATTTTACTTTCAAAATCTCTCTATATTGCCCATAAGTTTCCCCAACAATTATCTGCTTCTTCTAGAAGATGACACTTCCACCAACTGTGACAAAAGCAAGAAACTGTACTAATGATCTTTGAGAAGCCACTTTTCCTCTGGTGCTGTTTCTTGTCTGACAGACTAATAAAGGCCTTAGAAGACACCTATTGAGTGTGCTAAAAAACCCTACCTTGCGGTCTCCATAATCATTTGCATAACTTTACCCATCATACTTTGCACTGCAAATTAAATTTAGAGGACTCACTGTATGCCACAAATAGCCTAAAAGTATCTAAGTAAGAGTAACTATATCAAGCAGTTGATAGCTGAGCTCCTATGAAAAGATCATCTTTTTTAAAATCAAAATTTATTTTCTGTCAGCTGAGTGCATGCATGGTAAAGGACTAGATGAATAGATAAGGAATTAACTATACTACAATGTAAAATTGTATAATTTCATCCCAGTCTTAATCAGACTCGGTCATGTCTAAATGGCCTAATGCTCAAAAAATGTGTGCGTGTGTAACATTGCACCTGCAAATATCAAGCAAGGTAGGGGTAGCCAAGTGTGTAAAATCTATCCCTTATGTCATATACATTCATACTGATCCACAAATTATGTCCACTTAAACAGTTGCTTGCAACCTAAGTGTCTTTCTTTACCCCAATGACCAGTAAATAAAGCAAATTGTGAAAACAGAAGAGACTCAGTAGGAAAAAGTTCTTATTAAATGTTCCTCTCTTTTATGTATCTTTAATTTATTGACAANAATGAAAAATCCTCTTACAAATGTGAAACGTGTAAGCCCCACTCTAAGATGTTGTGGAAAGTGAAAGATAATAAATGTGCTTCCCCTATGAATATCTGTTCCTCTACGTCATCTTCTGTTTTCTCTGGGGTAACTAGAATCAGGGAATTTGCCATTACTTATTTACATTTATAAGATGTGCTTATCAAGTCTCTGTGGATACTCAAAGGTTAAAAATGCTAGAGCAAAGTACTTTCTAAATACTCTCAGTTGATACTAATAAAATAGCCCCACATTCAAAGCCTAAAGACATTTACAGCCATTTCCCAAAACAGATCATATCAGGAAAACTGGTCTCTGGATTTCGAGCCCTGACAATCGTAAGAAAAAAAGCCGTATGACGCAACTGATGACACTTTCAACCAAGTGCCCATGTGCAGAGTACAGCATAAGATTCCCAGCTGGGAGATTTCCCCGCCGGGAGATTTGGTGCAGTAGCAACGTGGGCAAGCAGCCTAAGGCAGATCGCAGTGCATGAGAGGCACCACAGAAGACATTTTGCCTCCATTCTCCTCATGTTTACATCTGGAAATTGGGTGCCTCTACACGTTATGGTGGCCATGGGGTAAATGTGTTCCATGATGTCATCCCAGGGCAAAGCAGTTTGACCAAATATTCAAACTTGTCACTTTTTACTGAACACCCAATGTGTATCTTGCCTTCTTATGGACTGTGATCACCAAAGGGAGCATAGTACCTCCCAACTTGCACTTTGCAATGCACAAAGTTTGCATTTGTCACAGGATTCGGGGGAGGGCGCTTCTCCCCAGGATGTTTGTCAATTATAGCTTTGGTGGTGTAGCAGGCAGGTTTACCCCAGAATAGGAAACAGGGAGATGTCTGAGCAGCTCAGGGATCAGGCAGGGTTCCTGTCCCAAAAGGAAATAGAATGTCCCCAAGTCTCTGTGGTGGCCTGGATATAACCAATGTCCTGTGGCAGGGTGCTGCCAATGGACAAACATTAACTGTACACCATGTTCTAGGTCACACCTTGAATCTCCTCAGTAGTTCCCCAATATGTTCCAGGCTGCAAACCATGACAGACCTATACTTACACTATGGCAAACTCGTGCTTGAAGTGACCAAACATAACGCTTGCACCCATTATAGGTGGCAGGAATAATGGCAAGCTTTACATACAGAGATACGCATTGCTGGCTGGCTGCAACAACCTGGGCAAAACCAGAGGAGAGAGAAGACCTATAATGCCCTGTCTATGCTGTGGAGCTAGTATCCTCCATATAGATTCTGTGTGATTTGAAAGTTGGGAATAAAATGATACCACTCTGAATTAGTAGCACTTTAAGCCATTTCCAGCAATTGTATCAATTAGTTCCCCAAACCTGATTTTAGTGAAAGTTGAGAATGTATCAGGCCACACAAATCCAACCAACCCAAATCTTCAAAGTAAGGAAATAATGCAGTTAAATTGAAAGTCTCCTACATTCTTTATGGTCTTCATATTATTTACAGTTCTATCAGTAGGGTATGGACTACAATCAAGAGGCTAACATCTTGCCTCATGAGTAATGCTATTGATTTCAATGGGACTAGCTGTAGAATAAGTGCTGTTCATTGTAATTATATGAAGCAGAAATGGGCCCTTAAAATGTTCTATTATCATTTTGCAGATTTTTCTGGATGTCATACTAAAACTAAAGTATCCTTCTGTGTTTCCATGAAAATATTTCAACATCATTATCCACAATGCTCTAACCTTGTAATTTTACTTTCAAAATCTCTCTATATTGCCCATAAGTTTCCCCAACAATTATCTGCTTCTTCTAGAAGATGACACTTCCACCAACTGTGACAAAAGCAAGAAACTGTACTAATGATCTTTGAGAAGCCACTTTTCCTCTGGTGCTGTTTCTTGTCTGACAGACTAATAAAGGCCTTAGAAGACACCTATTGAGTGTGCTAAAAAACCCTACCTTGCGGTCTCCATAATCATTTGCATAACTTTACCCATCATACTTTGCACTGCAAATTAAATTTAGAGGACTCACTGTATGCCACAAATAGCCTAAAAGTATCTAAGTAAGAGTAACTATATCAAGCAGTTGATAGCTGAGCTCCTATGAAAAGATCATCTTTTTTAAAATCAAAATTTATTTTCTGTCAGCTGAGTGCATGCATGGTAAAGGACTAGATGAATAGATAAGGAATTAACTATACTACAATGTAAAATTGTATAATTTCATCCCAGTCTTAATCAGACTCAGTCATGTCTAAATGGCCTAATGCTCAAAAAATGTGTGCGTGTGTAACATTGCACCTGCAAATATCAAGCAAGGTAGGGGTAGCCAAGTGTGTAAAATCTATCCCTTATGTCATATACATTCATACTGATCCACAAATTATGTCCACTTAAACAGTTGCTTGCAACCTAAGTGTCTTTCTTTACCCCAATGACCAGTAAATAAAGCAAATTGTGAAAACAGAAGAGACTCAGTAGGAAAAAGTTCTTATTAAATGTTCCTCTCTTTTATGTATCTTTAATTTATTGACAAAGAAATGAACTAATGGAATAAAATGTGCTGATTTCCTATTCTGCAATTACATAAATGTCTTGAAGTTAAATTATTTTTTAAAAGATAGACGTTTAGCTGGAAAAGATTTCTGGACTTGATTAATCAGCACAGGCAAAAAGCAAATCCATAGTTAATTACATTTCTCTATACTAATTAAAAAAATTAATTTACACATTATTAATTTGGCAGAAGATTTTTCCCAAATTTTAAAAAACTTTTAATCTGGTCTGTCTTAGCTTTTTACAATTAAGTATTCTGGCCCTGCTCAACACCGCAACACCAAGGGTGTTTTCAGACGTGACGGGGTGGCTTCGCCCTGTCCCGAAAACAACCCAGAGATTCCCCGCCGGGATCACCCAGGCACGGCAAACAGACGTGCCGGGGATCCAGGCGGGGAATCAGGGAGGGGGCGGGGCAGCGCGGTGCAACATGCGACCGCACAGCCCTGCCCCCTCCACGCTCCCTCACCACCCGCCCTCCGGGGAGACGGGCGGGTGGCAAGGCCAATGCCGCCGCAGCATTTAGCCGAGTTCACCACGGCCCGGAATCCCGCTGGGGATTCCGGGCCGTGATAGCCGGCCAGACGTTACTTTTTATTGATGCCCGCCTGGAATCACTTTCACCACGCTTCAGCAGGTTCTTGCGCCTGGAGCCCGGGAACCGTGGTTGAAATTGACCCCATGTGGGTATTCAGCGTGGCGAACATCTGGCGGCTGCCGAACAGACGTGTAGGGCACAGTGACCACAGGTGGGTATTCACTGTGCTTCACTGTGATCTCGTCATGTCTGAAAATACCCCAAGAGTGCATTCCCACAAAACTCAAATCGCAGGGGGAAGAGCAGTCCATGCTGGCAACACAGGGCTGCTGTGCACAGGCTAGGCCACATCCTGAAAATTAATTCAATTTAGCTGGGCCTTCTGTTGTACTCCAAGTCTTGAAGTGTTCACAGGAACAGAGTACCAAACGAAAGTTATTTATGAGCAGGAAGAGAAGTATGTACACCTGAAAAATCAGGAGACCATACTCCGCATTTGTTTTGTAAATTAAATACCTCGATTGTGAGGTATTTAATTCGCGGTCGGCAAATAATGCGTGAACGCCTTCCATGCGCGGGATCTCCTACAGCCGTCGCGGGATTTTGAAATATCGTGTGAGCGGATCGCGCAACGGCAACCCGCTCATCTAAAAGCGGCCTTAGTTTCTTGTTTCTCTCTGCCTTACTAGGATGGTGAGCAAACGGAGAGATATCTTAGTTGTCCCAAAAATTTGTAAGTGCTCATGAAGAGTGCCAGGCTGACTTGACTGCAAACTGGAATTCTTAAAGATTCGTTATGCTCATATTTATGTTAAAATCTTTGTTGCGGTACTATCAGTCTAGTTCCATCAGTGTAAGCACGTGTATAGACCAGCTTCTGACAACAAGAAGATGGTTACATTTCTGGCAGTAAACTGATCCCGCACTACTGCTTCACCTGGTGAGAAGGTTTAACAGGACTTCCAGTGGGGAGACAGCCTTATCTAGGTACAGAACATACAAGGCAGCAGCTCACATGCTACCCAAATAATAAAGACTCATCTTTGATCTGAAAGATAATTCAAAATCTATTCAACCTTTGCCTCTCATCCAAGACTGACTATAAACTGTGACAGGCTTTGTGAGGGGGACTTCTGTTCACTAGAACGTGGGTTTTCAAACTGGGGAGAGTGGAGGGTGTTTTGGAGGGGTGCAAGAAGGACCCCAGGGGGCAAACAACTAGTTCCACACACTCAGTGAACAAGGGGGAATCTCCAAAATAATGGAGGTTGCAAGGGGCAGAGAAACCCAAAGAACAAGGGAAAGAGAAAGGGGAAGCAATAGGTTTATTTTATTTATTTATTTATTTATTTATTTAACTTATATCCCGCCCCTCCTGCTAAAGCAGCTCGGGCGACTAACAAAACATTTCATTTCATTCATTTCATTTATTCGATTTTTATGCCGCCCCCTTCCGCACAGCAGCTTGGGGCGGCTCACAGCTTCATAAAAAACAATACAATATATAAAACTAAAACCAACATTAAAAACAATAAAACCCAAGGCAGAGCTTAAAAAGAATACCCCCACATACATTTATTGTACATAAAAATATACAATAAAATATCATAAGATAAGCAATAAATACAATATATAATAAAACATCATTAAATGGATGCAACAAACCCCAGACCCCTTTCCGCCCTAACCCAATCCCCCCTACCTGTCTCCCTCACCAAAAGCCTGCCAGAACAGCCAGGTCTTGCATTGTTGTTGAAAGAGGAGAGGTCTCCGGGGCCATCTGGGACTCCTCTGGGAGGGAATTCCACAGCCTTGGTGCGGCCACCGAGAACGCCCTCTCCATAGTCACCCCCGGGATACGCGGGAGACTTCAAAAAGGATGCTCCCGGCTGACCGCATGGGGTGAACCAGAGCCTGGGGAGTGAGGCGGTCCTGCAGATAGATGGGGCCCAGGCCGTATAGCTTGGGAAAGGGGAGAGGAAGCAAGGTGTGTCTATGGCTGTCTTTAGATGGACACAGGGATGCTCAACCTCAGAGCAATTCTGGGGGTGCACCTCCATGTCTGCCCGCTTGCAGCAGCGCCTGGGTTCATTTTAAATCAGACCTGGCACTGCCGCAGCCCATGATCCACCCATGCAGCACGCGCACCCACACCCACCCCAGAGAGCTGTGAGCAGATCGGCTGTTGCTCTAGGCTGCCACCCACAGTTCTATGGTGTTGCCCGGGGCAACCCCCTGCCAGAAGAGGAGCTGCAGCGGCCATCTGCTGAGTAAACAGACAGCAGCTCCACCTCTGGCCAGTGCCCCAGATTTGGGCGGCCCACTCCACTGGTGGTGCACTGCTAGCGAGGCTGGAGCAGAGCAGGCGGTGGCTGCTCGGCTTCTGCTCCTCCTGCAAATCTGGCAGGGCGCCTTTAAACGGACAGCTCACCTGGGTGTGAGGCAAAGCAGAAGCATGGGCGTGATCCATGTAAAAGCACCTATGTGTATGTGGTGGGAGGAGAGGCTTCAAGTATGAAAGACATGTGGAAGGAGGGGTGTGGTTCACAAACGTTTGAGAACCACTGCACTAGGACCTGAAATAGAACCAACTCATTTTCTGTAGAACACGAAACATCCATTTGATAATAACAGTGATGACCACGGACTTGAAATAGACTTTAACTGACAGTCCAGAGGCTAAAGGCTTCATATTGCGAAAAGGACCCAATTAAATAGTGAGCTACCAAACTAGCCACAGATATGTACAGATAAGCATCATAGGATTATGGTTTAGTCATTCACAACTGAATGAATCTTTGTGTTTTGGTATAATGTAATGTATACTGGCGTACTGTAATGTAATTTGGTATAATGTAAGCCAATGTGGTGTAATAGCTAAGTAGGGGGACCCTGGTTCAAGTCTCGCCTTAGGCTGAGAGAATATTGTGACAGGCCAAAGGTCACGCAGTGAGTTTCTGGCTAATGTACCTCACAGGGTTGTTGTGAGGATTAAAAATTGTGTTAATTTGTTATATGTGAAGTGCTCCAAGTGCCATGGCAGGGAGGCGCTATATAAAAATAAAGATTAATTATTAGTAGCAGTATTATATTACGAGTAATGAACTTTTGCCACAACACATAAATGCTGAGCAAAGTATGCTAAAATAGCTATTATAACTATTCCAGCAAAGGCTTCAAATTGTATATAAAATGGTCTTTAGATCCTTCTGTGATCTAAGAAGTCCCTATAGCTGAAGAGTTTTGCGTTTACCACAGTTCAGAACACACCAAGATCCATGATCCTTCTTATTTTTGTGTGTGTAATTCAGGTCAGAAATGGGCAAACTGTCTCTCTAGAGCCACATGCAGCTCTATGGTCCCCATTGTGGTTAATAGATGCAGCTCTTGGGACCAGGAAACCTTGCCCACCCCGGTCTAGGTTAAGCTCCTGTGAAACCTCTGTTGCTTGCATTCATAAGACTCTCCTGATTGAGCAAATTAAAGATTCCAATGGAATACAATTGTTACAAGAGTTTATCGTTGTGGAAGCAGAGGCAATCTGTCAAGTAGATGGGCCAATCCCCTGCAGAGCATAACTCATCAGGACAGGAATCCTTAACTGGAGGACCCCATATTCAGTGGGGAGGCAATGCAGAAAGCAGAGCACCAGAGTGATGTATTCATGCTTCAGGCTTTTGTTTTGCAGCTGTCAGGGTTTTTTTGAAGGAGTGTGTGTCTTTCAGAGCCAGCCCTAGAATTTGCAGGGCCCAGTGTGAAGACAAAATGTAGGGCCCCTGGTGGCACCCCCCTCCCATGTGGCCCTGCCCATTCAGGGGCATCCTCCACAGGGCCCTACAGCTAGTTGTGGTTTGGGCACCACTGGGAGTGTGGCCCCCAAAACCAGCCCTATTGAAAACAGGGGCCACTGAGGGTCCCTTGGAAGCACAGACAATAGCAGGGCCTGCGGCAGTTGCCCCGTGGTAAGGCCATCCCTGATGGCTTTGTTCCTACATCGGTAACACAATGCAAGGCTCCTAGTTATGATTGTTTAGATCACTTTAGCCACATTTGTGTGGAGTGGGGTGAAGTCTAGACTGCTGCTCAATTGCAGATAGAAAAGGGTAGAGGTTAAGTCCTCAGGATTTTTTTTTACTACTTGATTAACTTGCTAAAATATGGAAGTTAGACACTGGGTGGAATTACAGTGAGGGATTTTGAACTACATAGAGCTCTTTTTCAGGCAGGAAAGAGGAGACTAGAGCCCAGTACCTGAAGAAAGGTTTTCAGTAGCTTGAAAGCTTGCATATGCTCACCAACAGAAGTTGATCTAGTAAAAGATCTCACATTAGCTATTTTCCCTCCAGGAAAGGAAAAGGTCAGAACTATGGATGACCAGATAAGACTTCCATCACAGAGGACATGTGAAAATATTACTGGCTTGTCCAGCAACAAAATTAAATGGCATGAAAGGAGTTACCCAGACTTCCACAAGAATCTAGATAGCATGCTGAAATTCCAGTTCCCACTGACACTAGTATACCATTAACAATGAAGTGCTCCAGCAGTACTGTAATAATAATGACTGCTTGATGATTAGGTCTAAAAGTTGACAGTGAATTTTACCAGATTACATGTTTCCAACATGAGACTTCACACTGTGTGTAATGAGAGCAAAAAGCTTCGAGTTTACACTTGGAATCACTCATCTTGTTCCAGACCCTTTTCCACTTTAATGCTAGTCTGTTTGTTCTCTTTTTTCTTTTTAACACATGTGTTTATGCAGATAGTAAGTTCACTTAACACACATGTGCTTTCAAAAGCCCATTTATAATTGTGCTTTGAAAACCCTTTCATTCAACAGTCCTCAACAAACTTTATCTTCAGCAGTGAAATTCAATTCCCTCTGCTGCAGAAAAAGGTAGCCTTTAAACGGTACATAATCAAGTTTCACAACAGCATGCCAGGGATAATTAGGGGAGGGGATGCAGGTCACAGTGGCAAATGAGATTTAGGCCCTTTTTACACAGACACTCTAACATCAATAAAATGAGTGTTACATGTTGCAGGGCGACACTGCAGCCAATCAACAAGGGTCCTTTTCACACAAGCTGCCTCCACCTAGTTTCTCTGGGTGGAGATGGGTGAAGGGGTCTGCATAAACACCACTTGCGGTGGGTGTAGGTGGGTGTGTGCTCCCGCGCAACACCCATCTCCACCCACCACCCACCCACGGAGTAAAGGACTCCACTGCCGATTGCTCCGTGAAACTCATGGGTGGCAAGTTTAAAACAAATAAAAGAAACTATTTTTTCACTCAGCGTATACATGGGTTGTATACAGCGTATACGTTTCACTCAGCGTATACATGGGTTGTATACAGCGTATACGTTTCACTCAGCGTATACATGTCAGCTTGCACTGCCAGAGGCTGTGGTAAGGGCCAGTACTATAGCTGAGTTTAAAAGGGGGTTGGACAAGTTTCTGGAAGATTGGTCCATTAGCAGTTATTAGCCAGACAGGATCGTGGAACATGACGGGAGCTGAGGGAAAACAACAGGGAATGGATCCTCCATTGTGACCTGTTGGTTGCTTCTCCCAAGCCACCATGATTGGTCGCTGTCGGAGACAGGATGCTGGGCTAGATGGACCATTGGTCTGCCCCAGCACTTCTTATGTTCTTACAATAATTAAGGTTGTGTCAAAGAAAACCTGGCTAACTTGAATGAATTTAAGTTGAGAAAGCAAGATGAACTGCAGCCTAGGATCCTGAAGGACTTAGCTGAAAAAAAATCTTAGAACCACTAGAAATTAGGGGTCGCATAAAAGTTGGGTGGTATGTTAACAATAAAATTGGAGTCAATGTCAGCTCCATTCTCCCCTTGGAGACCACAGGCAGGGTCCTAGAGGCTTCAAGAAGAGCAAACATTGGGTAACAATAATCATGCAGGTGGCGGGGCAGCTCCCCGGCCTGGCATGGGACGAAAAACGGTGGTGGCCACTTCCCAGGTCGGTGACCGACAGAGAACAAACGTGCCTACCACTGGGAGAGTCCTCCCACCCTCTGCATGACCCAGGTGGAGAGGTGGGGGATGGGACTGTAACAAACATGCAGGCAGCCATCCCCATCTCCACCCCTCCCCCAGTACCCTGCCTCCCCACCATGACAGGCAGCCATGGCAACCAGCCAGGACGGATGGCAGGGCCGAACAAATGTGCTGGCCTGCATTGGCAGCCCTTGGCCCAGGCTGTG
>QEPC01015139.1:2958961-2998476 GCA_003113815.1 Sphenodon punctatus | reverse complement strand
CCTGACCTTCAAATAACACCTACAGTGATTGTGTCCCGTTCAGACGGGAGCTAATAATTTTTCAGCGTTTAAATAAAAGATTGAGAAATGTTGCCACAGACAATAGCCCATCAGGCTTTGAGAGGTTGGCCAGGAGTAGGAGGAGTTGCGCCTGGTTTGACCCCTTGCCCTCCAGTAAGGGATTCATCCAGATCTCCCTAAGGTGAGTGTAATATGGACAGACAAATAACAAGTGCTCCACAGTTTCCAATTCGGCCAATGAACACACACACTTACGGTCCTGATAGGGGACCTTTGCATATCTGCCCTCTACTACCACAGTACGAAGCAGATTAAACTGAAAAAGGGTGTAATAACGCCTCAACTGGATAGTCGCTAGTATACCCAGATAGGGTTCTCTCCTAAAGGGAACACTACTTGCGGCTAAACTGGGGGCCACTTTCCAGTCTTTGAGGATAGCTAAATCCTCCTGGCTCGCTATGTCTCTAGATGTTTGCTGGAGAACAGATTTGATAGCAACTGGCAATTGATCAGCCAGGTAGAGGAATGAAAATCCCAATTTGTTCAGTACTTTTGCGACATAGCGAATCTAGGAGTATGGTTTGGCTCCCTTGTGCTGCAGTTCCTCAGTTAGACACAAGGATTATTAAAGGATCAGGGGGAGAGGCCAACAGCTTAACCCAGTATCTTATAAGGGTCAGCCTCACTTGGTGCTCTGTCGAGGGCATATTAAGCTCAACTCTGACCACCGCCCCTGGAATGCTAGGTCCCACCCTGAGGATTGTTGAGAGACAAAGTAATTTGAATTAATCTTTTATTGGACCAACTATTGTTGGTGGAAATGTACAAGCTTTCAGACCTCACTGGGTCCTTCTTCAGGCAGTCAGAACTGAACTACCTGCCTGAGGAAGGACCCTGCGAGGTCCAAAAGCTTGCACATTTCCACAAACAATAGTTGGTCCAATAAAAGATATCATTAAAACTACTTTGTCTCCACCTTTGTCACTTGGGACCAACACAACCACCACACTCTCTCTGGATCACTCCTACATACACATGATCACTTTTGCACACAGAGACTGGATCACTCTCCTCTCCCCCCACCCCCAGAAGTGCTCTCTCACACTCTCACCCCTACCTGACCAGTAGAGTGAAGGGGGTGCTGCCCCAGAAGCCTGTTCTCACAGGGTGGGGCAAGGGGGGAGGGTAGGCAGCAATAGCCCAGTTGTACACGGGGGTCCAGCCCTGGCACTGGTCCAACCCCGCCCAGGAGACCCAGTTGTGTAGGAGAATAGGGCCAGCAATGGCAGACTCAACAATGCTCACCTGTACCGGGGCTCTGGCAATGGCTGCTACGGTGCCAGGGCATTTGGTCACTGAGACAGCTGTCACCTCAAAATGCAGGACATTGCCACCCAATGGGGGGACAGCGGGATTTGCCCCCCAAACCAGGTCAATCTCTCTGATCTAGGATGATTGGGAGGTATGTGTTATTTATTTGTTGAAATTTCCACCCCGCCCTTCGCCAAAGGCTCAGGGTGGCTTACAGTAATCTCTTTAATAAATAAATAATAGAATAATAAAAAAATAAATAAATAATATTGTTACAAACCTGGCCCTTAAGGCCTGCCAGCTACAAGAAGCCCCGTAACAAGCTGCAGATCAGCAATACAAAGTAGCTGGCTCCCTAGTGGAGTGAAAGGTCCCCACCCTTGCCCCCTCCAGTGGCCTGACCTTGATTGGTTAGATTGAATATTAGAGTTTGGGATCCAAAAGACAGTAGCAGGGTCTGGGGGCAGTTAGTAATCAGAGCTGGATTAGGTGGACAGTGGACTTGGCTGGGAAGCTGTTGTGAGCGGAATTCTAGCAACAGCAATGAAACAGAGTAGCTCCAATAAATCTGGATTGTGTTTTGTCTTGATACAGCCTCTTGCTCCCGATTTCCTCCCTCCCCACATCAACACTACAATATTTATTATATGCAATACAAAAGTGCCTGGAGTTATTGTTCAGAAGGCATTATGGAAACTTGTAACAAAATGTTAGGCCCTTACTCTAAAGAGTTCTTTGGAAAATCCATACCCATATACATACTTGCACAATCATCAGAGCAGCAACAGATTTTGTACAGCATCATTTACCCTGTATCTAAAGTGAGCATCTTATTCACGTGCATATTAGTCTGACTATGTCTACTTGAGGAAATAGTCCTAGATAATGCATATTAAAGCAGGAAGTAGGACTGCTTTCAAAAAGATTCTCTCAAGTAGCAAAGGAGAGACTCCCATGATTGCTACACAGTACATTTAGTTTGAACTACATTAGAGAAACTGTTCTCTAGGGATGAATTTTAATGCATTGTCGAGTTGCTTTTATCCCTTCTATCACTGGATCACTTATGGTTTAAGCCTATCCAAATTCAATAAAGGAAATTATCTAGTGCAACAAAAACTGCTGTTAAGTATGCTGCTGAAATCCAAATATTTTGATTAAATTTATTACACTGATGTTCCACAGGAAAAAAAGAGCAACAGATACCCGCCCTTCCTTCAATCTGGTGCTAAGGAGAATTTATCTATCTTGTCAACCCTTAAGAGACCATTGTCAACCAGCATTGTTACAGAGAGTTTTACAGGCTCAGTCCCACAAGATCCTGAGCTCCCTCAGGTCCTAGAACCTCACAGGGTAAAGGTTCCATCAATTCTATTTTTTTCCCCAGAAAGAATCTCAAGACAGGAAGAGCAAAACAGATTTTGTCTTCCAACAAGACACATATGAATGATTGTACTTCTGTTCCAAATATCTTCTATCACCCTAGGAAGTTCTTTAACACATTATTTTCACACTGAACACTGCATTTGCATAGTTATTCCACAGTTACATATAGTGCAGCGGTTCTAAGCACAGCAAGGAAAACAACGTCTGCAGAATCCTAAAAGAAACACGTTGGAGCTGCACTGCAATGCAACAAAAAAAAGGGGGAGGGCAATGTACCCTGTAGCCTATTTAAAATGGAAAATGCACACATTGAGAAGGCTAGGGTTGAACTTTAATTATAAGGGAAATAACTTGGTAATATTTTAGATCAGATCAGGAAGCTCATCTAATGTATGTTCTCTGGATAAGTGTTTGTATCACACATACATTCTTCTAATATCTGTTTAACTCCTTTTTAAAAAATGATTGCCAAAAGGTTAAATTGCTTCTCCGTCTCTTATGGCTGGGGAAGCATTATCTACTTTATTAAGGGTAGCACAGCATTCTACTGCCCCCTGCTGGCAGTTTAGATGAGTTTCTTCTGGAACTGAGCTCCTCCCGACGTGCGAAGAGCACAGTACACTCTTGTTCTGCAGACAGGTGGGACTGGGGAAGGAATGGTTCCTGCACTCCTCCTTAGCAGGGACTGCAATTGTACCTTGCCACACAAAGCAGGGGGGAGGAGGAGGGCAGCTCTCCATCTTTCTCCACCATTTTGCAAAGATCCATCTTGCAGTGAAGGCAGAAACTGACCCAAACATATTGCTCTTCCTTTGTGGGCCTCAGTCTGGGGATCAATTCTGCCACCCTCGTATGTACTGCTTCACTTTGTGAGTGGTCCCTTTGAAACTAACGGGACTCAGTGGGAGTAAACATGGCATAATTCTCTCCCTTGTGGCAAACAAATATTAATTGAATACTATTAGCCTGTGAATCATTTTCAGCTTCAGTTCACACTCTTCTCTTCTTGCATTTGTCGCAAGTACAAGTAGCAAATCTGTTCCCCATCAAAGTGTATTATACCTCAGTAAGGAGCATTCTTTGGGCCTGAAACTTACTGGAAGTCCCTTTAGGCAGGTACTGCTGGGTTCTTATGCAGGAGAGATGGGGAGACAGCAGACTGAAGGTAGGAGTTGCCTACATATCTTTCATGACCTGCATAAGGTACCGAATTCCATTCCCTGCACTGAAGTAAGCACAGGGATGGCACCATCCCTAACACCATGCCACAGGGTGCCATGGCCCCACCAGCATGCACACTGGCCAGCAACTAGCCACATTCTTACACCAGGGGAAGTAAGCTGCACCAGGTAAGGGTGCATAGCACCAAGCGTACAGCTTTTATGCAGCTAGGAGCAGGTAGGCATTCTGTCGCTCTAAGATTTGTATTATTACCATGGACATCTGAAGCATCCCTTATTACAAGGCACAGCCAATGGAAAATTTCAACATCAGGTCCTTAGTTTACGTATTTTCAGACATGCAACCTAGGGACATACAGCATGCCATCATTTTCAGCAGAATTCCCCCACTGAAGCTAATGAGAAGCTGAAATGAAAACTGGATGATAAATGAATTTTAGTTTTTCTAATCATTATGTTATTAGCCTTTAATCCATTTAAAAATGAATTAAATTACTAAGGATACATGAAAAGAAAGCATCTTTACACGGCTATCTGGATGAGGTAAGTTAAGTTCCTCATACTCCCCAGTGATGGCTGTAATAAACATAACACGACATGGCCCTACAATAGCAATCTGTACAAGTTAGTTATCACCTGTTTCCATTAATGCGGAGAGTTTATTCTCCCTACAAAGGCTACATTCAGTACAATGTTGAGTAGTAGGTGAGCATCCAAAGACCAAGAAAAAAATAATACAAAAACCCCCAGGGAATTCTTATTTTAGGTCTTCAACTCTGCCCACTGTAGCACTATTCATTCTCTTAATACCTTGCCAGTTCTACACTCATTTCCTCTAGGTCCTCTCAAGTATGTGCCGCAAATGTTTCTCCATTCTTCAACTATTCCCAACTACTCAATACAGAGTTCTCCATACTCTTGTTCACTCACTAGACAGAACGCTGGAGAGAAGGCTGGGGTAGGACTCGTATAAGTAATTGTGTACAGCATACAATAGTAATCACAGTTGTAACAATCAGCAATGATTGTTAAGTGAATCAGGCAAAGGTGCATCATAATGTAATATTTATGTGTAAGTGGGTCAGGTTATGGTTGGTATGAAACTAGGGATAGTGAGGGTGGAAAGGAATATTTGGGTAGTATTTGAAGGCTGGTTGGAAATACAAATGAAAGGCACAGTATATTTGGTTCTGAAAACACAAATGAAAATTTCCTTTTTATCATTTAAATGTCCAGTTAGAGCACTGTGGTAAGTGTCAGTTTATACAGTATGTGAACTTTATAGATACACTCTGTAATTGGGCAAATTTCCCTTCAGCCCACCGTAAGGATGAGATGCTAAAGCAGGTAATTGCATCATCCTCTGCCTTTTGCACTCGTCATAGAATTGGCAAATTCAGTTTGTGCCATTTAGTGATGCATCCGACAAGGGCAATACTTGCAAATGGCACACATTTTTACCTCTCAACTAAATAGGCTTACACACACACACAGCTGTTTACTTATGCCACTTTTAGACATGAGCGGGGCACTCGCGGTGTGAAATCCCGCGGCGTGTAATAAAATCCCACGGGCGAGGTTCAGATGAGACTTCTCGTGCATTATAGCCAGTCGCGCATTCTTTTAAAACGGCAGACTAAGTACCTTGATATCGATAGGTATCCAGGTTTAGTCCATGCAGCCCTCACTCACATGTTTAGCGTGTACAGCCTAATAAACAGGCAGCCACCTCAGTGTATTTCTTGTGTGCTTGAGCAGCCCCCACTCACAGGTTTAGCAGGACAAGCCTAACAAACAGGCAGGCATTCTTCCCCCCCCCCCCCTCCACCCACCAACCCCCCCCTTCTCAGTGTCCCAACCCCCATGACGACTCACGAACCATGGGAAGAGGAAGCTGTAACAGCTGTTGTTTCTTCTGGCTACGACTTGTGTTCCAGCACCTGCTAGCCCTGCCTACCTACGAAGGTTCATACCTGGGTTTAGAAAACATCCCCATTTGCAAGGGCACTCCGCCCTTCTCCACTTGTCCAAACTTCATATAGGGTAACAAGCGCTCTCCTTCAGTTGGTTCACATTCCCGGTACTCAAAGTCACTTGTTTCCCTGAAAAGATTCATCTCCAGCATCTGATCAAGGCACTCCTCATGGCCCACGGGTATCCTCTCCCTATCATCAGGTCAGTGATGAGGAAAAACAGCCTCCATTAGCGACTGTCTTACTTCTGGCAGTGCACAAATGTTCAGAGGAGTCCTCATGTCAATCGTATCCCACGGTCTCACCCTGTCCAGCGCTCCCACTCTTCCATTCTGCTAAACTTGGAACTGCAGCTGGGTTGTATGGTGGCTACACTCCATCATGCATACACAGAGCCCCACTGTGTGCATGTGCCACCCTATGAGCACATAGGCTGCTTCAAAGGATGGGTCTCACAGCTCTCTCTGTACATCAGGTCAAATGTCAGTAAAGGCCAGGGTATCCATCACACACCCACACCAATTTCTCTGGTCCCCGCACCCCAGGCTACCACAGCACCCACAGACAAAAGTCAAAGCCATTTGGCTTCCAGTGCAAACAACTCACAACAATAGCTTTCTGTGGCATTAAGATCCCTCTTGCTCATTGTAAGCAAAAACTGTTACTTTCAAAAGTTAAGAAGTTATATCAATAGAGACAAGTGATATCATCTTACTACTTTCTCTTTATTGCCTATATTTGGGACCAACAAGGCAAACCCTACTTTCTGTACACAAAATTATATCAGTAGCTTTTAACAAATGGGCAGCTCTGCTCCCATATACATTTTGTCTTGCAGATCCTTCACCTTACAGACCCCCCCCCCCCCAGCCCATTTCTTAACATTCAGTGGTTCCCCCTCACCCCAATTTAAAAATGCCATGCTGCCGTGGGGCTAACATCGGTCACATTTTTAGATGACTTGGCATGTGCACTGACATGCTTGTGACAGACATGTCTATGCAGTTTAATAGCCATGTGGATTGACAGTGCCAGTGCAGGCAGGCAGGCAGGCAGGCACACACACACACACCATAAGCTTTGCAAAAACTTTTCCAACCAATAGCCAGCCTGTAACCAAAAGCAGCTTGTGCTCGGTGCACAGCCAGTCCTGTAAGGATACATGACCAATACTGGCCAATAGCTGCTCACATGCGGCATGCAGCCAATTCTAGCTAGGCAGCCACCCAGCTGTTTAAGCTGTTCAAAAGATTTGGTGTGCAGAGTTCATGGAAGCCAGAACCACAGTCATGGAGACACATGCTGAGAACTTCCTTCTTCTGGTTATCCAGGTCTTCCTTTCTGCTGCTGAGTAGAACCTACAAGCGATCCAACAGATCCAAGCTTTCTGCTGTCATTGGTGCAATGTGATTTCAAGGCACGGAAAGGCTGTCACTTGATCTGTGGCTGGGATAGTGGGGCACCCCTCACTATGGAGGCAGCTCCTGCATTGGCTCTGTGCATTTGCCTACCTCCAGTGACAATGGACTGTGCTGGGAAGAATTGAAGCCATGTGAGGGCAGCTGATGTGTACAAAGAAGTACCTGTCAGGAGACACAGCTACAATCACAAACACCATACGCAGGGCTGTGCCCATTGAGAGGGTGGTCTGCGTGAAGAAGAAAAACACAGACTGGTGGGAGAATGTGCTGTCCTCATGGGGAGACACTGAGTGGGTCACAAACTTCAGGATGCCCTGTCGCCTTCTCCTGCAGATAGCCAGAATCTTCAGCGCTCGACTGGAGAAACAGAGCACAGCGATGCCATCACCCATCCCTGTGGAGAAGCACGTTGCCACTGCAATCTGGAAACTTGCCACTCCAGTCTCCTGCTGCTCTGTCACCCAGGAATTTGGTACTGGAGCCACCACGGTGGGCATCATACTAGTGGAGGTTTGCACAGCAATTATGGAAGTGCTGCTGGACTGGGTGGTGCAGTTGGCTGACCCTGCAGAGGTAACGGAGGGATTCCCGAACTGTATAGTGGCAATTGATGGGAGCCATAATACAATCGTCTGCCCACCCCATAGCAAGGACAACTACCTAAACTGGAAGGGGTTTTTCTCTGTGGTTCCATAGGCCACAGTGGACCACCTTGCCTGGTTCATGGATGTGCTGGCCAGGTGGTCTGAGAAGAATCATGATGCCCGTATCTTCTGTCATTCCCCCTTTGGCTGCATGTACACCAGAGACTTTGGACCCTCCACAGAAACATACATTGAAGGGGTGCTCATGAGCCTGTTGTTCTCAGGAACCCAGGCTGCCCCTGAAGTCTTGGCTCGTGAAGGCATACAGCAGTGTCCGCATCCTGGAGCAATGATACTTTAACTGGCAGCTCAATGCCATCCGCTCTATTATGGACAGAACATTTGGACTATTAAAGTAGTGCTTGAGATCAATTGTGGCCAGAATTGATTTCCATCTAGAGACTGCTCTACTTCTAAATACTGCTGCCTCTGTTCTCCATAACATCTGCGAGACCAGCAAGGCTGTGTTGGAGAACCCCCTACCAGTTGGCAAGCCAATGCCCCTGTTCCAGGACCAGTTGAACTGAGCAGAGCAGCACATAGCTGGAAAATCTGGGATACCTTGTACTGGCACTTCAACCTGAACGTTAGCCAAACCACCACCACTGGTGGCAGTTTAATAAACATTGGTGAACTGTTTCAAATGGTCTTTTAGCGAGATCAATAATGTCTTCAAAAATATTTCCTGTGTGTCACAGTTTTCCTTTGGCCCATCCAGCTCCCACCAGCACTGGGGTGGCATACTTTCCCTGCTTAGGTCTCCCTCCCCCACTGTGCAGATTAGCTATCTGCAGGCCAGAACCTCTGGGAATCCAGGTCTGGGAATGCCAGTAGAAAGGTCAGAGGCATGGGTGACTGGCCAGCACCTGATCTTTGCCTATGGTTTCCCCAGGGTAGTTCCCTTTGCACCCTGCTGGGCTAATATACCCCGTACTCCTCACGTGTAAGTGCATGGCCACAAGACACCCATCCCCTGTTTTGGTACACCCACCACCCCACCCTTCCCTTACCCAGTACCTAAAGTAACTTATGAGGGGTCTTAGTTTTCCACAACAAAAAATTAAAAATTCTATGATAAACAAAACAAGTTCTCTGATTAAAAAAAGCCCAAATCTCTATTCTTCTGTGATTAAATATAAATGCCAGTTGACTTTCCTTTACCACAATATACAGAGGTATGAGTTAGAACACCACATTTTATTATAAAATTTTCATTTTAATGCAATTTTGCAGCTACCTGTCCCACCAACAGTCCAAAAAAAGTAAAATTAGGCCTGTGGCATTCCTCCAAATGCAGAGCCCCTCCCACATGCCTTCAGGTTGCTTCCCCTCCACTGCCCTGCTCTTACTGCCTTCTCTTCCCAGCTTGGTCCCAGACGGATCTGCCAACCAGAAAGGGGGGGACCATATAGAGGCTGGCACTTGGGGGAAGTTGTTTTGGGCCCAATTAGGTCCAACTCCTGTCCCCTCTTCCCAAAGTCCAGAAGACCTGACTGCCCCAATTCATCGTAGTTCCCCTGCTCCTCCCCCTCCACAGGACCCCTCCAAATGTAGCACCCCTGCCCCTCCACAGCACATGGCTTCAGGCTGCTTCACCTCAGCTCTACTCTGCATCCTCACTGCCCAATGCTTGCTGTGTCCTTCCAAACCTATACTAGTTGCATTTTCTGCTAAAAAGCAAAGTCTCTGGTTTTCCATCACAAGGAGAAAACTGAACCCTGCTGATCACTATGCCATACTACAATTCTCCACACCTCGCCTCTCCCCAAAGCTTCCCTCCTTTCCCAGAGGAAGCACAGAAAACATGGATTATGCAAAATTAAAGAACTTTATTTAAGAATAAATTTAAAACTCTTTTTTCTGGTGATCCAGGCAGGCCTCAGCAGCAAAGGCCTTGTGTTCTAAAGCATTCTGCCGCACCAGATGCCTATTCTTCCTGGCCATGAGGTTAATGGCATTGCAGATCTCATCTGCCTGCCGCTTGGTCTCTCCAAGCAGCTCCCTTCCCAGATCCTCCCTGCACTGCCAGCTGCCGACCTGCAGGTCCTGGTTCCACTGTGTGCTTGTGGCTGGGGGTTCCATCCTTGCCCGTTGCACTGGCAGACCTGTAGCAAGGCAACAAGGAAAGGCACTAGTTCATACTGCCTCGCCCACCTCCCCACTTGTGTTTCAGGCCCCTGCCCACCTAAAGGGAAGAGGGAATGAGTACTTGACCTATGCTGTTGCTGGAACAGTTGCTGCGGTGGCATCCCAGCACCACACAGTACTCCTCCCGCATCACCGTAGAGGAGTGAAAAAAATCTCCCCACTCCCCAGCCACTATTTTGGCCTCCATCCTTCCACCAAGCCTGCTGTCCCACCATGGTGTCTTTCCCTACTCCCGACAGCCCACAGGCCCACCATGGTGCCCTGTCACCAACTTCCTGTGGAGTAGTTTCCTGCCAATTTTCCTGCTGCTTCTCCATGCTCTCCTGGCCACCTGACAGAGTAAACAATTTAAAAAATGCATAACAATAAATGGAAGCCTTTATCATGCAGCTGTGCAAAGACAAACACACCATTCCCCCAAGTGCATTAACTTACCATTCTCCTTTGCTTCCACTACAAAGATGGCATTCAGGTCCTCCGTGCTCTTGACCATAACCTCTGGTGGCACCTCAAACAATAGTTGGCTCTCAAGCTTGAGGGGATACACTGTGAGAATCACAGTGTCTGTGTTGACCCATGCTGGCTTTGTGGCAGGGATGGACATGGAGAGTTGTCTGCTGACAGCCACATATTCCATGTGTGGAGCAGGAGTGGTTGCAGCGGGAGCAGACAGTGGGGAAGCCATATCCACCTGCTTCTGGCCCCTGGCAAAGGCACAGCCATATAGGGGGATGCAACAATGGATCCATCCACACAAAGGAACTGGTCAAGGAGCTCATAATAGGGCAGTGTTTGCCTTGGAGGCAAAGTTGTGGTCCCATATTTCTTTGTATCCACACCTCAAGTTCTAGGCCCACCTCTGCCACTGATTCATGTCCCAGTTGTAGCCCTACTGCACCATTTGGACCAAGATCTCTTGGACCACCACCTTATTCCTGTAGCACTTCATCAGGGCCTACTGAACCTTCTGCTCCTCCCACAGAGTGATGAAGGCCTTGGTCTCCTCCTTGATCCAGGGAATGCAGCCTTGGCAGGTGGATCTGTAGGCAGAGAACGACTGCAATTGCATAGTGGTGGTAGAGGTGCTGGTTGTTGCCTGGCTGTCAGTTTGAGCCATGGCCCCAGCGATGGTAATCCTCCGTTAGTCATAACGTAGGATGCAACGGCTTGGAAAGAGCAAGCGCTAGGCACATACTGCCAATCAAGAAGAGCTGGAAGGACACACATTTGAAAATGGCACAGCTGGCTTTTAAGGAGGAAGTGATGTGTGGCATCAGTGAGAACGAGAGTGGAGAAAGGGACCAGAAGTGACAGCTCTATGGAGCACACTAGGCTTTTTAGCCTGTGACTCTGCTGCTGGTGTACTTGTACGGGGGGGAGCCTACATGCAACCTAATGGATGGGATGCAGATATGTGGGTGCACATTAGCCCACACTTACGCGCACAGGGGGCTCCACCTAACACACACCTAATAAATGGACAGGTGGACACTAGGGTCAACACAAGTTCTCAAGCCCCTTGAGAATTGGCAATCTTGCTGCCATCCTCGCCAAGATTATCAAATGGCCCACAAGATGGTCTGCACATGTGCAAAATGGCCATGGGAGGGGGGTGGGCACATGCACAGAATGGCCATGGCAACCATTTTGCACATGCACAGTGTTTTGGAGGGTTTTTTGCAAATCTCGCAAAATTTCAGAGAAATCTCAAAAAACCTTTTGCACAGGTGCAGAATGGCCTCTGTGGCCATTTTGTGCATGCACAGAAACTTTGAGGTTTTCGAGAAATTGCGAGATTCTTGAAAACCCTGTCGAGAACGTGTGCGATCTCACGTGTGTGTGTGTGTGTGTGTGTGTGTGTGTGTGTGTGTGTGTGTGTGTGTGTGTGTGTGTGTGTGTGTGAGTGTGAGAGAGAGAGAGAGAATCTTGCCCGTTTTCACAAGAATGCAATTAATTGCCTTCTTGTTTCAGTCTTAGTGGACACCCACCTGGTGTGGGCTACCATCTTTTTTGTTAACACCCTATGTGCAGACCAGATCTAAGCCTTTCATGTCATAATGGACTGAGATGAATCAGGACCTTAAGTTACCCAGCATACCCTATTGCAAACATTTTTATCCTAATAGTTTGTCTACATGAAGGAGTTCGGTACCAGGGTAGCTCTCTTACCCATTTTCCTTGGGCAAGGATCACATGCTTCTTATGATCCAAGGAGTTGGGAATCAAGTACATTGCTTACACCTCTTATCTTCTCAGACCTTCCATGACCCTGCAGCATATAGGCAGGGCCACTGATGTGCTGATTCTAAATCAGATTGAGTTCTTCTGGTACAGGACTACACCAGTTTCTAAAGCAGCACAATTTTTTGCCTGCTTCCAAGACAGACAGTTTAGGAGTACACCCATTTCTAAACAAAGTCCTGTACATAGGTTCTTAACATAGTTTTACCTGTGCAAAAACTGCATGCAGACGAGGCCTAAGCTTATGGCAATTTGACTTTTAAAACAAAGTCACAAGGCGCCAACATGGAATAGTTCTAATTCTGCAGTTGTCCATAATGGCACCTGAACTAACTGGTCTCATTGCTCCCCAATACATCCCCTACATTTTCAGCAAAATCTTTTCTCATTATAAAATGGCCAGAACTGCAGAGCGTATTATTGACCTCTCTACAGAATTCTAAATGTATTATTATACCCTTCTACTGCATTCACGATGAGTCCTGCTGGATTGTATTTAATATGACAGCTTATATGTTAAACAATTGTATTCATTTTATTATGCTTGTTCAGCTTTCTGGCAAGTGTTCAACTTTTTAGCCATCACCCTTTCCAGCTCCCTCTCTTACTCATTGTTTCATAGCACAAGGGCTAACATGTATTTCATTTCTTTGCCTCCTGTTCCCCAGGCTTTACTGCACCACATTAGATGTTCTGTGCTAGGGATGTGCACAGTAACTTTCATTTTCATTATTCATTTTGTTTTCATTATTAAAATATCATTAGTTTGTTAGTCTTTGTTTTCAATTTCCATTGGTTTCAATGGAAAATACATTTTTGGCTTCAATGTTTTATTTTTCATCCTATTTTGATGAAACATGGCAGGATTGTACCCCCAATGGAGGACACTATGGGTGATTTCAGAAGTGACGTGGTGAATGTCCACCACAGTCAACCTCAGTCAAACGCAGGGGGTGGGGGGTGAAAGCGCCGTGCATGTCTGTTTGCTCGCATCCAGATGTTCACCACAGTCAAACGCGGCCTGGGGTGAAGCTAACCAGGCTTCGTGAGGTCCGGGCGGGAGGAGGTCCAGAAGTGTGATGAATGGTCACCACAGCAGGGGTGAATGAAAAGTAACTTCTGAACAGAAACCCGCAGCCGCGGTGGAAGGAAGTGACCCCAGCCGCAGTGCATTCTGGGGCTCTAACCATGGTCTATGTCTCCACTGCATAGCTGTTGTGTTCCCCCGGCCCATGTTCTCTCTGATTGCCCCCGGGTGGTGGTCACGATCCTGTCACTTCTGTTAGGGCTGCATGTGTCACCACAGCCCGCGGTGAATCTGTTCACACTGGGGTGGGATTCAGTGTGGTGCACTGGAACGCATCACTTCTGAAATCACCCAATGTGCCAAATTTCAGAATGAATCATTAAAGGGATCCAATTTTATAAGCAGTTGAAATTTGTTATTTTACAAAATTCTGTGTACATTCCTGGCTGTAACATCTTTGTCTCGCATTCGATTTGGATGAAACTTGGCAAGATTATACCCCTCCCCAAGGGTACTACTCCTGCCACATTTCGAAAGGATTGGATAAAGGGCCCGATGGTATAAGCAATTTACTTTTAAATGCATTTCTGGCTGTAACATTTATATTCCATCCACTTTACATGAAATTTGGTAGGCTTGTACCTCAGACCATTAGAAGCATCTCTGACGGATATCAGAAAAATCCAAATATAACCAGAAATACATTTATGAGTAAATTGCTTATAACATAAGGACCCTTTATGCAATCCTTCTGGAATTTGGCAGAGATAGTAATCTTGCGGAGAGGTATAATCATGCCAGGTTTCATCCAAATCAGATGGACGACAAAGACGTTACAGCCAGGAATGTATATGCAGATTTTTGTAAAACAATACGTTTCAGCTTATAAAGTCGGATTCCTTTATACAATCTTTCTGAAATTTGGCACACAATGCCTTCTATCGGGGGTACAATCCTGTCAAGTGTAATCAAAATCAGAAGAAAAAATAGAAAAGTTACAGCCAAAATTGTGTTTCAGGTTTATCCTATTAATTTGTAACAAAACGATTTCCCCTACCCCGTTTTGTGTTCTTTCATTTTCATTATTCAATAAATGAAATATTCCTATTTAGTTTTTGATATTATAATAATGAAAACGAAATGCACAGCCCTAGTGTTAGGAACACCTCAGGGCTTGTACTTGTGGGTACAACTAGGGAGAAAATTGTTTGGGACTGTGCATTTTTCTGCAGATACATCACATTTTTTTGGACTGGATTGTCTGAACAGTCTCATCCTCCTACCAATTAAGTCAAGTGGAATTTTATTGTTCATTTCCTAGTCCCGGTTTTCTCTACAAAAGAAAATGGTAGAGTGGAATGCTGCTTCTGAAGTATGCAATACGGGCGCTAGCTCTAAAATATCAACAAACCAAGTGCTCTGCACTATCAGGCTCTGACATTTGCCTGATTTGACATAGCATCTTTCTCTCCCTGAGGACAGTTACATTACGGATCTCTCTTTTGTGAACTGCAAGTCAAGACACACACACACCCCTTCATCCAAGCAATATCAATATCAAGTACTCTGATGACTCAAGTATAAACCAATAAGGGGTGGGGCGAAGGGGACAGCTCCTTTTCAACAATAAAGTGGGAAAAGAAAACACAACATAATCAGACCTCTCTTGACAGCTGACTTTATTTACATGGTACAGAATATCCACTCATTTTTAAAAACTACACTAGTACTAACTGATGCAGTGTTGATAGAAGAGGTTTTGGGTTTTTTTCCTACAAACTAGGTCAAACCTTCCTGGAAATGTTCATTAATATTAGCTAAATTTTGTTCAAAATGGATCCACTCCTCCTGTTCCAGTGCTACCTAGGAGTGCTTGTGCATCTCAATAGATCCCCAGTGTTCATCTGTAATCAACGGCCTGTGTTAATTTGACCATATGCAACGCACAGCAAGGGCTGAAGTCCGATGAATAAAGCACACAGTCTGCATCGCAGAGAGTGAGTGCAGGAAAATACCCCCAACAGGTATTTGCAAGCTATAGACTCTACAACTCATCCCAGATTACAAACAGTGTTTTTTCTCTTTAATTAAGGACTAGATTCCAATTTCATTGAAGCTGAGCAAAAACAGACGAAAAACCCCCACCGAATTCAGTAGAAGCTGGACTGGGGTCTACAACTGTTGTCTTATGGCCAAAGAGCAGGAAATGCTTCTCTGTCATTATTTGCAAGCAGTGCTTTAAGGAAATTGTCATTTAAAGTTAAACTGGAAAAATTGAAAGCACAAGGTTTATGAAGAAAAACTATCATGCTACCTAGCAAGAAATATTTTAACTCGTCATCCACCCAAAGACAGGTAAGCAGCCTCAGCAGGAGTCTGCATGGAAACCGAAGAGGCGTTTGAAATAAGTAATGAAGTCAGCAAAGCTTACTACTTTTCTTTTGTATTAGATCCAGTTTTACATCTTGCCTTTCTGATCCGACAACAAAGATAAGGAATTTACGTTTTAAGAAAGATCTGTTTAATCTTCTTTATTACCCCCTCCACACCGCCCCAAGCCACTTCTCAAGTGTGGACACTCCTCTGGCGCCGTGGATCGAAGGAAACGTTTCACCCACACTCAATCCAGTGTTTGAGCTAGTATTTAATTTAATTATTTATTTTAGGAAGGGGAAAAAACTGCAGGAAGCAAAGCCCCATCCCTCCTCAAAGGAACGGATTCAAACTCCTCACCCTGTTCCACTGCTAGACTAGCACCGTCAGGAACCCCTCCCTGTCCCAGCAGCCCCCTTCCATTCCCAGTAGACCGCCTCCGTCCTGAAGCGCAGATTCGGACACTAACCATAACGCACTGGCCCAGCTAATCCCGGGAAAAAGTTAATTGGAGGCTGGAGGTTCCGACAAGGGATGAACCGGGGCAGCTGTTTCTCCTACCTCCCTTTCTGTATTTGGCTGGGACAGAGGGCTGCCTCGCCGTGCTTTGTGCAGAGCTCCCCCGCCGGGTAGCGGGACAAACCCACCCCAAGTTGCCCCGCTCTCTCCTTAATCAACCCGAAGGCAAACCCCTATTCGCGCTTCAGAGCGCGCCGGCTGACCGCGGGGAGCGCAGAGGCTGCTGCAGCCCGGGAGGACAATCTGCCCCTCAGTGAGTCTAACTCCCAGAGCACCGACTCTCGTGGCAGCGAGCGAGCGGGAGCGCCTGCCCGGAAATTCACCTCTCCCGCTCCCTTCCTCACCCCACACGCAAGCGGGAGGGGGCTGGCGGGACATGCCGGCTGTCAGCTGGGCTGCGCCCGGGTGCTGCTCTTCGGACCCTGCTGCCCTGCGCCAGGAGTCACCAGGGGGGCTGGCGGGCGGGGGCAAGAGGAAAGCAGCTCACTGACCTGCTCTGGGAAACGTCCTGCCTCCTCGGAACCGAGAGAGAGGGTGGGGACAGTCGGTCCTGCAGGGCTTCAGCTTGGAGTAGTCCTCCACCAAGCCCTGCCGCCGCCGTGCCAAGAGCCGGCGAGTGAAAGCGCGGCTCGCCCTTCCCGGGGAGGGGAGAGGCCGCCGGAGCCACCCAATCAGCACGCGGGGCTGCGCCCAGTCGCCTGCAGCTGGAAGCAGGGCAGCTTCGCACAGGAAGGATGCTGCTGCCCAGATCCCGGGCTCCAACCCCGGGGAAGAGAAATAGCCAGCCCCTCCCTTCCCACCCTGCGTTGGAGAGAAACCCCCTCGCCAGTCCCTCCATTGTCTACTGCCCTGCGGGAGATGATTTCCCCCCCACACACACCAGCCCCTCCTGAGAAACCCCACTCACACTCAGCCCCTCCAAATCCCTGCCCTCTGGGTGTGTAAAAGAAACCCCACTCAGCCCCCGAATGGGAGACACACCCCTACCACCCAGTGCCTCCATAGCTTCTGCCCTGCTCTACATGCGAGAAACCCTTACCCAGCTCCTCCATACCCCCTATTCCTATTCTGTGTGAGACACCCCTGTGAAAGAGAGGCTGTCTTTGGCTACACTCCTCTTTTTTGGCATCCCACAGCCTAATGGAAATGTGCATCTGAATCGGTCTCCCTTTGACCCCTTTATTTCCCTAATGTTCTTCCTGTGCTCACTTTTCATTCTCTATTCCCCCTCATTTATGTACAAGAACATAAGTGCCATACTGGATCAGACCAATGGTCCACCAAGTCCAGCATACCTTCACCAATGGCCCAAGAGGAGTAATCCATTCTCTGCTGTTTACTCCCATCTCTGAACAGTCAGAGTTTGCATCCCCTAGCCTACTTCACTAATCGCCATTTATGGACCTACCCACCAAGAACGTATCTAAGCCTTGTTTAAACCCAGCTATTTTACTGGCCTTCACAATCACCTCTGGCACAATAAGTTAATTGTACATTGAGTAACAAAGTACTTCCTTTTGTCCCTTGTAAATCTGCCCCCCCAGTATTATTTGAGAGGGTAAACAGTCCCAAGTCACTCATGATTTTATAAACTTGTATCATATCCCCTCTCAACCTTCCCTTGTCCAAGCTAAAGAGCCCTAACTTATTGAGTCCTCCTCATACTGAAGCCATTCCATACCCTTAATCATTTTTGTTGCCGTTCTCTACCTTTTCCAGTTCTATCATTTTGGAGATGGGGCAATGAGAAATGCACACAGTATTCAAGGTGTGGTCACACTGAAGATTTATGTACTGGTATTCTGATCTTTTCTGTTTTATTCTCTGTCCCTTTCTGAATTCCCAACATGGTTTGCCTTTTTGACCATTTCTGCACACTCAGCTGAGGTATTCAATTAATTACCCACACTCAGCTGAGGTATTCAATTAATTACCCACAAGGATTCCAATATCCTTTTCCATAGTAGTAATATGATCCAATTTAGAACCCAGCATTGTATATGTATAGTTAGGATTATTTTTTGCTAGATGTATCACCTTGCACTTCTCAGCATTAAATTTCATCTCCCATTTAGTTGCCCAGTCACGCAAGCTTCTCCTGTAATTCCTCACAGTAAATCCTCATGTATTTATTTATTTAAGTTTATAGACCACCCTATCCTGAGGGCTCAGAGGGGACAGCATCATAAAAAAAGACTATTGTACAAAAAGATTTGAGAGATTAAAATAAATAAGGCTAAGGCCCCATACAAAACCTAACACTGCCCACCAAATGCCTGACAAAATAAAGAGGTTTTGAATTTCTTTAGAAAAACGCTCAGACTCTGACAAACCCCTAGGAGAAGAGAATTCCAAACCTGTAGAGCAGCCACCAAGAACACCTCTCTCTCTTCATCATACAAACTTGGCAAGGTAATGAGATTAGCTAGAGGTCACTCAGTTTACCCGAGGGGCTATGGCAGAGCATAGAGGAGATAGTCTTTCAGATATGTGGGCCCCAAGCCACATTAGCATGCCGATATGTGCGAGACTGAACTCCACTAGCCACCATTCCCCCCAGGTCCTAACAGGTCAAGCCTGGACTGATGGCCCATAAAAAGCTCCGCTCTTTGCCCTGAACTCTTGCAGGAGGGAGGGTGGAACATCTGGCAGAAAAAAGCTGTTCTTGGTTTGTCCCTCTCATTCTTCCTTTTGATGCCTGTTTTGTGACAGTTAGGGCTTGCTTTCTATCAGTGTTTTCTATGGGCAGGAGTATGGCCTGGTTTTACCAGCAGAAGATTAGACTCTCTTCTCTACACTGCATATTGTCTACTGCAAAGAGGTAGGTAGGTAGCACATTATGCCATTGTTGGGTGGCTGTGCTGTCCACCCTCCTGTCCATAGCACCACAGCTGCATGTAGACTAATGCCTTATTGCTGTAGCTATGGAGCAAGTGATGAGCAACACAATGGGGGAAAGAGATGCAGCTGTGCTACTGGAGATGGACATGAGTGGCAAGTAGCACAGCTGTTAGCACAGAGACTTATTGCCACTCACCTTTTAATCACGTGAATGAGGTTTAGGAACTAGTTATTCTAGGTCCTGCTCCCAGATCTGCCTTTCACCCTCTTTACAGCCACCTTAGGCAGGTAACTCAGTCCTTTTGTGCCTAAATTATTCTACGTATAAAACAAAAATAATGATAATGACAGTTGTCAGTGGCCAATGCAAGAATTCATTAATGTGAATTATTTATGAGCCTCAGCTATAAGGTACTATAGAAATAACTACAAAGTATTATCTCCAGCTTACTGCAAGAGCTTCTCTTGTGCTGCTGACTTTTGAGTGCCATCCTTAAATAGGCTCTTCCCATCAACTCCCTCTACAGAAATTCAGCTGGAATGAATCAGGGCTATCCTGATTTGAAAGTAAAATATTCATCCCTTAACAAATACTTACATGCACATTTTCACTGTGATGAATGTTAGCATGAAGTTCAAATTCTAGTTCACTTGTTTAACAAAATAAGAAATCAACTTCAATTAGTGCAGTTCAACTTTCTTTAGTTCATTTAAAATTGCAATAATTGCAGTCAAGATTCAGTTTCATTGAGCAAGCAAATTAGACAAAGACAAAGCAGACATTGTCACTGCTAAAACATTGTCATTGACACCAGCGACTTACTTAAGATCATGGCTATATCTCTTATGAGCTGCAAAAGAGGACCCCCTTCTTCCAAGAAAAATATCAAGTACTCCGATTATATTTGTTTAACTCTATTAGTAACTCCTAAACAGGGCCAGTGGTACCTTAGGCAGACAGCCACCTGTCAGGGATTGGGGGGTGCAAGGCAGACAGTAACCAGCAGTGGGCACAACACAGCATGCTTAGAGATACCAGGAGAGACCGAGAGAACTCGGACTTCAACAGAGAGATACCTAGGGTAGCCAACACTGGGTTCAAACTAGCCCTCAGGGTGTTACAGCTGGCACGTTCCCCTAAGGGACAGCCAATAGTGCATAATCAGGCTTAGAACTCAGACATGGTTTCCAAACCCTGAACAAGTCAGAGGAAAGGGAAAGAACGAGGAATCAGAGGTAGAAACAGGTAGAGAGCTGGAGCCAGGAAACCAAGTGGGAACAGAGAGTCACAGGGTCTATTAGGGAAACAAGGAGTTTGATCTAAGAAAACCCAAAACACAAGGAACTCAGGACAACACAAACCAAGAGCCACAAATCTGAAAGGAAAATTAGGCACAAGAGCTAAGGGACATAGAATTATGAAGTAGGATCTGGAGGAGGTAGAGGTAACAGGGAACCAAAGAGGGAACAGGGTCCTGAGGAGGATGAAAAGCTAGAAGGAGTTTCAGAGATATGACTCAGGAACAATAAGAAGCAGAGGAGTTAAGAACCATAAAAAGGACCCCACGTACAATATCAGAACTGAAGCCTTAAGAAACTGAAAGCTATATAAAGAAAAGACCAGGTACTAGAAGAAGAACAATGGGGAACAAGTTATGACACTAAGGGCGTTTATAGATGATCCCGCTTACAAGCGGGATCACCAAACGCCGGCTTTTCCCCCCGTGCAGTCTCTGCATGCTGTGTCTGCAGTTCAGACACGGCACAGAGTGCGACTGCGCATGCACGCCCTTCTGCGCATGCACACTCGCCCACAGAACCAGGAAGTGTGGTGTAAAGCCGGCACTTCGGGAATCCACGTCAGAGGGGGCAGGCTCGCCTGCCCCCTCCGACGCAGATTAAAAAGCGGCCCCAGCAAGTAGACGAGCGCCAAGAAAGGCAGCTGATCAAAGGATCAGCCGCCTTTTTGGTCTCATCTATAAACGCCCTAAATAACAGATGGAGTCTAAATAAAGAACTAAGGAATGAAGCATGAAACAAGGTACTATGAAGTGGTAAGAGGAAGAGATAAGAGGAAACAAGCACAAACTAGATACCATAAGTATTCCTACAAGGAAGTAAGGGAAGTAAGGTTCTTAACAAGGAGTACAAGGTAACTAGGAATCACACTACAAGACTAAAGGGAAACAGGTGAGCTACCAGAGAAGGGAAATACCCTAAGAGAAACATTAATCTAAACTATCTCAGCAAACCATAATAAGATCCACAGAACAAGGAAACTAACTAAGGGGAAAGGCTAGAGTACAGGAGGGGACAAGAAGGTGGGAGGAAAGCAGACCCCAGGAATTAACTCCCTCAGCACACACCTAGATAGAAAGCAAGACTAACTGGGAAGTCAGGGATAACAAAGAGCATATAAGGGAAAAGAAACCAAGAGCAGGTAGAAAACTACAAGAAGGAGTCCAAGAAACTAGAGGAAGGAACAGGAGGCTAAAGGGAAGATACACAAGGGAAAAGATATCAGAACTTCTATGGGATGGTGAAAAGAACAGCATCCAAGAAAGGCAACCAGAAGAAAGCTAGGAAACAGAGTAGCCAAACACACAACAAGCCAGTAGGATCACCCAAAGAAACAGATGCCCCACGTCTGCAATAGCTCCCATCCTGCCTTTTATCTTACTAAGGGCCAATCAGGATCCAAGGGGGTGGGGAGGAAGTCACCAAGACATGGGGACAGGCATAGAAGGAACATCTTTAGCAAGGCCTGGCCACAATGTGGCGCTCGGAAAACCTCCCTGCACTTTAAGTCCAGGCCATGACACCACCTAGGGTGCCAGCTTGGTGAGGGCGGCTCTCCTGCTTTCGATCAAGCTGCCCCGTCGCCACCACAAGGCAGCGATAAGCTCTGTGCTGGATGGGATAGGAAAGGCTCCCCATGCAACATGCTGCCCTAGGTGGGCTTGCCAATAAGCTCTAGGATTGGGGGTGGGAGAGGTGCCCCCTAGGTGGCTCTACCCCGATCCAGCTTCTGCTGTTGTCTCTCCTGTTCTTGATCCAGCTGTTGCTGCTGCTTCTCTTGCAAGTTGAAAGGGGTGCCTCTCCTGTCCCTGATCCAGCTGCTGCTGCCACCTCTCTAAGCTCTGCAGCTGGATTGGGAACCTGGAGGCAGAGGGGAGTGGAGCTACCAGTCCCTCAGGGCCTGAGAAGCAGACCGATTCTCAGCACTCCTTCCTGTAACAGTCTTGGCTGATTCACTGAGCCCACAAAGTGCTATATGCGGTTATGAAAGCAGCATCCACTCAACACATCTCCTTAATGTGTCTGTTCCTAAGCAAACCCTTTAAACAACTGGACTCTTCAGGAACTTCTAGTAGCTTTCTAATGATGATCAGCAGTTTTTCAGACCCAGATGCAGGCTACCTGTGAGCTATACACTCTGGGCGAGTTCACTTATCTTTATGCATATAAATATTCCCAATGAAGTCACTAGGACTTGAGCATGTTCTTATTTGCTTTGCTGAAAAAAGACCTCTGTCTTCGTCCTTCCTATCCTTCTCCTTTCCCCTTTGCCTCACCAGTGCTCCTGGTGTGTGTGTGTGTGTGTGTGTGTGTGTGTGTGAAGTGTCAACCCTGCATCTGCTGCCTATCTCCCCTCCACATATCACATCAGGGCCCTTCTCACTGTTACAATGACAATGGGATGGAAAGGGAACTGTTATTTCCAAAAACCTACCTGTAGGAGACTAAGGGCGGATTCAGACGTGTCTTTAAATCGCACAGCTGCCTCGGCGGCATCGTGCGATTTTTTAAAAACCGCACTTCCGGGCTGGTGTGAATGCGCTGAGCGCGCACATTTCCACCTAGCCCAAATGTTTGGAGTGCGGTTTGAAAAGCTGCTCCGAGCAGCTTTTCAAACCGCACTCCAAACATTCGGGCTAAGTGGAAATGTGCGCTCTCAGCACATTCACACCAGCCCGGAAGTGCAGGGTTTTTTAAATAGCACGATGCCGCCGAGGCAGCGGTGCGATTTAAAGACACGTCTGAATCCCCTCTAAGTAGCTTCCATAACAGGACAGAGTGAAAGAAAGGAATGTAAACACATGGATCTTCTTTGGCTCTTACTGGACTAGCTGTGCTTGGTGCAAAACCCTAGGTTGCACATGATTGCATGCCATTTTTCTACTACTCCACCCTCAGTGGCAGCAGCCTGCAGTAGTTAGGGCAACCTTCTCTTCAAGAAGCACTGGCTTGGAACGTGCCCTGCAGGCTATTGCACAAGCTCAAGATTGCTGGAGCTCTGTCTTATACACAAATTTTGATCTGTTATACTTGGAGTAAATGAGTTACTCTGCGTTTAGACACTAGTGCAACTGAGATAAAACTTAGGTCCATAGGTGGACAGTGGCATATGCACAGAGCCCTCAGTAATTTACATAGTGGGCCCAAGCCTTGAGAGTTGAAATGCTTCTCATTTTCTGGAAGGCTGGGTGAAAAGGCTCAGATGGTCTCTCATGCACTTGTCTCAGCAACTCTTTTTTTTTTGTGTCAAATGACTTCACTGTAGGTTATAAATCAATGATGAGCACTGTGAGGAGCAGATGGAGAGTTTAATGCATCCTCTGCAGCTCAGTCTTGTGACTGGCTGAAGTCCATGTGCAATTTTGAAAAGGATGTTCGAAAAGGTTGTTCATCATTTTAAATTTGCTCTGTGGGAGCTGGGCAGTTCATACCATGCCACTTAGGTACTTCCCCAAAATATGTTTTCTTTGAGGTAGTTTATGCAGTTTCATAAAAGCAAAGAGGTAACTTGGAATATCATGATATAAATCCAGCTTTGCAGAGATGAATGGGGAAAAAATGCAATACAATTTCTAAGGTAAAATTATTCAAAAAGAATGAATCAAATTCATCTTCTGTTTACCTCTATTTAAGTCAATGGAATTACAAGATGAATTTGTACCAACTTTGGCAAGGTCTTTGTGTTTTATTTAGGTGCTCAGTTATTGCAGCAGCATATTGAACCTGAGCTGAATAGAGTATAGGTTTAATACACTGAGACTTCTAATCCCGAAGTAGTTAATATTGTGTAATCTTAAAAAAAAACCTCCTAATTCTCATGGTGCCAATGTCCCTTTTGGAATTTAAGTAAAGGAGTGTAATGTTGTTCGCCGCCCTGAGCTGCCTTTGGGCAGGAGGGGCGGGATATAAGTTTTGAATAAATAATAATAATAATAATAATAATAGGAACAGGCTGTCTGGCAGGGGCTGGCCCATTTAAGATGGTAGCGCCAGCCTGAAGGATGCAGGTGCTCCTGTTACTATAGAATTGTGCCACAGTAGGTACTAAGGAGAGGTATAGGTGCCAGGCCAAAGGAGGACAGTGCCTAAGGTCACAGGTGCTGGCTCCTGGAAGCTGAACTGGGCCTGAGTGAGTGAGATAAGAAGGATCTGGGAGCTCACCAGAGCCAGGAAGGGCTCTTTCTCGCTAGAGACAGAGGAGAGGCAGGAGCCAGGAAGGGTCTGCCTCAGTGCTGGCCTCAGGAGGGATTGTGCCTGGCCAGAAGGACCTGGAGAGCAGGTGACTACCTAAAGGAACCGGGCTCCAGGAGGGACTGTGCGGGGTCAAAGAAGGTAAACAAGGGATTATGTGTGGGGTGGTGCCTGGCCAAAGATCTCATGTGGATGGACTGCCTTGGGATATATATTGGTGATGGACTGTGACATAGAGCACTGTTAATAAAGGGCACTATGGCAAAGATCCTGTGTGAGCTGACTCATTGGGGGTGTTGATCCTGCAAAGACTTAGCACAAGGGTTTCCCCTATCACAAGCACTCTTTATTTATTTATTTATTTATTTAATCTTATGGGTTGATTTAAATTAGAAATGCTACTGTGACGGACTTGTTTTATTATAGGCCTGCTAGGTCTGCAGCTGGAGATGGGACTGTTGGGGCATTCTGAAGCCTGGGTATTATATTATATATCAGGTGCCTTGCTGGTGGCAGGGTCTGCGTGCATGAACTGTTGTGATAAATAAAGCACAAGGCATGTTAAAAATATAAGAACATAAAAATTGCCATACTGGATCAGATCAATGATCCATTGATCTCGGCATCCTGTCTCAAATAGTGGCCACTCTTGGTTACTTTGGAGAAGTACCCAATAGGTCATAATGGAGTGATCCATTTCCCACTCTTCACTCCTAGCTCCCAACAATCCCCCGGCCCAACCTACTTGACTAATAGTCATTTATAGACCTATCCAAGAACTTATCCAATCTTTGCTTATACCCAGCTATACTACTGGTCTTCACAACATCCTTGAGCAACAAGTTTCATAAGTTAATTATTAATTCTTTATTAATTATTATTATTATTATTATTATTAGCATTTATATAGCACCAGCGATGTACCTGGCGCTTTACAAAAAACAAGATAGACACGGTCCCTGCCCGAGAGCTTACAATCTAAAGACAGGGGGAGGGGAGACAGGGAAGGGGAAACAGAGGGAGAGACAAAGGATGTGACATTCATGAGGATGCGAGATACACGTTCTTTGCTTGGTTACAGTAAAATTACAGTTAATTGAAGTGAGTGAAAAAGTACATCATTTTGATTGTTTTAAATGTGCTGCCGATTAGTTTCATGGATAGACAGGTCCATGCTACCAGCTTATTGATTCTGCTTGCAGAATATAGTAACACATGTCTTTCTTGTCAAGAAAGGTATCTTCTTTCAGACTTTCAAAGTTACTGGGGGTTACTTTCAGGCCCTGCTTTTTTTGAAAAACGGAACGAATCATCCAATATTAATATTTTCTGTGTTGATTTATACTGTTTAGGGGCTGCAAAGGTCATTGGCATAAGGGAAAAAAGCAATATGGCCACCAAAATATAAAATGGTGGTATGGGTTCCAGAATGATTCAATATAAGTATGTTGAGGGGAGACCCACCTATAGGGACTCTGGGGGCACTGCCCCCTTGGGCCCCATGCCCCTTTGCACTTTCCAGCCACCCCCCTTCCCCCCCCAAAAAAAAACTTACTGGGAGCTGCCAATACCAAGAACTGCTGCTGCACTCTCTGACTCAAGTGCAACAGGCAGGCAGGATCTGTTAGTCAGTTGTAGGCTGAGTCAGTGAAGCCTGTCTGGCCCTGCCCCCTGCCTGTGCTAGTGTGCTGGCCAGAGAATCTCAGGAGAAAGGGGGAGCACTCAGGAGCAGTGGGACTCTCTTCATAGTGACCCACCAAAGCATCATAACCTGGGGTATGGCCATTGCAGAGGCATTGGGATACAATCTGTGTTATGGCTCTGGAACGGAAGAAAGTAACTGATGCTAAACCATATGCTCCAAAGTTTCCAATGGTGTATGATGATGTCTGAGTTAAATATCCTTTGGGACCTGCTGATAATTCTACACTTCAATGCCATAAGAGCTGCAGACAATACTTCACGGATAAAGCAAAGTTAAAAACAAACTTATGGCAATCAGACGAGTGTGCTTTTCCATCTTCAAGTCAAGTAGCACAATTAGTTACACAACTAAGGCACCAATGGACTCAACACTGTCCAGAGATACACAGTTGCCTAGGACCAGGAGCCAAATTAAGCATCTTTCTTCACCATCTGAATTAGGAAGAAAATGTTTCATTTGTAATAAATCTCAAAAAAGTACCATAAGAAGGAAGAAAAGTTGTTAAAGATTAAGGAGGATTGAGCTAAGAAAACCATGGAGGACAGCATTGTCATAAATGAACACTCAACCAACCCAGATATGCAGATGGCAGCAAAGCGATTAAAGATTAATCTAGCAGGTGGAGATGCATTTGCATGAGAAATAGATTACCCACCCCAGTTGTTCATTGACGTGAGAGATTGTCTGTGAGGATCTTATAACCTCTTCTGAACCTATATAGCAGCTACAGGTTCAGAGAGTGTTGCAGAGAGATCTGAAAAAGAGTTTCTTCAGATTATTGAGAGGAAGGTTGTTGGTGAGAAATGCTGTTACCTTCTCGTGAACTCCTGAAGCACCACCAATGTCTGTATGATGCTCATGGAGTAGATGAAAAGTCACCTGTCCAAAAAAAGGTTTACACACCAAGTAAAGTATTTAATAGCACATGAATTTGGGGAAAACATACAGTTTTATAGAGCGGATGGTAGGCGTGGCCATGGAAACATCATCCAAGCAATTTATGTAAACCCTGTGGAATATTCTGTTGCAACTTTGCAGGGTGCCAGGTTGAGGGATGATGACATTGTATGAGCTTTTGCAAAGATAATTAACAGAAGATTTTGAAAGCGAGTAAGTAGAGAACCTAAAGAGTTCCCAGTTTTGTTTGAAACTCTGATTGCAGACTTAGATAATTATGATCCAATAAAAGAAATCTACAACGCAATTGCTTTCTCAATCGATCCATCTTGGAAGGCAAACGAGCTAGGATATTGCATTCTTCCAACTCAACCGGCAGAAAAAGTATGGGCAATTTCTGTAGACTGGCAGCAGCTACTGACTGGTAAATCATCTCCAGTATCTCTTGCTCTTGGAATGGTTATTCACAGAATAACAGGCAGTCAGGAAACCATCAACCTTCTTAGCAAATTTGGACACTGCCCATCCTACACTGAAATACAAGAAACCGGCAAAAATTGGGCATTTGATACAAAATTTGAACTACAGAACAGGAAGGCGCCACCATCCATGAAGCCAAGACATCCTACACACATCAGCCTAGATAACAACGATGGTCAGCAAATTACCTCAAGTGGGCATTGGAACAATGCATGAAACAACAGGGTCTAAAATCAGCCTGTGAATTCCTCAGATGAAGAATTTCTTCCAACTCCAACTTCATGGTCTGCCATAACCACACCTGTCAGTGAAGATATATTTATAACCACAGAATCAGTAGTTTATGGTGATTACAAGATTGGAAAGCGAAAGCCACCGCCTGTAATAGAATCATATGAGGATGTTGGTACAGATGAAATGCAAAGAAGACTAGATAAGGACTGTGCATGGACTTTTGCTAATACCATACAAGCTTCAGTTGTCAATGAAGACAGACAGAGCAATATAGATGTAGAAGAAGGAGAGGCTTTTGAAGATGATGAAATGGAACCATACCTACCACCATGTGGTTCATGGATGGCATTTAACAAGACAACCACCATAAATACATGTAAATCGCACCATGAATACTTGCCTAATATACCTCATGCTCCACATGACAACGTCTGTAAATATTTACTTTGACTACATCATTGACCTAAAAAATTACCTTCAGCTGAAACATGTATTTGTACACAGTGACCATGCCATTTACTCCAAGATAGCTCAGATTATGTGGAAGGAGCCAGAAAGATAGGCCACGGTTAAAGTACTGATGGGTGGCTTCCACACTATCATGGTGTGATTAAAGCTTCTTCACAAGCACTACGGAATTGTAGGACTTAGAGAATGGTGAATTCAAGTTGGAGTGATAGCAGAAGGTTCGGCAAATCAGGCTGCAGAAGGCAGACACTATGCCCAGTCCATGAAAATCCACAAGCAGTCCTTAGAGGCACTACTCAGGTTTAAAGGAAACCAGCTGTTCATTTCACCAGAACTGGAGCAGAAGTTTACAGAAATGAGACTCGACCCAACTCCTAAGTGGGGTTCTGTCTCACACAGACTTCCAGTTAACTAAAGAAAAAATGCTTCAGTTCTCCGGCAGCATGGGACAATTAACTATCTGCTGTATCAAAGAAGCTTGCTTCTTTCCTTGGCTGCTAGTTACAGGGATAAAAACATGAAGTTTCATTTGCAGTCTCTGCAGGAGCTAGTGCCTCTCTTCTTCTTTTTCAATCACCCCAACTATTCTCACTAATGATGCCCAGATCCGTAAAATGACCTCGAGATGTATGGCCCAGGCGTCAGCCTTACAGGTGAAAAATTCTCAAGCATTCCTGGTGACTTAGGGTGTTTTCAGACATGACGCTAACCCCAGTATAACCACACTTGAACATTTCTTATGCATGTTGCAAGGCTGCATAGGGCACCAATACAGCCCTGCAACATGCATAAGAAACGTTAAAGTGTGGTTAAGCTGGGGTTAGCGTCATGTCTGAAAATACCTCTAGTCACTGAAGTTGGCCCCAACTGTGAAAGCAAGGCTAGAGGAGGCTCCATGAGAGAGCGATACAGTACATCACAGGAAGCTGTTGATGAGTTCTACACAAATTCGCACAAGCTAGCAAAGCTACAGAAGTTAACCAAAGAAAGATTTAAAATCAGCACATTAAGAACCCACAACAAAACAACTGCTGGTGCTAAGAGAAAACCTGACAGACACGTGAAATATCTGAAAGAAAAGCTACTTTGTTATGGGGTGAAAACAGACATGACACTAACCACCCTTTAACCACCCTTGGTGGTTATTTATGCATGTTGCAGGGCTGCATAGGGCACCAATACAGACCTGCAACATGCATAAATAACCACCAAGGGTGGTTAAAGGGTGGTTAGCGTCATGTCTGTTTTCACCCATGGTGACCTGTTTCACGGAAATGCCCGGAAACTTTCAACAGGTATTGAGCTGCCAGGAGAGACAGTAGAGGAACTGATAGGTGCTAGAGCGACTGGAGCAGAAATGCAATCACAGTTTTGCTCTGACCATCTACTAAGTCATAAAGTAGGGTTCTATGATCCAATAAAAAGGAGCTGCATAAGAACATGGCTGGATAAAGCAAAGAAAACGCCAAAAGTTCTATTGGTCCTAAAAGAAGACCGACAAGTCCTTGGCACCTTGGTTGTGGAATGCCTGGACAAAAGGGATGCATTCACGCATTGTCTTACAATGTACCCTCTAGCTAAAGCAACACCAGACGGAAAGCTGCACAACTCAGGGATGAAGCACAAATTCAGAAACTCTCTCATTGAAATTTCCAGTGCCACGGAATCATCGCCTCCACCCAACTGAACAGTTATCTACGATGGTATGGCCGTTATAAGAACATCTAAGGTTGCAGCTACATGGGGCCGGTACATGGAAAACTTGCTGAAATAATTCATTCCAAATGTAAAATGGAATGCCAAGGAGGTGGTTATAGTGTTAATAACTACATGGATGACCAGGAGTTTTCTCTGAAGGACATCGTGAGGCAGGAGTGAGGTGGTGGCATCAGAGTCCACATGGGAACAAATGATCAAGAGATGCTTCAAGAGAAGCAATTTCAGAACTTCCTGCATAACAGCCACAACAGAGATGACTCAACCACTTCACTCTTCCAGTACCTAACCTTGTCCAAGATTAGAAGCACTCGGAGTATCCCATATACAATCAACCACCAGAAGCAAACTTTTAAGATAACTGCAGGGGAAGAAATAAAGAAGTTATTTAGTTGTAACCACAAGGAGGCAGATGCTCATGTTGTGCTGCATACATTTCTTGCTGATGGCGCAGTAATCGTCAATGAGAAGGATACAGACATACTCCTCTTGATGGTCTATGCTTACACTCAGAAACAGAGTCAAATTGGTTCATGCAGATTGACTTCAACATGTTTGTCAGCATAAAGAAGATCATTGCTGAAATCAGAATTCCGGCTTCTCTCAACTTGCCTGCCTTCCATGCTCTAACAGGTTCTGACAGCACAAGCTACTTCTACAGAGTCTCGAAACATGTTATCTTCAGGAAGGCTCTTAGGACTGATACACTCAAGCTACTCTCAACTCTTGGAGATAAATAATCTTGAATTCAGATATAGAGAAGAATGCTACCACATTCATCCAACACACGGCGTACTCTGGGAAGCAATCAGATGATATTGAAGACACACGTGTAAGGCTCTACAATCAACTTACCACCAGAACCACTTGGAATATAATTCCTGACAGCCTGAAGTGTTTGATTAAGAGAGCAAATCTTGCTGCATACTATTTGAAGAAATTCGATGTTGTTATTATTATTATTATTATAAGCATTTATATAGCGCCAATGATGTACCTGGCGCTTTACAAAAAATAAGATAGACACAGTACTACAGTAATGAAAATAAATCCTACTGAAAGTGGTTGGAAAGTCAATGACAATGGCCTCTTGGGGCCTATTTGGTACATGGGACAACAGCTGCTGCAGGCTCTTCAGAAGAGATGAAGCTCTAGCAAAGATGTTCGTGGTAAGAAAGGTTACCGATAGGAGGCTCATCATGAGCTGTCTGAAACAAACCCAGCCACAAGAAGAAACAAAAGAAAACAAGTAGACTCCACCACGTCTGTCAAAGTCAAAATGTTCGATACAAAGATGGATGTGTGCGAATCTGATGACATCCAGGAATCTGAACAACAAAATTAAACAAGCTCAGATGATTCTGATGGTGATGATTTTGGATCTGAGTACAGTAGATGCTACAGTGATGATACTGAATGCCTTTCCTGAATACAAGAAGATGAGAATACAAGATATTTAAGAGTATCTGATAAGTATGTTAAAAGAACATTAATACTAGACCAATTACAGAATTATAGACTTTCAGATTTCCATATATACAGTTTGCATCAGAGCAGCAGTAGTATTTCATCATTTTGGTATTATTTCACCAGTGGATAGTATTTCATCATTTTGTCATTATTTCTTGAGTAAGCCTACCTTTCCACTCACACATAATGTCACATTACACTGTCTAACAATAATAAATGAAAGGGTTTGGTGGTCATATTGCTTTTTTTTCTTGCGCCAATGATCTTGGCAGCCCCAAAACAGTATAAATTGACACAGAAAATACGAATATTGGATGATTAGTTCCGTTTTTCAAAAAAAGCAGGGTCTGAAAGGGGGCTGGGTGGCTGTGGGCCCCCTGGGGCCCACACCAACCCATGTAACCCCCAGTAACTTTGAAAGTCTGAAAGAAGATACCTTTCTTGGCAAGAAAAACACGTGTTACTGTATTCTGCAAGCAGAATCAATAACCTGGTAGCACGGACCTGTCTAGGAATGTCTTCTAGTTCTAACACTATCAGATAGGGTAAATAACAGCTCTTATTTACTTGTTTCACACCACTCATGATTTTATAAACTTGTATGATATCCCTTCTCGCTTGTCTCTTCTCCAAGCTGAATAGCCCTAACCTGTCCAGCCTTTCCTTGTACAAAAGCCATTTTGTACCCTCCCTCATTTTTGTATGCCTTTATCTGCACTTTTTCCAGTTCTACATCTTTTCTGAGATGGAGTGACCAAAGCTGCACACAATATTCAAGATGTGATCCTACCATAGACTTATATAGTGGCATTATGGTATTTTCTGGTTTTATTCTCTATCCCTTTCCAAATAGTTCCGAACATTCTCTTTGCCTTTTTGACTGCTGCCGCACACTGAGCTGAGGTTTTCAGTGAATTTATTGACAATGATTCCAAGACCCTTTCCCTAAGTGGTAACCCCTAATTTAGAACTGGCATTATGCCTGTATAGTTAGGGTTTTCCTATTTTTCACTTTGTACTTGTACTTGAATTCCTTTTCCACTAATCAGTTTTAGTTCAAAGGGAAGAATGGAGGCCAAGAACCCCACTGAAGCAATTTAAAACAAAGAATCTGCTAAATTGTTTCATATTTAGATTTTGTGCTGTAAATGAGTACAAGCACAGGTTAATTATGTGTTAACAGTCTCCAAAACTAGTTTTCATTTGGCCATATGGGCTGCGGCAGAGAACTGCAAATGTCTGGTAAAAATTGTTTGGTGAGAAAATATTAAAATAAAATAAAATCCCCAGGTTTTCAGCTCAATTATTCCAATAAAGTAATCAAAAAGTGGAGAAAATAGGATAGCAAGCATCTCCCTCCAAAACAGCACGTAGGGTTTACCAAGATGTTAGTCTCTCTACTATGGCATCCAGTATCTAGTAGTGAGGAAAATCCAGGGCTTGTGAGAACAGCTGGCCTCCATCTCTCCTGGCCATAATGCATCTATGGCTTGATCCAAAGTCCAATGGGAGTCCTTTCATTGGCTTCAAGGGTTTTGGATCCAACATCTATTCAAATGAGTAATGTGGTGCATACTGAAGGGGAATTACTTCCTGTCCTCTGTCATGTGATCTCTTCACCTACTTGTGGCACAGGAGAGGATTACTAGAAATGGCTCTGACTAATAACAATCCTCCAGTTTTAGGAGCAATTCAGGAGACAAACCAAGATAATGATTCAAATTTTGCACCTAGCTGTTGCCTCTGTAATAAGTCTAAGCAAAAGCCCACAATTAAACATCCCTGACATATGGGATCCAAGATCTTGTAACTTATAATGGCCTGAGCAGCTCCAACCAGTCTTGATTACTTTCTTTCCCTGCATAAAGCAACTAGCAGCATTAGGGGGCATATTTGAAATGCAGGTGTGTTAGCTTAGCAGAGAAGGAATGGGAAGTGGGTCCTAGCTCTTGCTCAGGAATCACTTCTATTCATTAATTCCTCTCCCCACCCCAGTTTGGGTTGCATCACTGATACCATGCTGTTCTTCATGAGGTGTTCATTTGCTGTGAACGTCCCAGCGATACAGAATATAACAGCAGCAGAGCAATTGCCAGCAAAAGCATGACTTTCCGAGTCAACTCTGGTTGATGTGTCAGCACCTCATGCAGGGTCTATAGCAGCAGAATGCATCCGAGTTCTGCAGTAATTAACTTTCTCATCTGTTGTTTCCCTGTTTCATTTTCTCGGAGTACAACACAGTATGATACAGTTTTATTTCAGCTTCTTTCATACAAACTGCCCAAAATGCTTTACAGAGTGAAACAATACAGTTGTAGCACTTACTAGAAAGAGAGAGTGAGGCTGTTTTTAGACAATCATACTAAAACATTCTTAACAGAACAGTATCATAACAATAACGTTTTATTCCATTAGACGATCTTTACTCAACCATTTTATGACTTGTGTGTGTGTAAATGTCTAAAACGTTTTAGCATTATGCTGGAGGACTTTAGCAATCCCATGTCCCCTGGACTTAAAACTTGGTGCATTCAGCTGCAATGGGTTTTTGTGAAGCACTCGCTACTGTCTGTCTAAGTTCCTCTCTCCCGAGTCAGCAGGCAGGGCAGGGCTCTTTCTGTGAGGAGATTGCAGCGCCCGACACTGCCTGTCAAAGTTCCTCTCCCCCCAGCCAGCAAGAGGGACAGGGCTCCCAGCTGGACTGGGGGTGCAGCTGCCTGTGCCTACACAATGGCAGCATGGGCTGGCTTCCAGCCCAGAGGGAGAGATGTGCACCAGAGCTTGGATGCACTTCCCAAGCAAAGCCTCTCCCGGGTAGAGCGCAGTGGCCGCCACACACTGTTTTCGTGAATGTCTAGCTCCGGCTCTAGGGAATGTCCTTTATTTAGAATGTTCAAATAAAACCTGGAAAAGTGTTTTACAAAAACGTTTTAAAACCCAGAAATGTCAAAATTTATACCTTTCTAACTGTTTGGACAATCACCTTCAAAACGGCAAAAAAAACCACTAGAATGTTAAATGTATCATCTAAAAACTGCCAGAAAAACAGGTATGACATGATTTCTGTTGTGGGTTGAAAAAATTTGAAAGGTCAATGAAACTACAAAATGCATGCAGCTTCCTTCAGATGGCACAAGGTACAAAGAGGAAGGCTCTTAAATTCACAGTGATAAGAACAAGTCACACCTAAATATTTTGTCTGACTCAATTCTTTATGAATCAGATTTTGATCTCACTTACCGGTGTATATATACCCATAGTTACTTTACTGGAATTATTCCAGATTGACTCAGCTGTAAATGAGAACAAAATTTAGCCTATCAGTAATCTGAGCTGTTACCTCATTATTGTAGTGCTGGTCTGTCTCAATCCAATCGCACTTTCAATAGCTCCCTGCTCTATCCTCAAATACAGAGCTCCAACATAATTTATGGATTAATGAATTCTGTATTGAAATGATTTCAGAATCTGTGCCCTGTATGTGTGGGTAGCATTTTAGGCAGGTAACCTTTCCTCATCTCATGAAGAGATGCAGCCAGGAAGTCTATCAACAGCAAGGGCTGTTAATAAATGAGACGCTAGCCCACTGGAGTCAGGGTTTGGTTCATGCAGCCCCCACTCACATATTTTAGTGTGTGCAGCCTAATAAATGGGCAGCCTCTTCCACCCCCAGGAGTCCTCCCTTCCCAGTATCCCACACCCTGCCATGATGACTCTCAGCTGTGGCAAACCATAAAAACATAAACCATAACTAGGGCCATACTGGTTTAGACCCATACTGGTCCATCGAGCCCAGCACCTGTCTCCAGCAGGGGCCAATCTCAGTCACTTGGAAGAATTTTTAAATTTTTTTTTATTTATTCCATTTATACCCCGCCCCTCCTGAACACAGCTCGGGGCGGCTTCCAACAATAAAACACAATGGTATAAACAATTTAAAACACATAAAATTGGTGGCCAAGGATGGATTAGAGATTGAAGCAAGTCCAAACTTTTGTGGTGGTGTTAAGATGAACATATCTGGACAACATTTACTCTTCCATACCATCTGGAGTTTTGTGCAGTGATTAGATATATTTATTTTTTCCCCTTATTTCATTAAATTTATACCCCGCACCCTCACCAGTTGCGGCTCGGGGTGTCTGTATAGTTACCAAGTCATCCAGGAAGGCCATTTCTGTGCAAGTAAGCATAGATAATAAGCAGTGAAATCAACTCAAGTGTGCATATACTAAATATTTTGGGAGTTCTACCAACAATTCTTACTAGTGACAAAGTTCACAATTAAAAAAAAAAGTTCTTCTCATTCATTACCAAGGCTTGAAAACATGACCCTACTAACCAAAGAATTCTAAGTCTGCTCTGGCTTCTGAAAGGGGGTAATAGCATTCTTGCTAGAACCTTCTGACTGTTGTGATATGATGGGGAAAGAAATCACCTAGTTTGCCTGCCCAAAAAAACTCTGGTTCTAGGTCCTGTTTCACATTAAATAATTCATGTTCCTGCCTCTACTGCTGCTGAGAGCTTTTTCAAATGGTTCTAAAATCGACCCGATTCTCATCCATTTCACAGAAGAACTCCAAAAGCTGATTAACAGCAATGAAATAAGGTAAAATAGACTAGGTAGCAGATTGGGAAAGTTTAAGACACACACTGGCTGCAGATGCAGGAGGGCAGAAGGACATTGGTCTGCACTTCATTTTTAAAGTAATTTTTAGGCCTTACAAATGAAAGCTTAAAATTGGCAGGTGGTGGGGAGAAGAAGGAAGGAGAGAATGGAAGGCACTCAACAGGTCACAATGGGGCGATCCATTCCTTGTTGATCGATCCCAACACTACGAGGTTACATTTAGAGGGGTGCACCATGGACCCATGTTGTTGTTTGTTTTTGTTTTCATTATTTAAATAAATATCGAAATTTCGTTTTTGTTTTTGCCTTTGTTTTCGATTTTCCATTGGTTTCAATGGAAAACACATTTTCAGCTGTAACCTTTTTGTAATTCATTATTTGGATGACACTTGGAGATATTGTACCTCTAATGCAAGGCATTATGTGTACCAAAGTTAAGAAAGATTGGTCAAAGGTATCTGATTTTTATAAGCGGTTGAATTATGTTATTTTGCAAAAATCTGCATATACATTCCTGGCTGTAACTTCTTTGTCTCCCATCTAATGTGGATGAAACCTGGCATGTTTGTATCTGTCCCCATGTTTACTATCTCTACCAACTTTCAGAAGGATTGGTTAAATGATCCTGGTGGTATAAGCAATCAACTTATAAATGTATGTCTGACTTTAACAACTTTGTAGTCTAACCAGTGTACATGAAATTTGACAGGGCTGTATCTCACACTTGCAGGATCATCTCTGCCATATATCAGAAAGATTTGATAAAGGGTCCCAATTATATACGCTTGCACAGCATATGCAGAGAATGAGCCTATGCCAGGGTTCTCTTACGTGTCGCTGTGGTATAAGATCAGTTTGTGATGCCAATTGGCCAGCAGAAATGTCAGCCAAATATCCTCATTCTGTGACTGTGATGATAATTGGCCAGCCTGGATGTGAAAACCATGTCTCCTGATTGCTGGGATGCTATACCCAAACTCCCAGTTATGTCCCTCAGGGCCACCCCCTATGCCCGCCTTGAAGCCACCACCAATTGATCCTGTAAAGCTGGAAGCATGCAGTAATTGGCCAGTGAATGTGTCTGTCAGTCTGGGTTGTTCCCCATCCTCCCTCCCCCTGCCATGCCAGGTGTCTGCCTCTGACTAGCACTGCATGTGCTGCTCTTTAGCTGAATAATGGTCTTCAAGGGGACAACTTAAATTGCTTTTAAAATTGGTGCCCTTTATAAAATTGTCCTGTAGTTTGTCAGAGATGACAGGGAATGTGTGGGATATATTCCTGCCAAATGTCTTGTAAACAGGATAGAATATACAAATGTTATAGCCAGAAATGCATTTTAAAGTTAATGACTTATAACATCAGGACCCTTTATCCAATCTTTCTGAAATTTGGCAGGATTGTTAATCGTGGGGAGAGACATAATCTTCCAAGGTTTCATGAAAATTGAATGGAAGATAAAGAAATTGTATCCAGAAATGTGTATGAAGCTTTTCTTAAAATCACAACATTCAATTGCTTATAAAATTGGTTCCCTTTGTCCAATTGTTCTGACATTTGGTACATGTTGTGCCCTCTGTTGGGGGTACGATATCTCACAGTTTCATCAGAATTTAATAAGAAACAAAAAGATTATAGCCAGAAGTACATTTTTCAGTGTTTTCCCATTATTTAGAAAATAAAAACGAGTTTTTGTTTTCATTAATTATTATTATTTTATTTTATTTTATTATTATTTTATTTATTTGTTATTACAATAACAAAAATGAAAACAAAAAAATCATTTTGTTATCGTAATAATGAAAATGAATTGCACACCCCTACATTTCCCAAACCTACCTGGCTAATAGCTGCTAATTGACCGATCCTCTAGAAACTTGTCCAACCGTTTCTTAAACCCGGTTATACTACTGGCCTTTACCACATCTTCTGGCAACAAATTCCACAACTTAATTACCATATTGTGTGTTGAATGAAAAAATACTGTCTTTTATTTGTTTTAAATCTTCTACCTGTTAGTTTCATGGTGTGTCCTCTAGTTCTAGTACTAATTGAGAGGGTAAATAACCATTCCTTCCTAACTTATTCCACACCACTCATGATTTTATAAATTTCTATCATATCCAAGCTCACTTGCTCAGTAATCTCTTCTCCATGCTGTAGAGCCCCAACCTATCCAGCCTCTCTTCATAGGGGAGCCGTTCCATACCCCTTATCATAATTTTTTTGCTGTTCTCTGTACCTTTCCTATTTCTACAGCATCTTTTTTGTGATAGTGTGAACAGAACTGTACACAATATTCAAGGTGCAGACACACACACATAGATTTATAGGGTGAATTATGATATTTTCAGTTTTATTCTTTATCCCTTTGCAAATAATTTCTTACATTCTGGTTTGGTTTTTTGATGGCTGTTGCACACTGAACTGAGGAATTCAATGTATTGCCCACGACTGCAAGGTCCTTTTCCTGAGTGGTAACCTAACTCCTAATTTAGAACCCAGCATTGTATACATAAAGCTTGGATTGTTTTTCCCTATGTTCATCACTTTTTACTTGTCCACATTAGATTTCAACTGCAATTTAGATGCCCAGTCACCCAGGCTGCAGGAAATCCGGCAAAGCTGCGCGAGGGGGGGTTGGCTTTCAGAATGGTAGCACCCCACAAATATCCTGGCTGCGCATTCCCTTCTGCAGTCAGAATATGCGCGAAGAGGGGGGGAGGTCTGAAAGTGACCTCAGTCTTGCAAGATCCCCCTGCAATTCTTCACAGTCCTCTCGTGTTCTAACTAGCTTGAATAACTTCTTGTTGTCAGCAAATCTGATCACTTCACTCCTTACTCCTGTTTCCAGATCATTAGAGCCTGCGGGGACCCATTTTCCATCCACTTACCTGCCTTGCTGCTGCGGGGGCTTGTGAAGCTCTGCCACCGGCAGGGGGGGGTTTGTGCTCCATCGCTCCGCTGCCTTGCTGCCCCGCTGCTGCTGACACCACCGCCGCTGCTTGCTGGACCTGCAGGGGGGAAGAACAAGCCATGAGTTGAGGGGCTAGGGGGGGAATCGCAGAGGCCAGCCATGTGGGCTGACCTCTCCCCTCCCCCCCCCACCTGGAAGTAGCTGGGGGCTAAAAGCCCCGGGACCAGCGGCTGAGCCGCAAGAGCTTGCGGGGACCCATTTTCCATCCACTTACCTGCCTTGCTGCTGCGGGGGCTTGTGAAGCTCTGCCGCTGGCGGGGGTGTGTGTTGTGCTTCGTCGCTCCGCTGCCTTGCTGCCCCGCTGCTGCTGACACCACCGCCGCTGCTTGCTGGACCTGCAGGGGGGAAGAACAAGCCATGAGTTG
>QEPC01015139.1:2940309-2953962 GCA_003113815.1 Sphenodon punctatus | reverse complement strand
GGACCATAAGTGACATGTGCTGATGTGACCTGCTTTATAAAGGCCGCGCAAGCCCCTGATTGGCTTGTGGCCTGAATAAAGCAGGTCCTGGATTGACTCACCGCCAAGGAAGGGAAATTTCACGGGGATTTCCCCAGTTTCTGCGATAATCCTGCTTAGGGCAGGATTCTGCGCAAATTCCGCGAATTGCAGAAGTGCAGAAGACTCGGGGCCCTGCCCATAACTTTTAATTTCTTCAAGAGTCTCTTATGAGGGACCTTATCAAACACTTTCTGAAAATCCAGATACACTATGACTTTCCCTTACCCACATGCTTATTCACACCCTCAAAAAATTCCAATAGATTAGTGAGGCATGACTTCCCTTTGCTAAATCCATGTTGAGTCTTCCCCATTAAACCATGTTTATCAATATGCTCCACAATTCTGTTTTTAATAATAGTTTCCACCATTTTGACTGGCACAGATATCAGGCTCACCAGTCTGTAGTTTCCAGGATCACCTCTGGAGCCCTTTTAAATATCAGCGTTACATTTGCTACCCCCCAGTCCTTGGGTACCATGGCAAATTTCAGTCATAGATTACAAATTACCATTAGTAGGTCCGCAATTTCATATTTGAGTTTCTTCAGAACTCCGGGGTGTATACCATGTGGTCCTGGTGGTTTGTTACTATTTAGTTTTTCAATTTACTCTAGAACCTCTTTCAGAGTCGTGTTGATCTGTGATAGCTCTTCTTATTCATCACCTACAAAGAACAGTTATGGCATGGGTATCTCCCCAATATCACCTGTCTGAAGCAGAGTTTATACAGCTTCTCTGCAATGGCTTTTATGCTCCCTGTGCGCCCCTATTTATCCCCTGGTCATCTAATGGCCCAACTGACTCTCTAACAGGTTTGTTGCTTCTGATGTACTTAAAGTTTTTATTATTAATTTTCGCCTTTTTAGTGAATCTCTCTTCAAATTCTCTCCTGGCCTGCCCTTATTAACATTTTACATCTAATTTGTCAGTGCTTCTGCTCTTTCCTGTTTTCCTCATTAGAACTAGCTTTCCATTTTTTAAACAATGCCTTTTTGGCTCCAATAGCCTCCTTAACTGCACCATTTAGCCACGGTGGCAGACGTTTGACCCCCTGTGCAATACGTTTAATTTGGGCTTCCAATATCGTGTTTTGAAATAGTCTCCACGCCTCTTGCAGACATTAAGCTTCACTATTGCTCCTTTTAGCTTTCTTCTAACTAGTTTCCTCATTTTCGCATGCTCTCCCTTTTTCAAGTTAAATGTTATTGTGGTAGGTATTTTCTTTTGTTTTTACCATTCTCCCTCCAGTTATTGTCAATGTTGATAATATTATGATCACTATTGCCAAGCAGCCCCATGACTGTTACCCCTTGCACCAGGTCCTGTGCTCCACTTAAGACTTGATCCAAAGTAGCTCCTTCTGTCACTGGTTCCAGGACCAGCTGCTCCAAGAAGCAATCATTTATGGCATCTAGAAACTTTATCTTGATATCACACCTGGAGGAGACATTCACCCAATCAGTATCAATCAGCTCTACCTCTCGTTTTCAGCAGACTTGGGCCCCGCAGTCTCGTTGCTTACTCGTCATCTGGCAGCTGTGGGGAACTGGATGAGGGTGAGCCGCCTGAAGTTGAATCCCAACAAGACGGAGCTGATGCTGGTGGGGAGAGCTGAGGGAGTGGAGGCCCCCATTGATGTGATGCGTCCTGCCTTGGTTCCTCAGGCTCGCAGTCTGGGGGTGCTCCTCGATTCACAGTTCCACATAGATGTCCAGGTGGCAACTGTGGCAAGGAGTGCATTTAGTAAATTACATCTGGTACAATTGTTACAGCCATATAGCTCAGACTGCAACCGTGCCACCATCTTCCATACCTTCATCACCTCGAGGCTTGATTACTGTAACGTGCTCTATGTGGGGCTACCCAAGGTGATGGTCTGGAGGCTGCAGCTGGTGCAGAATGCAGCGACCTGCCTTCTTATGGGGACAGGCTGCCAAGAACACACACCTGTGCTCCGTTCTCTGCACTGGCTGCCTGCCTTCCAGGCCCAATTCAAGGTATTGGTGCTTACCTATGAAGCCCTACACAGTCTGGGCCCCACCTACCTGCAGGACCATCTCACTCCCTGGGTTCTGGAATGACCACTGCAGTCGACCAGGGGCACCCTTTTGGAGGTTCCCTGTGTTCAGTCGGGGGGGGGGGGCACATTGGAGAAGGTGTTCTCAGTCGCCATGCCTCTGATGTGGAACTTCCTCCCAGTGGAGGTTCATTTGGCCCAGGACCTTCCCTCCTTCAGGCGTCAATGTAAAACCTGGTTGTTCCGCCAAGTGTTTGGGGAGGGGAGAGGGAGGGAGAGGGGTGGTGTTGGGTTGGGGGTGTATGAGGACATTGCTGTTTTTATTTAATTTTATTTGCATATATTATATATTGCTGTTTTTATATTGTACACCGCCTCCAGCTGCCTTGGCAGGATAGTAAAGTTTTAAATAAATAAATAAATAAATAAATAATATAAGGGTAATTAAAATAACCCATTATTATGTTGTTGTTGACTTTAGTAGCCTGTCAATCTCCACTAGCATTTCATGGTAGTTTGTTTCACCAGTCTGGTCAGGAGGATGAGAGTATAGATCCACTGCTGTACACTTCACTGTTACGCTCCGCTTGCCTCTGGGGTTCTGCGCGTGGAGCCAGAAGCATTTCTGAGAATGCTACTCCGGAGGTTCTGGACTTCAGTCTCCTACCTTGGGAAGAAGAAGCCACTGCAGGTGTTCCTTTTTTTCTCGGCTATCACTCTGGGAGGTAAACAACTTTAAATGATTTTTGTGATATCCATAAAGGCTTTTAAAATGTTTCTTGTCTGTCACTGTGTTTTCCTCTGGCCCAGCCATCAACCTCCCCCTTGGCACCCAGCCGGCAGCTTCCATGTGCATTCCCTATTGGCATTCTCTGATTAGTTGACTGCAGGCTCTGCTTTCCTATTGGCATTCACAGGCTTGCCAGGTCTGAGAATGACAATAGGAAGCACAGAAGCAGAGGTGTGTAGACAGCTACTCTGTGACTGGCCAACACACGGCCTTTGCCTGTGGCTTTCCTATGTCCATTCCCATTGCACCCGGGCAGAGGCTTTTTCCTGTTAGGGTATTATGGCCCTTCTCCCAACTCCCCCTCCACCCTCAAATGAATGACCAGAAGCCTCCCTCACCCTCCTTTTAGGTGCACTCGCAAACCCCCATCTCTTCTAATCCCCAGCTCCCAAAGCAATATATCCCCAGCTCCTATATCTCCATTCTCCATGCCTCTCACAAACATCCAAAGAAACATAGAATGGAAATAAACTATTTCTTCTTGCACCTACTTTTTTGGGGCAGCTTGGCACAATCACTTGAGTGGCGGGACAGGCAGGGGGACATCTTCCCAATCCTCCTCCTGCAGATCTGGCTGTGGTAGAGTGTTTGTGAAAGGCATGCAGGAACAATTGGTGGGGAGGAGGCATGCCTAGCATCCGGCTGTGGCAGACTGAGCAGTGACTGTAGTGGTGCCAGTGGTTGCCTGACTATCGGTTTCAACCAGTGATGGTAATCCTCCACAAGTCATTACAGATAATGCAACATCTAGGAAAGAGCAAGCATTGGGTATATACTGCCAACCAGGAAGAGCTGGGAGAATGTGTGTTTGAAAATGGTGTGTTGAACTTTTAAGGCAGATGTTATGTGTGCAGAAGGGGGGAAAGGGGCCAGAAGTGATTCCTCTGTGGAGCACTCTAGACTTTTTTGCTCACAACTCAGTGGTGCTGGCAGACATCGATGTGAGGAGGCAGCACACAACCTAACTGAGAGAATGTGGACATATGGGCATACGTTAGCTTGCATTCACCTGCACAGTGGGCTACACATGCTCCAGGACCCCCATGATTGGGGGATGCATGTGGTGGGGGTACCCCTAATAAATGAGCAGATGGACACCCACCTGGTCTGAACTATCATTTTGTTTTTTGCTATCCAAGGACAAATCTACTTACAGGGCATGTGTGTGATATTTTTTTTTAGTCTAACAATGCTGGCAAGATCTTTCCCTTGTCTCCTTCAGATGTCAATAACAAAAACTTAAACATGCCTTCAAGACCTCTTAACAAGGGATTCCATCTCCACAATAGCTCCAAGTGCAAATAATCCTTGTAGGAGTTTCTGTTATATTTGTATTATTGAATCAAGTCTATAATCTAGAAAGCATTTGAGGCTGCAATCTTCAGACAACTTACTCTTGAACAATCCCATCAAAGTCCAACTGAGTAGGTGGTTGGAGGACTGTGACCTCAGTGGTCTTTGGGGCTTATTCCCAGAAATTTTTGACAAAGTAGTTTTTCATCCAAAAATGGTTAAAGTGAATCATTTGTTTTGCAGGAGCATTTTGATTTGTTTTTAATGGAATATTTTCAAATTAGATGTTAAAATGTTGGAACTAAAAGAGTTTTAAACTTTGGATGTACTGGGCATGTGTATATACCAGGCATCCCAAATGAAAAGGAAAAAAAAGTGGATGAAAAATATTCTAGTTTTTGTTTAGATGGAACTTTCATAATAATTCAACATGCAAAATAAATTTAAAAAGTGAAATCCTGATTTGACATAACAGAAATCTTGTTTCCTAGTCTGTCCTACCTTTCACTTTTTTGGCTACATTTGGGATAGTTTTTTTAAAAGCTCTCCTCCCACTGGTACCCAGAAATACCACATGGGAAAATGGTTGAAATCTTTTGTAGCATGAGCAGCACTGAACATGATTGGTTATTATCTTATGCTGTAATGTTCTTGTTTTTGTTTTCATGTTACGTCTTGAAACTGTTTTGGACAGTAAACGTATTGGTATAAAAAAGACTTTTGGCCAAATAAACTGTTCATACATTCATTTTTGCCACTGGCACTCATCAATTCTGACTCGGGAGCCATACAAGCAAAGTGTTAGTCAAAGTACCACAACATACACAATGTATATGGCTTGCCTACACAGACAACCGGTGTTAACACATGGTTTGGGAGCATGTCAGAGCCTGGAGCTGCTCCTTGCCACCCCTTACCCCTGCAGTCACCTTGCGTGGGCTCCGCGAGGACCCTAGAAGATGGGCTGGTGGTTCTCCTGGCTGGCGGTTTTCCCGGCCACAGTTCACCCACCCCCTCCACCATAGAGTTGTGGTCATTCCTGCGACTGCTTTAGGCTGTGACTATGACTTTATGGTGGAGAACATGACCTGCCCCATGGCCCCTTTTCAGATGGCTCTGGGGCAGTGTGTTGCCTCGGTTCGGGCCAGATTACCCTGCATGGCATACTCTGCCTTTCTTGGGATAACACTGTGCTGAGCTCTTCCGGCTGAAACATCTGGCAGTCACCTTTCCCATAGTGCGTAAATCCAAGGCAAAGGGGGACCAATGTGGGGCCCTGTATTGTGTGATAGCACAATCAGTGGGGTAGAAGTGGTAGTGTAAGCCCCACACAGAATGCCCCTACTACAGCACCTCTTCCCTCTTTAATTATCTATACTTATTGCCCCATCGGATTGTTAAATTATACCTAGATCTGAATAATGTACTGTGCTTAAATCAAGGCTGAGTAACCTTTACCCTTCCCCTATGGGCCACTTTGCAAATTAGTGCAAACTTGTGGCTCAGACAAGGGCTTAAAGGGCTCTCTGGGGAGGGGCTGAGAAAGAGATACTCTCGGGGCAAGAGAAAGGATGGAAGGAAAGGATGTGTAGACTCCTTATCTTCCCCCCTCATCCTTCCTCTCCTTCCTCACTGTCAATAATTATTGATGGAGTCACCATCCTGCCTGTCCCCCAAGCCCGTAGCCTAGGCTTCATCTTTGACTCACCCCTTTCTTTTAAACCCTACATTGACTCTGTTGCTAAATCCTGTCGCTTCTCCCTCCATAACATTGCTAAGATTCGCCCTTTTCTCTCTGTCTCGTCTGCCAAAACTCTTGTTCATGCTCTGGTCATCTCTCGCCTCGATTACTGTAACCTCCTTCTCACTGGCCTTCCCCGGTCTCACCTTTCTCCCCTCATCTCTGTCCAAAACTCTGCTGCCAGGGTCATCTACCTCGCCAGTCGCTTCGACCATGTGCAGCCCCTCCTCTCTTCGCTTCACTGGCTTCCCCTTCCTGAACGAATCCTGCACAAGCTCCTAGTCTTCACCTATAAAGCTCTTCACAACCTTGCTCCCCCCTACCTCTCTGCACTTATCGCCCTCCATACTCCAGCCCGTGCACTTCGCTCCTCCTCTGTCCCTTCTCTCACCCTTCCACGCCTTCCCTGCTCCCCTAAGCGCCTTCGTCCCTTCTCACTTGCTGCCCCCCATGCCTGGAACTCCCTCCCTGTCCACATCCGCCTTGCCCCCTCCCTTCATACCTTCAAATCTCTCCTTAAAACTCACCTCTTTCGCTCTGCTCTGTCTGACTCTTTATCCTGCTGAGCCACTATTCCTATACCTACGATCGGTTTACCCTTATCCTTGCAACATGGACCTGCCTGCTGTCATTCTCATCGTAACCAAGCCAAGTACGTGCACTTGAGACCTCGCATCTTCATGAATGTTAGACCCCTTGTCTCTCCTTCTGTTCCCCTTCCTATGTCTCTCCCCCAGCTCCTGTCTCTCAGATTGTAATCCCCAGGGGCAGGAACCGTGTCTATTTTATTACTTTGTAACGTGCCAGGTACACTGCTGGTGCTATATAAATGTTTGTTAATAATAATAATAATAATAATAATGAGAGTCCCTGTAAAGTCCCATGGGTCTCAAACCCCCAGCCTCAGGGTTCTGGAGCGCTACTGCAGTCTGACACCATTTCCTATGCCTGGTCGCAGCCCTCTTTGTCCTCCCAATGGTTCCTCCTTTGTTTCTTCCAGTTCTTGCCTGAACCACACCGTACCCAGGTGTTTTCTAATTTCTATGTAATCCAGCCCTGCCTCCCAACTTCCTGATTGGGTACTAGCTAGCATAAAAGGCATGCTGGTACCAGCAGGAAGCTGGGTAGAGCAAGTTCAATTCCCACTTTCTCCATGCCTTAGTCCTCATGTGTCTTGTCTCTCTGTCCCCTTCCTCCCTTGTGCTCTAGCCCTAGCCTCCCTTATGTTCTAGTCTTTAATTTGTTGTTTCCAGTTCTCCTGGCCCCTAGCCCCTTTTATCCTTAGATCCCCGGTTCTTGTGTCCTGGGTGGGCTTCCCTTTTCCCCTAAGAATCTTGATGATGAGCCATATTCTCTCCTTAAGATCACAAACTTCTGAGGGAGTTTGCTCCTCTTGACCTTGATGGCTGAGGGATTTTCCTCCCTTCCTTTGTTCCTCGTCCACTTGCTGACCTCCAGACCCCTCTGTTCTCCTTTTACCTTTCCCTCTAAGGCTCCTATCTGTTCCCTTGTGGTTCTCTAGTTCCCTGCCTCTTCAGCCTTGTCCCTCAAGTCTCTTGGTCTTTTCTCTGGTATGATTTCCTTTCTCCCTTATCTTGTTTGTAGCCTCTGACCTTGGCTTTGTCTCCTGGTTTCTCCTTGCTGGTCCCAGCCCATATCTTGATCCCCTATGTCCCAGATGCCACACACCCAGAGTCCTCGCAGTGCTTACCCTTTGTGTATGTGCCCTCATCTTGGTTCCATTCCTCCTGGGCATGATCCATAAGTGTTTGAGGACGTGGGAATGGATCTGTGAGCCAGACTGAAAAGAGGGTAAATAAAAATGCCTCCAAGCCATAGAACTAGAAAGTCACAGGGAACTATTGGGCCCAGCATCTAGGTGTTCCCCATCTCTGGCTTAAATGTTGTTTAATATTGTTATATAAAGAGCTAAACTAATCTATAGTTGAGTGATACTCATTAATAAAAGTACGCATACCCAAGTTCAATCCTTTTTTCCTATTAATTCACGTAAGAAATTTTTCTGCCAGAGTATCCTCATGAGATGCAACATTTTTAATGAGAGCCCTACGGGATAGCAGGTAATTCATTATCCTAAATGCCATTTGTATTATATTAACAAATTCAAACAGTAATAAAAGGACAAGTCCCCTCATGTAATGTTTACACATAATATAAAACATTGAGATGCATTGGATCAGTCTATTATTAGTTAACATTTACATTAGCATTTTATAATGTTTGTCATTCAGCATGTCATTTGGTACCCTACCCCAGAACAAATGTATGTGTATAAAAATAATTTTCCAAGGTCAGCCAACAATATATTTTGGCTTGCAGCATACAGCTGCTCTTTTCTGTACATTACAAAATGCATGAGTAGCTATAGGCCAACTAAAAATAATTCTTCAACATAGGGTCAGATCCTGGACTCAGTGAAGTTAATGAGGATTTTGCCACTGTAAAATACAAGAATAGACAGTAGAATGTGATGGATGCCTTTCCAGTACTTTTTCTGGCCCCAATACTCTACAAGGTCTGCCAGCATTATAAGTTCCAGTTCCTTCTCCTTGCAAAATACCTGTTTGGTGGGAGTGTTCTCCCTCCAGCCCACAATAAACCCCCCAGTCTGGGACTTGCATAGAAAAGGGCAGATGATCCTGTCTGATCAGCTGTTTGGCAGAGAGCATGAGCACCCACCAGCAGCACAACTGGGGGAAACGGGGTAAGTAGGCTGGTGCTGCTGAGCTAGGAGCTAAGTAGGGCTGAGGTGGGGTTGGGGGCAAATGGGGTTGAGCCAGATCCGAAGGCTGTTCCTGAACTTCTAAATTCAGGACTACACCACTGATACTGGATCAGACCGATGGTCCATCTTGTCCAGTGTGCTGTCTCTAACAGTGATCAGTACAAGACATCAGAGAAGTATACAAGAAGCCACAGAGCAATTATGGAATGATCCACACCTTGTTGTTCATTCTCGGCTCCCAGAAGTCAAAGGCCGTTTTTATACGAGCCACATGAGCGTGGGGGGAGGGTGTGCACACCACAGCATGGGTGGCACATGAGTCCCAGTGCACACAGGTACACACCCACCCCCCCACATTCCCACACATGGAGCAGCTTCCTTTTTTGCCAGTCGCTCTGTGAGTGGGGATGTGTGAGTCACAGGAGCCCGCATGCACCCCCACCCACCAGCTGCGGCATGCACAAAGGCAGCACCCACTCATGCCCATGCAGCAGATCTGCATGGGCATGCGTGGGGCCATCTCATGTAAAAATGGCCAAATAAGTTAGGAATGTCTGAGCATGAGGTTTTATTCTCTGAATATTCTGGCTAATAGTCATTGACATTTCCTTCCTCCATGAATTTGTCAAATTCTTTCTTGTACCTACCTATTTCCCTTGACAATAATATCAAAAGGCAATCAGTTCCACAGGTCGATCATGCAGTGTGTAAAAAAAACAAACCTTCCTTTTGTTTTACATTTTATGCCTATTAATTTCATCAGATGTCCTCAGTTCTTATATTATGACAAAAAGTAAATAACCATTCCCAATTCACTCTTCACACTAGTCCTGGTTTTACATACCTCTACGATATTCCACCTTGTCTATGGGCACACAGCTGATAAGAAAAACTAATATTTCTATGGACTATGATAAGGGTGAATCTGATCTCGCCTTCACTGGTCTTTACGCCACTGAAATGGACTAAATTATATCACAACTAGATCTAGTGTAGCCAGAAACTACAATGTGATATCTCAAATGCATGAAGAGGGCTTTCTCCAGTCATCTCCCATTAACACCTGGGGTTAAAATCCTGCAAGCAGATCTCCGCACTTCTAGTGAGCTTATTGTAACAGAATGGCTGAAAGCGTATAACATTTAAATCAACTTTTCAGTCTTAAAAACATCATTTGCATATATAAAGCCACATTTTTAATTGGCAGTAGAGTGGTGTGCAAAAAGGCACTTGCATATTCATAGGGGTGGGACTTGGGGCAAAAAAACGGTAACAGGTTACCGGTTTACAAAAACCTGGTTTACCGGATTAAAACCGGTATACCGGTACTGGGTTTTTTGCATTGATTTCAATGGGGAACTGTCCCCATTGAAATCAATGAAAAAAAACCCCATACCTCCTTCCTCCCCGTCCCAGGTTGTGCGGGTGGAAGGGGGGACACCCCCACCCACCCTGCCCAGCCTGAATTTTTTTTTGTTTTAATTTTATTCCGGTCTGGCTGCTAGTGTGGGCTCCGGGCTGCTGCCACACCAGCGGTGGCAACCCGGACCCCGCACCAGCAGGTAGTAGGTGATCCCTGGGGTGGGGGGTGGTTTAACAGTTTCGGATCCCTGGGGTGGGAGGTAGGGCGATCCCTGGGGTGGGGGGTATTAAACCACCCCCCACCCCAGGGATCACCCTGGCTGCTGCTGGTGCAGGCTCTAGGTCACTGCCGCAGATGTGGCGGCAGCCCGGAGTCTGAACTAGCAGCCGGACTTCAGGTAAAAAAATTTTTTTTAAAAATCCAGGCTGGGCAGGGTGGGTGGGGGGGGTGTCCCCCCTTCCACCCATGCATCCTGGATGAGGGAGGGAATGTGAGTGGGTTTTTTTGATCTTTTTTTTTTACATTGCGGCCATTCATTTCAATGGCCACAATGTAAAAAAATCCAGCATGGGGAACCAGTACTGGTACCCCAGATTACCGGGTTAGTCTGAAACTGCCAGTACAGCAAAATACCGGCAGTTTCAGATACCGGGGGAACCGAAATTCCCACCCCTAATATTCCAATGCATAAATTGCTGAAGTACAGAAGGGCCACATGGGCACACTGGGCAATCCAGTTTAAGGTCCTATTCTCCTCCCACCCCCCAAGCTGCACCTCTCTGTAAACTCAGCACAAGGTATGGGATCACACCAAGTTCCATCTTGTCTCTATGGGTGTTTTTAGACAAGATACTACCTCACATGGCCACCCAGATGTCATGGAGCCCTCTGCCCATCTGAAGGTAGAGTGGTCAGATGTGTGTTCCTGTGAGCCATGGAGCACCCAGTCATGGCCACTCACGGAGCTCTCTGGGAAATCCAGAGTGCTCCGTGTGGGGCAAGTCAAATAGCCACGGAGCCCCTGCTTGTATGAACTGGGGATGCCAGCCATGCCAGCAGACTGGTCCATCGTTCAGAGGCACTGTGGGTGGGGGACACAGCCTTTACAAGTCACAAGAACTGGCCTGGAGCGCTGGGGAGCCCAGGCTCCCCAGTGATCGTGCCAGGGACATGCCACTTGCAAAGGCCCGTCCAGCGCGCTTTCCCTTCCTTCATGGTCGGTGGCAGGAGAAGTGTGTGGGGACTGCCTCTGTGGCCATGGTGGCCATCCTAAGAGCTGCTCATTTATTTATTTATTTATTTATTTATTTATTTGTATATTTTATTCATTACATTTTTACATCACTTCTCTTGTGAAAGCAATTCAGGGCAGCTTACAACTATATATATATATATATATATAACACAATTTCAATATAAAAAATAAATACAATATATACAAAATACAATGTAAAATATTGTGTTGAAATATAAAATATTTGTATTAAAATAATACAATATAGAAAATAAATACTTATAAGTATATGTGTGTGTGTGTGTGTGTGTGTATGTATGTATGTATGTATATACATATATACATATATATATATATATATATATATATATATATATATATATATAAAATTAGTAGAAAGAACAGTCTAACAACAACAAAAACTACCTAAAAATCTGACTTGTGCTTAGAAAAAATTCTCACCCCCCGCCAGTCCATCTAACCCCTCCCCTCTCCCCCACCAAACATCTGGCGGAAGAGCCAGGTCTTACAATTCTGTCGGAAGGTGAGAAGATTCAGGCTGAGGCAAATCTCCACTGGGAGGGAGTTCTAAAGTGACAGTGCAGTTGCCAAGAATGCCCTCCTGTCCATCCAAGCTTTAAAGGTCAACACCAGCAGCTTGAATTGGGCCTGGAAGACAATAGGCAGCCAGTGCAGCGCTTAGAGCACAGGTGTTATGTGCTCCTTGCAGTCTATCCCAGTAAGAAATCAGGCTGCCGCATTCTGCACTAGCTGCAGCTTCTGAACCGTCACCATGGGTAGTCTGACGTACATCGCATTGCAATAGTCTAACCTCAAGGTGATGAATGCATGGACGATACTGACGAGATCAGAGTCCAGGACATATGGGTGGAGCCTCTTCACGAGATGTAATTGGCAGAAAGTGCCCCTGGCCACAGCCAACACCTGGGAATTCAGGCATAGCTGTGAATCCAGGAGCACCCTCAGTTTCCACACAGATGGAGCCAAAGGAGGATGGATGCCCCAATAATGGGGGCAACCTCCTCACCCAGATCACTGGTCCTGCCTACTAACATCACCTCTGTCTTATCGGGATTGGACTTCAATCGGCTCAACCTCATCCAATCCCCCACAGTGGCCAAGCACCGACAGCAGGGCCTGGGTCAGATGAAAATGATAAGTACAGTTGGGTGTCGTCAGCATACTGATGACAGTGAATCCCCCAGCTGCGCACAACCTCCCGGAGTGGCACATACATATTCAACAAGAAAGGGGACAGCCAATTTTGGTGACTGTCAAGCAAACACTGTGACAGTGACAGACAACAGGCAATTTTGTGTCGGTTTGTTTACTGACACCAATTTTGTCCTAGACAATTGGCATTGGAAACATACCAGGCAGCACAATGATGCACACAGAGAACCCCTGAGATAGATCTTTCTTCAGTGCTGCCAACAATTTGGTAGTTGCCAATCAGCGGAGGCTGGGAGGAGGGCACTAAGGAGCCAATATAATCCACTGGGAGTTCCTGTCATCTTTTGTCTAGGGATGTGCAAACAGAACGCAGTTCGGATGTTTGGCCGGTCGGTTCAAAAACCAAGTTCGGATTCGGTTGTTCGGTCTGGCGCAGTTCGGTTTGGCCGAACGTTGCTGAACATTCAAAATAGCGCTATCAGTACCGATATCAATACCGATTTTTTTCGGTATCATTTGGCCCTGAGACCACCCCTGGTCTCCACCCCTGGTGCCAGCAAGTCTGCTCCTCAGCTGCCTCCCCCTTCCAGTCACGTTTTTCCTGCCCAAATGGGCCTTCCAGTCTTGTTTTTTCCCCACCCCAAACTCACCCGAACATGATGAAACTGTTTCGTCGTTTTCGAGTTCGGTTCGGACGTTCAGTTAGGACGTCCGAACAGACCGAGTTCAGTCCAAACATCTGAACCGCGTTCACACATCCCTACTTTTGTCTGCTGCTAGTTCTGTGAGTATTGCAGAGTGCCTGACAGAGTCCCCTTAGTGTTCGTTCTTGTGCTTCTGTACCCTGATTCCGATCCCACTCACTTTATCACTTTGTGTGTTTCCTTCCTCCTTACTTGTACCTAGGTAGGTGTTTTTTTTTTAATTTAAATCTTTGATTCTGATTTTCATTTATTATTATTATTATTATTAACAAATATTTATACAGCGCCAGCAGTGTACCTGGCACTTTACAAAGTAATAAAATAGGCATGGTCCCCACCCCTAGGGCTTACAATCTGAGAGACAGGAGCTGGGGGAGAGACTTAGGAAGGGGAACAAAGGGAGAGACAAGGGGTCTAACATTCATGAAGATGCGAGGTCTCAAGTGCACGTACTTGGCTTGGTTACGATGAGAATGACAGCAGGCAGGT
>QEPC01015139.1:2923779-2936784 GCA_003113815.1 Sphenodon punctatus | reverse complement strand
GTCTGTGTAAATGCCACTTGCGGTGGGTGTTGGTGAGTGTTTGCTCCCGGCCAACACCCATCTCCACCCACACCCACCCACGGAGCAACCGGCAGTGGCGTCCGTTGGGATACCTGGCTTGGCAGCAGTACCTGCAAAAAGAATCTAGGGATTATGGTTGATCATAAACTGAACATGAGTCAGTAATGTAATGTGGCTACAGAAAATGTTTATGCAGTTTTAGGGTGCATTAACAGAAATATTGTTTCCAAGCTAGTGGAAGTAACAATTTCACTCTCTTAGCACTGGTCAAGTCTCACATGGAGTACTGTGTCTAGTTTGGAGTGCCTCATTTTAAAAAGGACATTGGCTGTTTTTACACGGACGTCCCCCCCCACCCCGGCCACTCGGTGTTCAGGTGGGTGTGTGGCTGGGGGACAGTCCGTGTGGGTGTGCGGCGGGTTAAATCAACACCCACCACCCACCGTTCCAAAACACAAAACACCCACCCCCCACCCCCATCCGTGTATTAATGGCCATTCCGATTGGGTTGACAATCTGAACAAAGCTGATAAAGGGTCTGGAAAGCAGGTCTTATGAGGAAAGGTTGAAGGAATAGGGAATGTTTAGCTTAGCAAAGAACAGATTAGGGGGGCCACATGATAGCAATCTTCCAAATATCTAAAGGGATGCCATCAAGAAGATAGCAAGGAACAGTTCTTCATTGCTACATAGGGTAGGACTAGAAATAATTACAGGTTAGAGGAAGGTAGATTTTTGTTAAGTATCAGGAAAAACTTCCTAACCGTAAGGCCGCTTTTATATGAGCCATGGTGTGGGGGGGGCAGGTGTGCACAACGGGGGCAGTGCAGGGGTGCCAGTCCACACGGTCACACACTGATCCCCCCACATCCCCATTCATGGAGCAATTTCCATTTTTGCCGGTTGCTCCATGCATGGGGATGTAGGGGGGGTGAGTGGGGATGTGTGGGTCGTGAGAGTGCTCACACACACCCCACTCACCAGCTGCAGCATGCACATGGGAGGTACCCACTCATGATCATGCAGCAGATCTGCGTGGGCATGAGTGGGACCGTCTCATGTAAAAATGGCCTAAGAGCTGTGCAACAATGGAACAAGTTGCCTAGGGAGGTCATAGGCTCACCATCACTCTAAGTTTTCAAATCAACCAATCAATCAAACTTTATTCATCATTTAGCAAAAAGCCATCATTTAGTGACAATAAAACATAAAATAATACACGTGATAATAAATAATAATAAAAAACCCCAATAAATCCAAGAAACAAAACCAATACGAACAGTACAAATAACCCTTGCATCTTCTCTTTATATTAAGCAGCACATTTAGCAAACATAGCTATCTTGCAGATACAATCTGAATATTGGTTATTGAAGATAAATTCACGTTTCTGGGCAGCATTATGGAAAAATGTAGATGACAAAAGAGGAAATCCATTCCTTCTGTAACTTTTCATACAAGTGACATTCCAATAAATAGTGAGGTAAGTCCTCCACAGCCAGTTTTACAAAGACATAGCCTAAGTTCTCTCAGTAAATCTTTATACCATCCCTCTAAGATAACAGAATGAATAGTTTGGAGCCATAACGCAGTAAAATCTTTCCTTAAAACATAACATCTCAATCTCTTAATATACTGTTTTATACCAAAGTTAGTTTTAAGAATAGGATACAAAGTTTTAAGAAAAGGATACAAACACATTGTAATCATAGAGGGCAACTAAATCAGATTATTTCTCTATGGCCCTTTTCAAATGGGCCACCAGAGGAGCCGTGGTGCACGGGGGGAATGGGTGGAGGCCGCGGCACAAGGGTGGCGCACGGGCGGCCTCCACGCACCTCCACCCATCTCCACCTCTCTTTTCCCCAATGTCTTCATGCGTGGGGGATCAGTGGAGATGGGGGAAAGTAGGGGGAGCGTGGTAGCACACACACACACACACACACACCCATCCCCATCCCCACTGGCGGTCACACGGACACTCCCCCCCCCTTGCCCATCCGCTATTTGAGCAATAGCTTTCACCCTAAATACCCTAAGGACAGGTTTAACAAGGTAACCCCCAAAATGACAGGTAAAATGGGCAGCCTCTACAGTTTTCAAACAAGCCTTTTTGGATTCAAGAACACACAAACTCCAACACCCAGACTGAGAGAAACAAACAATTAAATATTTGAAATATTTGACCTGTTTAATACCCTAGCCATTCATGAACCACCTAGCCAGACTAACATTATCACTGAAGACCATTATCTTGGTCTTACTATTGTTTATAATCAAATATTCCTGCTCACAGTAAATTGAAAATCTTTGAGCAACAGTCTCATCTCTAGATTTTCAAAAAGAGGTTGGACACCCATCAGTTGAGATGTTGTAGCTATAATCATCCTGCATCCAAGCAGGGGGTTGGACTAGATGACCATCAATGATGATTCTATCATTGCTATTGTCATGCAGTTCAAGAAAGGTATAATTCCTGACTTTCGATTCATCAGTTAGTGGTATAATTATTCAAAATTTCACAGGGCTTAAGGAAAGCTCAGAACATGGGACAAAATCCAGTCTTACACAGACACACTAATTTTAATGAATAAACCATTGGTCTTTGTCCCTGGGATATGGTCTCAGCCCTTCTAGCACACTGAGGAACATCTCACTTTTCAGAATTCTACTTCTGTTCTAACACTGCTTTTGATTGGTTCTGGTAAATTTTAGGGATGTGCAAATGCGGTTCGGATGTTCAGAGTTCAGGCCGAACATGGCCTGTTAGGACGACCAAACCGAACGTCTGAACCGAACGTTCAAACGTTTGAACAGTTCAGAAAAGTTCAGATTAGTTTGGATGAGTTCAGGGGCAGGAAAAACGTGACTTTGGGCAGGAAAAATGTGTCTGGAAGGGGGAGGCAGCTGAGGAGCAGACTTACTGGCACCAGGGGTGGAGACCAGGGGTGGTTTCAGGGCCAATTGATATCGATACCGAAAAAATAATAATTCGATATCGGTATTGGTATTGATAGTGCTATTTTCGGATGTTCAGCCAGCTTTGGCCGAACCAAACTCCACCGAACCGAACAACCGAACCCGAACTCGGGTTTCAAACCTAACGACTGAACGTCTGAACATCCGAACCATGTTCTGTTCACACATGCCTAGTCAATTTCATGAAACCTGGATGCTGCATAGGTAGAAACATACTCACGAAAATAAGATTCAAGGATGTAACTATCATGGGTCCAGCTTGTGCAGCTGTACCAGAGACCTTGAATGTGCACTGTTTTGCAGTAACAAACCAACATGGAAAGTGGGGAGGGGGCATTCCATCTTGTGTACTACCAGGGCCTGCTCCAACCTAGCTTCACCTCTGATAAGATTCTATAAATACTTTAAACACCCAAAATGTAGTCTTTTTTTTTGCCATGGGGATGGGCTTGTAGGCTCCTCAGACCTCCAGGCGCTAATAAACATGCCCATTACCCTCCCTCCTTTCCCTTCTCTCTCCTTCTCTTTTCTTGAGACCTGAGTATAATCAAAGAATATCGAATGGACTTGTCAAGAATGTTTTAAATATTTCTGATCTACTATTGGGTTTTTTTTCCCCATGAAGCTTGGTTCTCCTCTCATGTGTACTGATGTAAATCAAGAGAAATTCTGCCAAAGTCAAATGAATTATACTGCCCTAAAACTGGTATATAAGAGAGGGAAGCCAGGCCCAGAATAAATAACAGTGATGCCCATTGTAACAATAATCTCAGACCAATAATTGGGGAGCACTGGCTAAGAGCAAATTGTTCTCATGACCTCTATAAAATTAACTCTCATTTAAGAGCTTATAATTTACATATAATATCAGCTTTAAAGAAATGTTGTGACAGAGTCCAGCCACAAGATGGTGACCAGGGCTAAAGATAGGTCAGAAAATGGCGCCCCAAAAGAGACATACTTGGAAAAAGGGTACTGACCCTTTAAACCAGTGAAGAGACGAAGACTCTGGTCTATATAAAGGCAGCAATATAGCCAAAGGAAGGTAGAATCAGGGAGGATGCTGAAAGAAGCACACCTGTCTCATGAACCAGGCTGCCCAGGGTCTGGAGAATCCACAGAGTCTGGGAGCCAGCCCTAAACAAAACTACTATGGACTGAGGCTTCTGAAAGGATAGTAGGCCTCATCCTCTTACAAAGACTGCAAGAATGAGGTGAGATCAACTCATACTATTGTGGGAGTTTATATATGTATTGGGTACTATCTAAAATAGAGGGACCAGGATAAGCCCTCAAGTTGGTGGGTACAGTACTGGCTGTAGGGGTGTGCGAGGAGGTCAGCTACTAAATTTTAGGCACCCAGTTTTGGAAAAAAAGCAGGGTACTGCAGGATACCTTGTATTTTTGTCCAGGGGTCCAGATCTAAGTTCCCCAAACACAGAAGGACAAGGGCCCCTGCAACAAATGTACTGGAAAGATAAACATATTAAATTATCATTCATAACCATGGGCTTTAATATTGAGAGGAATATGCATTATCTATTCAATAGCTGTCATCATTTACTGGGGAACAATTTTCTCCCCTTTGGCCACATTTGCCCACGTTAAACCAGTCAGCAGTTCTCCTGGTGGGGAATCTCCCGGCCGGGAAACTTACGCCGAGCTGTGCACTTGGCTAAAAGCATAACCAGCCGTGTCCAGTGACTTTTTTCCCTCCATATGTCAGGGGTCAAAATCCAGAGCTCTTGAATCAGCACAGATATTGTTTTAGGTTGACTGTATGGTTCACTGCAAATAGCTGATTCAGATTTCTGTCACTACATTTTTTGTTCACAAATATTCAATAGTACCAGTTTGGATTATTAATTCTCAGTCCACTGTCAGTGTCCAGTTCATTTAATTTTTGTGCACTGACCATTAATTGCAGGATGTAACTGGGCGCCAAATACACGTAATTGTTTATATCTTCTAACTTGATATTGAATAATGACAGTACAATCTTCCATCTTGAAAGCCAATGGAAGTTTTGCCATTGTCTTTAATGGCAGAGAGTAGTGCCATGTAATAAATAAAAAATTGTATTTCTGCACAAATGTTATTGTTTGCTAGAAGGACAGTCATTCCCAGAACATTCAACTGAACTAAAGACAGTTTGCATGAATGTTTGCAAGTAGCAATACTGATTAGGAACGTGGCTGAAACAAACAACTCTGGTAAATCTGAGGCCACTTGCCCACATTACCAGGCCTGGCAATTCTCCTGGCAGGGACTCTCCCATCCAGGAAACTTACGCTGAGCTCTGCACATGGGCACGGGACTAAAAGCGTCATCAGCCGTGTCCAGCGGCTTTTTCCCCTACGAATGTCAGGGCTCAAAATCCAGCCCTAACATTTGAAGGACAAAAAGCCACTGGACATGGCTGATGATCCACACCCATGTGCAGAGCTTGGCGTAAGTTTCCTGGTCGGGAGATTTGGGAGCATAACCAGCCCAAGTAACGTTGGCAAGTGGCCTGAGTGAATGCATACGTTGTATTCTTGCAGCATTCAGAGAGCTCTATGTTTATAAAAACAAACAAACAAACAAACAACTATCCAGTTCTGGCCTCTTTTTGCCTTTTCACAACAATAGTACCTTACTGCGCCTTTAACATTATGCATAATAAAGACTTCATTATAATCATGTGTCAATCCCAGAATTCACACCGACCATTTGATGCCACTTAGGCCCTTTTTACACAGACGCTCTAACACCCACAAAATGGGTATTACATTTTATTATACACCCAGTTCCTCTGGGTGGAGATGGGTGTTGGCCGGTGGGTGGGGAGCATTTCCCTTGGTGGAGATCAGTGGGGGCATCTGTGTAAACGCCACTTTCGGTGGGTGTTGGTGAGTGTTTGCTCCCAGCCAACACCCATCTCCACCCACACCCACCCACGGAGCAACCAGCAGTGGCGTCCAACACCCACCGAACACTCATCAACACCCACTGAAAGTGGCATTTACACAGACGCCCCCACCCATCTCCACCCAGGGAAATGTTCCCCAACCACCGGCCAACACCCATCTCCACNGGTTGCATTTACAAGGTACCTATCAAGTTGGGTAAAATCCTGCCCTCTTTTAAGACAATGGGTGTTAACAAATGTGATGGTGGTCGGCTTTGGCCTGCAGGCCATCATCACATTTGTTGAGTGGCATCCAGATGTTTGCCCTGGAGTTTCCCCAGGCATGGTAGTAGCTAGCCCAGGCTGTGACTCCAGACACCTCCAGCGTCACAGCACAGGCTAGCTGCTACCGCACCTGGAGAAAGGCCTGCATGACCGGGCTACAGCAGGCTATCACATGTGGTCACCTGCTGTTCTCTGCCCAGTCCGGAGTGGCCCCCATGATAGGTGGCCATGGCAGCTGTCATTGACTGCCATGGCTGCCCGTCATGGGGGGCAGGTGGACCAGTGGGTGCAACATGGGGGCAGGGCCAGCTAGCCATATTTTCATGCAGTGACCTGCCCCCCACCCCCAGCCCGACCACATGAACATTTGTTCTGCTGCCAAACCCGATCATGACTGGGGTGTGAGTGGCATCCCAGTCCGATCATTGTGTGACGATTTCATCCAAAGATAAAGCTTCATGGGCATGTTTTCACTTGATGATAAAGCTTCCATTGACTTAAGCAGAGTGATGCTATCACTTTTAGTCTCTAACCCTATAGCAGTATGCAGTAAAATACGGAAGATAAAATGGAAAAATTCTGTTCCTAGTTGCACTCATACAAATCCACTGGACTTGATTCACTTCTATACTTTGGTTGATTTTCATTGCTCCAGTCACACAAAACAGTGGCAAACCTATCTTACCTAGCCAGCTTAAATCAAGTTTTCATTTGATTTGCATCACCAGAACAGCACAGAACAGCTGACTCATACTAGTTGGACTGGTCCACTGAATCCAGTCAAATTGTATAGATATAAATGAGTGTATTTCTTAAACTGATGTTAATTCTGTTTAATGGAATAATTCTGTTAACACCAAAAAAAGATTTTGTTACATCAACACTGAATTTTTAGCAAAGTAGCTGAATGTAGGATTATGAGATTTTATAATAAAAAGAAGGAATTATGGAAAATGGGGCCTTTGTGGTTATAGAATATGCAATGGGTATGAAATCTTTCACTTCTAGGTCACAGGTTTATACCCAGCCTGGGTCTGTAGTGATTAGGCTGCACTGTTACCACTCAAGAGTTGTTGTTATTTATTTATAACTCATTTACTATTTATAAATAGGTGATTGGGTCTTTGCTGGGGTGGGCCCCTCGGTGTAGAACTTGCTCCCTCCGTATGTTCATCTCAGTTCCTCCTCCATACCTTCAAAAAGCACCTGAAAACATATATTTTTTCTAGGTGCTTTTAGGATTCACTGGTGGTGCCCTCAATGTACCTGGCCCTCCCTTTTTGCCTGCTCCATTTTAAAATTTTAATAATTGTTTTTAAATAGTTTTATATTTTTTTCCACTTCTTTATATGGTTTTATCTTTTTATGAAGCACTTTGAGTACCATGTAAGGCAGGGGGTGCTATATAAATAAAATTATTAGAAGTAGTAGTATTATTTATTTTATTTATTTTATTTATTATTAAAGCACTAGTAGTGCGCCAAGTTCTGAACAATCATGATATACACTTTAGGACAGACAAGTGGCAGGGGAATGGTCTACGTGTTGATTGTCTCAGACCATTTATTACATATAAGCAGACTAATATTACATATAACTTACTAAAACCAAACCATTATTACATGTAACCTACTAAATAGATTACATTCACATCTTTCTCACAATTTTTTTTTACAAATTTAATAACCTTATTAACAATGCAGTGATTACTTGTAGCCAGCATGGATTTGTCAGGAATGAGTCATGCCACACTAATCTTATAGGTCTTGTATGATTAATCTTGTATGGAAAGTAACTAGTTTTGTGGATGAGCAGAATGCTGTGGACATAATACATTTTGATTTCAGCAAAGCATTTGACTAAGGGCCTTTTCACATGGGCATCCCCTCCCCTACGTGTATGGTGAGGGAGATGCCCGTGCAAACGCTGTGACGGGTGCGGGGAGGATGGGTGAGTGGCTGTGGGAACACCGCAGGCGATAGGTGGGAGTGCATGCACGCTTCCACGCTCCACTCATCTCCACCTACCTCCACGCACGGAGCAACAGGCTCCAATGCCGGTTGCTTGCATGGAAGTGGGTGGAGATGGGTGTGTGCCTGTGAGAAAGGGTGCACACCCACCTCCACCCACTGTGGGCACACACCCATCCCCATGCCCACTGTGGCCCGTTTGAAAAGGGCCAAAGTTTCACATGAGATCCTCATCAACAAGCTTGCAAAATGTGAGTTGGAAGACACTATAACAAGGTGGATTCACAGCTGGTTGAAGAACTGTACTCAAGAGTGATCATCAATTGCTTATTATCAAACAGGAAGGAAGTAATTAAGGCCCTTTTTATACAGACACTCTAGCACCCATAAAATGGATGTTACATTTTATTATACATGTTGCAGGGCACCACTGCAGCCAATCACCATGGGCCCTGTGCACACATGATGCCTCCACCCAGTTCCTCTGGGTGGAGATGGGTGTNTCCGAACCATGTTCTGTTCACACATGCCTAGTCAATTTCATGAAACCTGGATGCTGCATAGGTAGAAACATACTCACGAAAATAAGATTCAAGGATGTAACTATCATGGGTCCAGCTTGTGCAGCTGTACCAGAGACCTTGAATGTGCACTGTTTTGCAGTAACAAACCAACATGGAAAGTGGGGAGGGGGCATTCCATCTTGTGTACTACCAGGGCCTGCTCCAACCTAGCTTCACCTCTGATAAGATTCTATAAATACTTTAAACACCCAAAATGTAGTCTTTTTTTTTGCCATGGGGATGGGCTTGTAGGCTCCTCAGACCTCCAGGCGCTAATAAACATGCCCATTACCCTCCCTCCTTTCCCTTCTCTCTCCTTCTCTTTTCTTGAGACCTGAGTATAATCAAAGAATATCGAATGGACTTGTCAAGAATGTTTTAAATATTTCTGATCTACTATTGGGTTTTTTTTCCCCATGAAGCTTGGTTCTCCTCTCATGTGTACTGATGTAAATCAAGAGAAATTCTGCCAAAGTCAAATGAATTATACTGCCCTAAAACTGGTATATAAGAGAGGGAAGCCAGGCCCAGAATAAATAACAGTGATGCCCATTGTCACAATAATCTCAGACCAATAATTGGGGAGCACTGGCTAAGAGCAAATTGTTCTCATGACCTCTATAAAATTAACTCTCATTTAAGAGCTTATAATTTACATATAATATCAGCTTTAAAGAAATGTTGTGACAGAGTCCAGCCACAAGATGGTGACCAGGGCTAAAGATAGGTCAGAAAATGGCGCCCCAAAAGAGACATACTTGGAAAAAGGGTACTGACCCTTTAAACCAGTGAAGAGACGAAGACTCTGGTCTATATAAAGGCAGCAATATAGCCAAAGGAAGGTAGAATCAGGGAGGATGCTGAAAGAAGCACACCTGTCTCATGAACCAGGCTGCCCAGGGTCTGGAGAATCCACAGAGTCTGGGAGCCAGCCCTAAACAAAACTACTATGGACTGAGGCTTCTGAAAGGATAGTAGGCCTCATCCTCTTACAAAGACTGCAAGAATGAGGTGAGATCAACTCATACTATTGTGGGAGTTTATATATGTATTGGGTACTATCTAAAATAGAGGGACCAGGATAAGCCCTCAAGTTGGTGGGTACAGTACTGGCTGTAGGGGTGTGCGAGGAGGTCAGCTACTAAATTTTAGGCACCCAGTTTTGGAAAAAAAGCAGGGTACTGCAGGATACCTTGTATTTTTGTCCAGGGGTCCAGATCTAAGTTCCCCAAACACAGAAGGACAAGGGCCCCTGCAACAAATGTACTGGAAAGATAAACATATTAAATTATCATTCATAACCATGGGCTTTAATATTGAGAGGAATATGCATTATCTATTCAATAGCTGTCATCATTTACTGGGGAACAATTTTCTCCCCTTTGGCCACATTTGCCCACGTTAAACCAGTCAGCAGTTCTCCTGGTGGGGAATCTCCCGGCCGGGAAACTTACGCCGAGCTGTGCACTTGGCTAAAAGCATAACCAGCCGTGTCCAGTGACTTTTTTCCCTCCATATGTCAGGGGTCAAAATCCAGAGCTCTTGAATCAGCACAGATATTGTTTTAGGTTGACTGTATGGTTCACTGCAAATAGCTGATTCAGATTTCTGTCACTACATTTTTTGTTCACAAATATTCAATAGTACCAGTTTGGATTATTAATTCTCAGTCCACTGTCAGTGTCCAGTTCATTTAATTTTTGTGCACTGACCATTAATTGCAGGATGTAACTGGGCGCCAAATACACGTAATTGTTTATATCTTCTAACTTGATATTGAATAATGACAGTACAATCTTCCATCTTGAAAGCCAATGGAAGTTTTGCCATTGTCTTTAATGGCAGAGAGTAGTGCCATGTAATAAATAAAAAATTGTATTTCTGTACAAATGTTATTGTTTGCTAGAAGGACAGTCATTCCCAGAACATTCAACTGAACTAAAGACAGTTTGCATGAATGTTTGCAAGTAGCAATACTGATTAGGAACGTGGCTGAAACAAACAACTCTGGTAAATCTGAGGCCACTTGCCCACATTACGAGGCCTGGCAATTCTCCTGGCAGGGACTCTCCCATCCAGGAAACTTACGCTGAGCTCTGCACATGGGCACGGGACTAAAAGCGTCATCAGCCGTGTCCAGCGGCTTTTTCCCCTACGAATGTCAGGGCTCAAAATCCAGCCCTAACATTTGAAGGACAAAAAGCCACTGGACATGGCTGATGATCCACACCCATGTGCAGAGCTTGGCGTAAGTTTCCTGGTCGGGAGATTTGGGAGCATCACCAGCCCAAGTAACGTTGGCAAGTGGCCTGAGTGAATGCATACGTTGTATTCTTGCAGCATTCAGAGAGCTCTATGTTTATAAAAACAAACAAACAAACAACTATCCAGTTCTGGCCTCTTTTTGCCTTTTCACAACAATAGTACCTTACTGCGCCTTTAACATTATGCATAATAAAGACTTCATTATAATCATGTGTCAATCCCAGAATTCACACCGACCATTTGATGCCACTTAGGCCCTTTTTACACAGACGCTCTAACACCCACAAAATGGGTATTACATTTTATTATACACCCAGTTCCTCTGGGTGTTGGCCGGTGGGTGGGGAGCATTTCCCTTGGTGGAGATCAGTGGGGGCATCTGTGTAAACGCCACTTTCGGTGGGTGTTGGTGAGTGTTTGCTCCCAGCCAACACCCATCTCCACCCACACCCACCCACGGAGCAACCAGCAGTGGCGTCCAACACCCACCGAACACTCATCAACACCCACTGAAAGTGGCATTTACACAGACGCCCCCACCCATCTCCACCCAGGGAAATGTTCCCCAACCACCGGCCAACACCCATCTCCACCCAGAGGAACTTGGTGGAGGCATCATGTGTGCACAGGGCCCATGGTGATTGGCTGCAGTGGTGCCCTGCAACATGTATAATAAATCGTAACATCCATTTTATGGGTGTTAGAGTGTCTGTGTAAAAAGGGCCTTAATCAACACTTGTTTGCATAAGTGATGCTTCTGCAGTAGCCAGCTGGCTTCTTCTTGGCTGTTCGGTTGGCACTTTGTTGCTAGGTAAATTGACTGGGGGCTACCTCCATCCCTCTCTGGGTTGGCAGTGGGCCGTTCAGATTCTTGATAGTCTGTCTCTCTCACTCTCTGATTGGTGCTACCGAAGGCATTAGTGGGATCTCTTTCTATTTCCATGCTGCCTATGGACAGATGACAGGATTTCTCTCTGTGTGACTCTGTGGAGAGAGGGGCTGTGTCAGGCAGTATCCCTCCTGAACCAGCTGTGGGTAAGCTAGTAGGCTGTGGCAAGCTTAATCTCCGTAAAGCAAGCAGCATGTTAAGCCATTTTGAGTCTGGCCACCATGATGTGGGTCACTGCAACCCTTGGTTCACTACATTTCCTGTGGCAAAGTGCCAAACATTAAAAAATTTAAAGAACATTTTCAGTACAGTTCATGTTACAATCTCCTGCTGCTCAGCCAGCTGCATTAGCTTCTGAACTGGCAGGCCTTCAGTTTTAATTATTTCCCCTTCAAATTCATGCCAGTTTTGTATTTCAACTTGCTATCATAGAAAAGTGACCATTAGAGACCCAGGTCCTGAGTTGTGCCAGCATACTTCAGGTGATCAGATTTTGGAAACCTCAAAGTGGGATGCTCTCAACCTCTGCCTCTGCCACCATTAATTTCCATAAATGTGTATGTTATTTTATACAAATTATGTATTTTAAAAATATTCCATTGCCTAACTTTGAGGCTAGGCTGGGAGAAAAAACAAGGCAATGTTTTCATTTTGTTTATTTTAAAAGGCAAAAAGGAGAGAAGAATGCAAGAAGTAGGGATGGGCGAACAGATCGCGGTTCGGGTTCGGCCGTTCGGTTCGTTTGCGTTCGGTTTGGCCGTTCGGTTTGGCAGTTCGGTTCGGCAGTTTGGCTAGTTCGCCGAGTTCGGGTTCGGCTGTTCGGTTTGGTCGTCTGGACAGGCCGTTCGGTTAGGCCGTTCGGCTGTTCGGTTCGGCTGTTTGGGTGTTCGGTTCAGCCGTTCAGAAGTTCGGGAAACGTTGTTATGGGTGTTTTTTTGGTTTTTATATGGTTTTTTGGTTTTTTATTGGGTTTTATATGGTTTTCTTTTGTTTTTTATTTGTTTTTTTGTTTTTATATGTTGTTTATTTATTATTATTTTTAATCTAATATTAAATCTATCTATCTACACTAAGTCTAACTGCTATTAACTATTCTAAATGCTATGAACTAAATGGATTATCTAATAAGTACACAGACCTACT
>QEPC01015139.1:2892911-2923679 GCA_003113815.1 Sphenodon punctatus | reverse complement strand
GGGGAGGCAGATAATTAGTTTCGTTTCTTGCAAGCCTCTCCACCCCTGGTGCCTGGAAGTCTGCTCCTCAGTGACTGACACCTCCCTGTCATGTTTGACCTTCCAGTGAACCTTTTTTTGCGACCCAAACTCATCCGAATGCGATCCGAACTGACCGAACTGTTCGGCCATTTCACCGTTCGGTGTTAGGTTTGTTCGGTATGTTCGCGTTCGGGTTCGGGTTCAAGTTCGGTCATCTGAACAGGCCGAGTTCGGGCCGAACTCCGAACTGCCGAACCACGTTCGCCCATCCCTAGCAAGAAGTTAAATCAATCACACACCAACCACCTTCACAAGTCAGACTTGAACCATTGTGCCTCAAATTTTCTTTTCAAAACTTTACCACTTGACTTACAGGAGCAAATGTTGGCATTTTTTCTACATGCTGGACACCTGTATGACTTCTCTAATGTTATGTGTGGATTCTCTCACGCCCCATTCCCTGATAGCCTAGTTCTGTGTAGATTCTCTGATCTTTCCTCTTCCTTCTTCAACTTTGATTAGGAAAGTGTGAAAAGACAAAACACCTGCAACATCAACCACCACTTGAAATGCTTTGTCATAGCATGTGGGTTTTTAAAAGAAACTCAATAAAATAGTTGGAGAAGGACAGAAACTATGCATCCCCAGCCTTCGAAAACCACACACTTGGGTTCAATTAATATAAAGTAAAACTAACGGCACATTCAAACAAATCAAGATGATCTTACAATACAACTATGTCCACCACAGTTCAGTCAATCCAAAAACGCTCCCCACAATAATGGGAGCAAAAATGCTCCTCTTACTTTGCACAAATCTATATGTGTTGATGTGTGTATATTTATGCAATCAAATCAAATCAAATAACTTTATTACGTGGTCACAGACCATTGTAAAACCCTAAAAATACAGCAAATAACTAGCATTAAGACATAAGCATAAATATACCAGTTACTCAAAACAGAACTAAATTGTACAATATACAGACATGAATTAAGATGGCAGAGGGGAAGATCCTATAAAGGATTTCCTATACTGAGAGGCCTGCACCAAAAAGGCCGCAATATTCTTAATAATGGGTGTTTTCAGACGTGAAGGGGCAGCTTCGTCCCGTCACGGAAACAACCCTGAGATTCCCCACCGGGATCACTCTGGCATGACCAACAGATGTGCCGGGGGATCCCGGCAGGAAATCGGGGAGGGGGCAGGGCCGCACGGCACAGCGTGCTGCCGCACAGCCCGCCCCTTCCACACTCCCTCGCCGCCCGCCCTCTGGGGAGATGGGCGGGCACCATGGCCAATGCAGCCGCAGCGCCCACCCGAAATGACCACGGGCCGGAATCCCGGCAGGAATTCCGGGCCGTGATCCCCGTCCAGACGTGACGGGCCGCGTCATCCCCGCCGGGAATCAGCTTCACCACGCGATCAGCGCCGGCCCCACAAATTCAGCCGATCGCGTGGTGAATGTGATTCCCGGCGGGGATTGAGTGTGGTAAACATCTGGGGGGGGGGGGACTTCCGGTTCCTCCACAGACGTTACAGGACCATTCCCCACCACAGGGAATTAACTGTGGTTGAGCGTGATCTCGTAATGTCTGAAAATACCCAATGTCAGGTTTAGAGCTGTCAAGGATCAGAGCCACCATTGCACAATCTGATCTACCTGGATGAGCCTCTATGACAGGCCCCAAATACTCTGATCACAAATTGTTGTATATATGACAGCGGAGGATAATATGGCCTACAGACTCCACCTCTAGATTGTCAAAAGGGCATAGGCGATCAAGGTATGGTGTACCATCCATCTGGTCCTCAAAAACGCGAGATGGGAAGGCATTAAGTCTCGCGCAACAGATCGGTTGCTTTGCCCTTCCGGAGATAGGGGCAACTAGGTAGTCTGCAACCTGCCCCAGCTCTGGGATCCACATCAGGTAATCTCTGATGTGGGGGCTGAGACCCAGCCCACCAATCTCCAGCTGGCGGCCCATGTCCCTTGAACAAGTTAGGATCTCCCCGCTGAGTGAATCCAAGTGCTTATGTAATAAATACTCTGGGGAAAAGCCCAACCGTCTAAGTTGCAGGTCAATTTTCTCAGACCACTGACTGATAAATGGGTCCTTCCCCAAGTCCCTCAAAATTTGAGATCCCTGGCTAGATTGAATCTTAAGCCAAAATCTCAATGCAGTCTCATTGGCAGCCTGAGACCAGGGTATCTGCCCCAGTTCGGATTGAATTGCTGCCACAGGGGAGCCCTGCGGGGCACCGACCAGCCTCCACAGGAATTTAGATTGAGTCCCATCCACCAGGGTGGCACAAAAAGGGGCCCACAATTCGGCCCCATAAAGAAGTTGGGCCCGGATCTTACTTGTATAGACCTGAAGGGCTGAGAGAACTGCCAATCTACCCTGCCTACAGAAGAGGCTGCTGATGGATTGAGCTGGGCCTTCCACCACTCTTAAAGCCCTGTCAATATGCTCACGCCAGCTGCCCGACATATGAAAAAGAACACCTAAATAACGAAAGGCGGAGACCTACTGGATGGGGAATCCCTCAACCGACCAAGACAAAATCTTGGATTTAGAGGAGAAGATCATGATCTTTGACTTGTCATAATTAATAGTCAGTAGATTGTCGTGACAAAAGGCTGCAAAAGCTTGAAGCTGCCGAGAAAGCCCTATTCGTGTCTGGGAGAGTAAGGCGATATCATCAGCGTAGCACAGACAGCCAACAGATTGCCCGGCTAGCTTTGGAGGAAAAAAGCAAGACTGCACCATCAATGGAATAACCTCAGCAATAAAGTAATTTTAAAGGGCCAGGACCAGGGCCAGGACACATCCCTGCCTGACCCCAACCGAGGTAGAGACTGAGGGAGTCAAGTGGCCCTGCTGGTCAAGTTTAACCACCAGGGAACAATGCGCATAAAGCAAGTGGATTAGGGCCAGTAAGCGCTTATCTATGGATGAGGTTTGGAGTTTACCCCACAGGGCGGCTCGATTCACTGAATCAAAAGTCGCCCTGAGGTCCAAGAACACCACATAAAGAGCTCCGTTACGAACCCTATACTTGGATGCCAAATAATAGAGGACGTAACACTGCTCAATTGTGGAACGGCCATGCTGGAACCCTGCCTGTTCAGGTGAAAGCACCTCTGTCTGGGTCATCCAAACAGATGATTTCCCGAAAAAATATTTACCATAAACTTTGGAGACCACAGACAAGAGGCTGATGGGCCTATAATTTGCTGGATCCATTTTAATGCCCATTTTATATACAGGGATAATGACTGCCATATCCCAATTCCCAGGCACCACCCCGCAGTAAATATAGTTGCTAGAATAGGGAGCCACCAAGCCTTATGCATCTTAAGAAACCCCACCCGTATCAGATCTAGTCCCAGGGAGCGATTATTAGAGAAGGAGTCTATCACCACCTCTACCTCCTCCTCCTGAACTGGAGGCCACAAAGAATCTCTTCCAAATTGTGGATTGACGGGGTCTGAGGCTGGACTCAGTGACTGCCAATGGCATTATACAATTTCTTGTAATGTGCCATCCATGCTAATGCTGCTATTGCCGGTGGAGAACTGAGTTTCTGGGGGCCCCTGATAGACCCGTTAAGCACCTGCCAAAATCTTCTAGCATCCCGTAAGTCAGCNGACACCTGTGACACCTGTGATGTGTGGGTGAGCCCATGCGGAAGCTACCTTCAAAGGATCCTCAGAGCCTGATGCGGCGCTGGAGGCGCGCGCCGGTGTATGTCATGCCTAAGGGCGTCACACAGGCACAGGCCAGGCCCGGGTCAGCGCCCCTTTTTCTCCCTCCCCCTTTTTCCTCTACTTGTCTCTTGGGCGTGGTAGTTATGGTGAAGGGGTCTAGGAGCGTGAAAACTCGCTCCCAGGCCAGAGGCCGACAATTGACTCTCAAAATTTTCTTTCCACTCCCACGGCTGGAACTGTCTCGCTAACATCCAGGTCCCAGCCTCCTGTGGATCCCCAGTGACATAGGTGGAGGGTTTGGGGTACATTGGGGAGCCTGTTAACTTGTCTAATGTCCTTTCTTCTTCAACTGGGGAGCTGTTGGCCCCCTCTTTTGAAGTTACAAAGGATGTTCTGTCTGGGCCCTGTCAAGACCCAGAGCCTTTTGGCCTCCCCCCCCCCCCCGGGTCAGGTGCTCTGTTCCTGTGTCGGCTGTTACCACCGTGGGCTCGTCACTTGATCCGGTAGACCACCCTGATGTTCTCTCTGTGGAGTCTGTGGGCAATCAATGTCTTGCTGTTGGGACCTTAATATCTAAACTTTATGCCCAATTAGAGAGCATCAATATGCAGCTGGATCTGCATAGGATGCAATTGGGAATTATTGCCGATACAGTTAAATTATATAGGACAGACTTAGTCAAGGGTGTTAGGGATAAAGATCGGGCGGTGGTCTCAGTTGGGACTCAAGCTCCACAGGACGGTATCTTGCCCCAGCTACCCTCACCAGGGAGAACAGTTAGTAGGCCTGCATTTACCAACAAGCAGGTCTCACTGCAATTAAATGTCAGTGCACTTTTTTTTCAGCTCACTCCCTTGCCCTCTGGCTATTTACCAGATTGGACTTTGAAGCCCTCTATTCAGCAACATCTCTCACATATTTTGGGTCATTTAGTTTCTTCTAGAGCTATAGCCGGTTACACATATCTGCCATCAATTTCAGGCTCCCATCGTGTTTTGATTAGTTTTTCCTCGGCAGCCATAGTGGACGAGCTGCTGTTACATGCTGGGCCACTTGTTGCTTGGGGGATTCGTCTCGTTAGAGCCTACATAAAATCAGTGGTCTCCCCTCTGCTGGCCAAGGTCCATCTGACAACCCCCTTAGTTTCTTCTTTATCTTTGACCAATGGACAAGGACCTTCTAATCCAAACCTTATTCCAGTAACTTATTCCATTTGTCTGACCGGCTTGCCCAACAGCCAGACAAGTAACCCTTGGAATCACACTCGGCCGTAGGGTCCCAGGTTGCTCAGCTGCTGGTGTCTCTGACCGAGGGCCCTCTTAGAGACAGGGCGAGTACCATCTTAGGTAAAACGCCTGAGCCTCCCGGTTTTGTGCCAGGGGACAGTCAGGACGTCCAGCAGTGTTTCAACGTGGGTGACTTGCAAGGGGGTGTCGTGGGTTATGGGGGCCGCAACTCTCTGCAGACACCTTCCTTATGACTCCCTGGTATAGTACCTGGTAGTGAGCTTACTTTATGCTCATGGAATGTTGCAGGGTGGGACAGACACTGTCACGATCCCGACGTTTTGACCTATCTCAGCAGGTTTACAGTGATTCTCATTCAGGAAACCTGACCCAAAAACTCTATTTATGCAATCTTAAACTCCATTGCCTACAGTTGAGGTGGGACTGAAAACAAAAGATTTTTAATAAAGCAAACTAAGAGATCAATCATACATATAAATATGTATGATTGACTTAAGTCTGACTTGAACTCCTAACCTTTAGATTTCTTTTGCAAAGCTTTTTCACTTAAGCTACAGAAGCAGCTATTCCTTAATTTAAACAGAATGAATAAAAATAAAGATATTAAATTGTTTCAACCATGAGGTATTGACCTGAAAGCTTATAGATTGACAGAAGTATGAGAAAGTCTCAAGATAATAAGTATTTACATGTTGCAAAATTCCTCCTCCTCTGTCTTTCCCACAGTCTCTTGCAGGTGGCCATAAGAAAATCAGTATTTGTCACTAGCTGCCACTCCATGAGTATCTGAAATACCCGTTTTTTTTCTTTACCCTCACAGGGAGAATGAATTAGAGCAGTGCTTCTCAACCAGCATCCCAGGGAACCCTGGTGTGCCTCACAGGGTGTCAGGTGTGCCCTGAAAATTTGGGTAATTATAGCTGTTCAATGAACCATGTCACAGCTGTTATAATGGATATAAAATAATTGTAAATAATATTTATTTAATATAAATACAAGTGATGATTTACTAGTCTAGTTACTTCTCGGATAATTTTGACTTTGGTTACATACAAAGATTTTCATGGCTACATGCATTGCTGCATTTTGAGAGATAAGCATGAGCATGCCAAGAAAGTATTATTGAAGTTTAGGTGTGTCTGAACTAGGGATGGGCGAACAGGTCTCAGTTCGGGTTCAACCGTTTGGTTTGGTCCAGTTCAGTTCGCCCGTTCAGTTCGGCCATTCGGTCCGTTCACCGCGTTTGGGTTCGGCCGTTCGGAAAAAGGCTCTCTGTGCAAGAAATGATGGCCCCAGACCCATGACAGTGGGTCCTGAGGCTAGAGTGGCAGGTTAAAGATATTGGCCACAGCCCTCCCTGCCTGTAACTTGGCCCCAGAACCCTGGCGGCGGGTCCTGGTACACATCTAGATGTGTATAAGAGACAGACCCCGCAGTAAATATAGTTGCTAGAATAGGGAGCCACCAAGCCTTATGCATCTTAAGAAACCCCACCCGTATCAGATCTAGTCCCAGGGAGCGATTATTAGAGAAGGAGTCTATCACCACCTCTACCTCCTCCTCCTGAACTGGAGGCCACAAAGAATCTCTTCCAAATTGTGGATTGACGGGGTCTGAGGCTGGACTCAGTGACTGCCAATGGCATTATACAATTTCTTGTAATGTGCCATCCATGCTAATGCTGCTATTGCCGGTGGAGAACTGAGTTTCTGGGGGCCCCTGATAGACCCGTTAAGCACCTGCCAAAATCTTCTAGCATCCCGTAAGTCAGCTGCCTGTAGAAGGGTCTTCCAGAAGGTATCCCCCAAATCCCTCTTTTTACTGTTGATTAATTTCCTATACTTTGTTCTATAGGCAACATATTCAGAGGGCAGAGTTGGAGCACCGCTCCTCCTATAGGACTGGTGCATCACCTTCAATATACGCCGCATCTCCCAGCACTCTTTATCAAACCACGGCAGATTAAACCTAGCACTAGGTGGAGGTGTATCCTGCCCCAAGCCCTGGAAAGACCAGAAATTAACTGGGTATACAAATCAACAGTGTTTGAATCGCTCGCTGAAGAAAGCAACTTTCCACGCAAAGAAGCAACATGGGGCTGGGCCATATACCCTTCCAACGATATGGATACTGCCCCGTCCCATCGAGGGGCCCGTAAAACCTCCATATGATCTAGGTTGAGAGTCGGGTTACCCTCTTGATTGCTCACAGAGTCTGGAATTGGCACTTGAAAAGAAAGGGTAAGGGCCAGTGGAAGATGGTCCCCTACCAATGGAGGACCTACAAAGAAGTCGGTAATGAAGGGGAGTACCCTGGATGAGACCAGGGTGAAATCAACCACACTAGGGCCTTGTGTACCAATAAAGGTATACTCCCCTTCCTGGCCATTAAAGCCCGCTCCATTTTGACATAAAGCTCATTGGCGAAAAATAGTTTGGCTAACCTAATGCCCGACGAATTAATCTGATTGTCTTTGGATTTCCTCTGGGCTAGCCATTCTGTTGGTATAAACAATCGCCCATCCGAATATGGGGCCATGGTCTGGTCATCTGAGCCCATGCGAGCATTGAAGTCACCCGCTAAGATAATTAAGCCCTCCGAATATTTAAAGTACACTTCCTCCAGTAGTTGCTCAATCCTATTCCACATAGACACCTAGGACCCCGCATTACAGGGTGGTATATACACTGTCAGGATTATTAAGGTTACCAGGCCAAATCTGGCCGCAAATCCTAAAATCAAATGGGGGGATGCTAAGATTTCCAATATCCTAAAGGGGGTGTTATGGGCCACAAAACAACCCAGTCCCCCACATGGGCGCCCCCTTGATTTCCAATGTACAGCTGGAAGAAAATAAGGGGTGGGCACCGGAGTGGAACCCCAGCCGACACCTGTGACACCTGTGACGCGTGGGTGAGCCCGCCCAGAAGCTACCTTTAAAGGATCTGCAGAGCCTGCGGCGGCGTGAGCGGAGGAGGATCCAGGGTTGTGGGGGTGAGGCTAGTTCCAGCCACCTGCTTGCTTGCCTGACACCTTGGCGAGCCCCCCCCCCACNAACAGTGACTAGCTCAGAAGGTGTTGGGAAGGGGGGAGGCAATCAGTTTTGTTTCTTGCTGCGCCCACCTCACAGCAAGCCCCATTGGCTCTGGCAGCCTAGCCTGTGGCCAATCGCAGACTGCAATGCCAGTGGTCTGAGACAAAAAGGGATGGTGATTGGGCAGGCTGGCTGCTACTCCAAGCCTCTCCATCCCTGGTTCCTGGAACCAGCTGACTCCCCCTCCCTGTCATGTTTGACCTTCCAGTGTCACTTTTTTTGCCACACGAACTCACCCGAACACGATCCAAACTGACCGAACTGTTTGGTCATTTTGACGTTCGGATCTAGTTCAGTTCGGTCAGTTCGTGTTCGGATTCAGGTTTGGTCATCCGACAGACCGTGTTCGGTCGAAACTCTGAACTTCCGAACCGCATTCTCCCATCCCTAGCCTGAACCCCCAAAGACTGGGAACCTCTGAATTAGAGTATCTGAAATCCTTTGATGTAGTAATTCTTGGCACAGGTTAACAGGTGAATGTTATTAGCATCTATACTGCGGTTGCATATAAGCAGGGACACGTGTTCACTGCATTTTTACCATTACTGCCAATGGCAAAAATGCAGTAAATCTGGGTCACTTCCTGCACAAGGGAAGCTCAACTATAGGCTTAGGTCCCATTTGTGAGCTACTGTTCAGGTGGGTAATTAAATGATGGTTTGTTTTATTTGTCCCTATCGACCACAACATTGTCCACCATGCCAAACTGTTGTTATATTGCTTGGTTAATTTTCATTTGAGAGACTTGAGACTCAGAAATCAGTTATAAGAAGGACAAGTAATTTTATTTGCATTAAACAGGAACAAAAGCACAGCATGAACTCTCAGGTGTGATAATTAAATTACTAGAAGAGGCACAGAGCAGAAAAACACATCTTGACGTTTCTTAATAGGCACTGAATTATCCACAACAAGAGCTTAATGAAATCCAGATAGAGGTAGCTAAAAATGTAACCCACAGTTATACTGATCCAAAGTTCGCATGTGAGGAAACAGAACAGGCAGCTAATTACTGTGGCAGGAAGGGTCAAGGACAGTGGCGTTATTTCTAAAACTAAAGGAGTTACCAGAGAGATTTCATATGGTCTCTTTTTATTAATCAAGTGGTTTCTGATTGTTCTAGAATGAACATTTTCCTTTTCTAATGTGGATTTTATTTCCTCTTGGTCAGATAATCCAACCTCATCAGACACCTTCATGTCAAGAAGGTGGGAAGCTTGAGATTGATTTGTCTGACGTTAGATGCAAGTGAAATGACCAAATTTAACAATGATATTGATCCAATGAGTATAGACACATGAGCTCAGCTAGGACCGATCCCTGCGCACCTTGGGGCAAAGAATTGCAGCTGCCACTCTACTGGGTTGGGAAGGAGAGCACTGCAGGGAAACCAGGGTTGCCAGCCCTGCTCCACAGATGGATATTAGATAAGCAGCGGATAATATTTCACCTCTAATGTATATAGGTATCTCTATACACATATGCCTATATGCATATATACTTATATAATGTTATTTTAAAGATTTATATTGTCATTAAAGAGATGATAGAGAGAGAGAGAGAGAGAGAGAGAGAGAGAGAGTGAGATTAGATGTAGGATTTTTGTCTGGATCTTCTTCTAAAATAGAGGAATTGGAGGGAATACCCAGTACTGCTAATAATAGTGTACATATTGAAGGTAATGGAATGATTCTGGATTAGCACCCGTGTAACTCAGATAATTCCTCCCCGCCCCTAATAATGACTGTTATTCATCCTCCTTCTTCCCCTTCTCAATACTTATGTGCACATACTTATATTTAGTTAATGGAAGTACATGTGCATAAGTATCTAAAAAGCTGGGGCGGGGGGCAGATTTTGGTTGCCTCTAGTAAAAACCATTTTCGGTCCTTGCTGTCTAAATTTGAGTTACAAAATATTTATTGTATCAGTTGTTCAAAGAAAACACATTTGCTTGAGCAGTAAATGCATGTGCAAGTTCTTTAAAAACACAAGTAGATGTCACTGAGAGAAATTCTGACTGCACTGAAGGCAGTGGGAGTGTCCCCCTTAGTATTCAATGAAGCCATGATTTCACCCACAGAACAGAAGACAGCATTTTCATGTGGCCAGAGAATGAGGTGTGTGCGCAGGTTCTATCCTGGTTTCTGTTGGTGCTTTATGGTACAGCTACTAGTCCTGTTAGGTGCTGAATATCCTCATTTCTCAATGAAGACACATCCGCAAAAACTCTTGTTGCTTTATTAGACCAGACCAGTTAACAAAAGTGTCAATTACCATCACTCAGCAAATATTAATGTCTTGTGAGTGATACAACACCTCATGCTTTGACACAGACTGATGAAGTAAAATGTGGGAATCCTCTTTAGCATCCCCTCTCACCTTAAACAGAGATGAGCGTAGAGTGGTTCTAATCAGACTTAAGCACTATAGGATTAATTTCTCCTGTAATGTGCAGTAGATTGCGTTGTTTCCCCACTAAAATGCATGAGTTTGGGTGAGATATTTCTCATTATTATTGTCGTAAGCCTAATGCTGATAGCATACAGTAGGCACAAGAAAGTTATAAACTGCACTTTTATTGTCTCTTGATTTTTGTTGACACTTTCAAGATGCTAACTTGGAACTAATATAGAACTTGATCCTAAAATAATCTAATTTTTCCTTCAGAGAAAGCAAGAATGGCAGCTGATGCATGATTAAAGTGCCAGCCACACAGTACTACTAGCTCAGCTACATTTACAAAAAAATATCAAGGTAACCCTCCATTTCTTCTCAAAGAATCAAAGGAAGGAGGATTGATTCCTGTAGAATGTGTTTTATTCTCTGTATTCCAGTGAAAACTGTGTGTTTTTAGAAGGGAAAATGTGGGCATTTTAAAAACATTTGGAAGCCACATTAAAAATACTAGTGCCTTTAATGTGCTTAATAAGAGAATCCGAGTTTACAAAAGGAATTCAATAGTCAAGCATGTATCACTATCAAATATTTCCTCTTCTGTTATACTACAGAGCCTAATCTGCTGTGAGCCAGTTGCAGCTGGAGATCGGTTTAGTGCATAAAAAGGCAGAGGATCTCCCACCATCTTTCTGATGTGACCCCACCCCCTGCAAAGCAGTGTGAAGGCCCACCCCTGCAAAGCAGTGTGAAGTCACAATGCTCTGAAGGAGCCGTGGCCATGCTAGAAAGGAGCAAGAGAGTTTCTTTGCCCTGTCTCCTTCTGGTGGAATGTGGCAAAACTAGCTGTATATGACCATGGGTATTTTCAGACGTGACGGGGCCAGTATTGGCCCCGTCACGGAATCACCTATTGATCCCCTGCTGGGATCAAAACAGCACGGCCAACAGACGTGCAGGCTGATCCTGGCGGGGAATTGGAGGAGGGGCTGCGCGGCTCAACGTGTGGTTGCATGTCCCCCCCCCCCCACTCCCTAGACCGCCCGCCCTCTGGGAGACGGGCGGCCAATGCAGCTGCACCCACCCCCCAGGGCATTGACCATGGCCCGGAATCAGCGGCGGGCATGGCCACTGATTCCGGGCCGTGGTCAGGGGACAGACGTTACAATCCCATGCTCAACCACGGTGAATTCCCCGTGGTTGAGCGTGGGAACATCACGTCTGTTGGCCCGAATGTGAGCTTCCCGCCGGTGTTCACCCCCGTGAATCACGGGTGGGAATCTCTTTGACCACGCAAATGGTGATAGTCTGGCCAGGACCGCCGTTTGCGTGGTCAAAGAAATTCCCGCCCATGATTCACAGGGGTGAACATCTGGCAGGAATCTCTTGTCGGGCCAACAGACATTACGGTCCCTTGCTCACCATGTGGGCATTCATCGTGGTTGAGCGTGGCATCGTAACGTCTGAAAATACCCCATGTAACATTTGATTTCACAAATCTCACAAAATATATTTTACCTTTTGGGCTGGGCTTTTTTCAGTAGGCTTCAGTTAGGACAGGCTTACAAACTCAACCCCATGTTTAGGGGTGAGCAGCACTTACCTTTTTTTGTTTTTGTGAAAGTTTTTATTTCATGAGTTAAAAACCCATCCATTGGGGGGGAGGGGTGTTTAAAAAACAAAAACAAAAAAAGGACCGTTTGTTTTCATTTTATTTTTTCTTTATTTAAATAAAAAATAATTTAAAAAAATAATTTTAAAAATCACTCTGCATGTGCAAAATGGCCACTGAAGCCGTTTTGTGCATGCACAGTCCTTTTCCAAAATGGCACCAGCAGCATTGGTGCTATTTTGGAAAAGGGCAGCCATTCTGTGCAGGTGCAGATAGGCTGCCCTTTTCCAAAATGGTGCTGATGCTGTCAGTGCCATTTTGGAAAAAGACATGCATGCACAGAATGATCCTGTGGCCATTTTGTGCACACACAATGTTTTTTTAAAAAATATTTCTAATTAAAAATTAAAAAATAAAACAAAATCACTCTGCATGCACAAAATGCATTCTGCGTATGCTCACCCTTTCCCCAAATGGCACCAGCAGCGCCATTTACTGCAGTAAAAACCTGCAATATCCTGGGTGAAAACAGACATGCACATAACTTCTCTTTAAAATTTCTTATGCATGTTGCAGGGCTGTATTGACACCCTATGAAACCCTGCAACATGCATAAGAAATGATAAAACGAGGTTAAAGCAGAGCTAAGGTGCATGTGTTAGGGTAGGAGGGGGGAATCCCAGGGAAATACCCACGGACCTCAGTACCCCACATGCTCACCCATGTAACCAGCACCTGACCCTGATCACCACTGGAGGGGCTCCATTCTGTTAGTCGAATGAAACAACCCCTCAGGTTCGTAGGTGGCCCTAAATGTCCCAGCTGGGACGAGGCCATGTCATCATAGGGGTGGGAGACAGCAAGGCCTTGAGTGGAGTCCCTCCAACCTGTGGCAAAGGTCACCCCTTATCCCCACACCAAACCTACGTCACTCACACTTGACTCACTCAGGACACGGGAAGAAACCAGTGCACGATAGTGGGGGATAACAGGGGCAGAGTACCTAGGCAACAAGGGGTGAGGAGGTTCCAAGGGGACCACACACACGGGCTGGCAAGTAAGGGGGGAACCCAGGCAGAAGGGGAGAGACAGGGGACCTTGCAACACGCCACACAACCTGCTACATTCACACCACTCACACCGACTCAAGCTCACAGCACTCGTACTCACAGACACTCCAATTGCTGAACGACAACCACAATGTTCTCCTACGGAAGGGGTGGGGCCAGTCTCACAGCGCTGCTGATCACCGGCAACCTGTGAGACTCCTGCTTGGCCCTAAGTAGTGCAGGGCCCCATCCCCATTGCTCGCAGTCGCACTGAGCACCGCAACGTGCCGGGCGGCCCCACCTCATCATCAGCTGACTGCACGGGCTAGGCCCCATCCTCCACCTCCACCTCCGGCCACGACATCGCCAGCTCTTCTTGCATGGGCGGCACCATGCCTCCTGACGTCCCCCCACCGCCACTGCAGTGTGCGCGTTGGCCAGGACCCCCGCCCCCGAGGGCACCCAAAGCACCGCTGGGGCGCATGTGCCCAGACAGCACCACCCACAGCCCCCTCCCCTGCCAAAGGCGGGGCCCAGGCTTCAAGGGGTAATGGGCGTGGAAAAGGCAGACAAGCTGAGAAGCATGGATGGCAGAACCCAGTTCCCAGGAGCAATTGGCGACACCATATCCCTTCCAGTCTATGAGATAAAACAAGTTGCCACGAGTAACCCGGGAATCCAGGATAGCACGGACCTCAAATTTGGGGGCGGAGGCGACGTCGCAGATGGGGGGAGGCGGGGTAGGGTCAAGAAACAAGGGAGGGCTATATGGTTTTAACAGGGAAGTATGAAACACAGGGTGGATAGGATACAGGTCGGAGGGGGTAAGGTTAAATGATAGGTAACAGGTTTAATCTGATGGGAGATAGGAAAGGGGCCAAAGTACTTGTCATCTAGCTTGGAGGAGAGACGGAGCGACAGGTAATGCCGGCAGTCCACCCAAACGAGATCCCCGATTCAGAATGAGGGTCCTGCTTGTCGTCTCCGGTCTGCTGAATGCTTGTATTGACACTGTGCAGCTCGCAGCATCGCACATGCATGAACATGAGTTCGTTGTATGTGTTGCAATAGAGCCCCGGCAGCAGGGGCTTCCACCGCGGGGATGTCCGACAGGGCCAGACATGGATGGAATCCCTCAGAAACAAAAAAGGGAGCATTGCCAATAAAAGTATTAGGGCTATTATTAAAATCGAATTCTGCAAGCAGAAAGAAGTCAAACCAGTCATCCTGAAGGTAATCTACATAGCAGCGGAGATACTGTTCGAGTATCTGATTAGTCCACTCTGCCTGCCCATTTGATTGCGGGTGATAAGCCGTGGTATGAGCAAGCTTAACTCCGACTGCAGAAAATAGGACTCTCCAAAAGCAGGTGATAAATTGCGATCCTTGGTCAGAAATGATGGTTATAGGGAGCCCATGAAGCTTGACTACACATTGAAGGAACAGCCGTGCTGTTTGCTGTGCTGTGGGCAACCTCTTACAGGGGATAAAGTGTCCCATCTTTGTAAGCTGTTCAACCACAACAAGAATTGTGGAGTGCCCTTGGGACATGGGGAGTTCAATGATAAAATCCATGTTGATACGTTGCCATGGGCCCTGTGGTAAAGGAGCTAAGTGTAGTAGACCTATTGGCCGCTGTCGTGGAACCTTGGTGCGACAACGTACTCTGCATCCTTGAACATAGGCCGCGGTATCCTTGCACATGGTGGGCCACCAGAAATGCAATTGCAACAGTTGTAATGTGCGTCGTGGCCCTGGGTGCCCTGCCAACGGGGCATCGTGGTGGGCCCACAGTATTTTTTGTGTGAGCTAAGCAGGGAACCATGATGGTGTTACCCCGCATGTGAAGTCCTGTGAATTGGTGCACCTGGGGCAGTTCCCGAAATGCTGGATCCTTGGCTGTGAGTCTTTGCAGCTGCGTGGTGGCTACAAATACCTTTTGGTTGAGGAGCGCTTCACCTTGGTTTTGCCAATCTAGGACGACATCATAGCAGCAGGACAGAGCATCCGCAATGGTGTTTTGGCGTCCAGGCCGATACATGATGTGGAACTTGAAGTGGGCGAAAATAATGCCCAGCGGGCATGTCGAGCATTCATAATACGAGTATTTGGTAAGAAGATAAGGTTCTTATGATCAGTAATTACCTGTGTGGGGTGTTCAGCTCCCTCAAGGTAATGTCTCCATACCGTGAATGCTACCTTGATAGCCAAAAGTTCTTTATCGAGAATGGTGTAATTCTTCTCTGCGGGACTCAATTGTCGCGAGTAGAAGGTTCATGGCAGGGCATCAGGTTTACCAGTATTAGGCTGGGAGAGTACCACTCCAATAGCCACTCTGAAGGCGTCAGTTTCTACAATAAAAGGCAGGGTAAAGTTAGGGTGCCGCAGCACTGGAGCTCGAGTAAACTCCGCCTTCAGACGATCAAAAGCTTGTTGCTGCCCCTCTGCCCACACATAGGGTTGTCCTTTCTTTAAGAGCTTTGTTAAGGGTGCAGTTAGGGCAGCATAATTGGGGATGTATTGTTGATAATAGTTCGCATTCCCCAAAAAGCGCTGAAGTGATTTCATGACTTGTGGGGGTGGCCACGCCCTGATAGCATGAACCTTTGAGGGGTCCATCTGAACACCGTGGGGGAAAATGATGAATCCCCAAAAGTGCACCACCTGTTGATGGAATGCACACTTTCTGTTTTGCATTATAGATGGTAATGCCTTAATCGTAATAGGACTGAACTTACATGTTGCACATGTTCGTCTCTGGTTCGAGAGTAAATGAGAATGTCATTGAAATAGGCCACTACATACTGGTCCAGTATATCTCGAAAAATGTCATTTATAAAGTACTGAAATGTAGCCGGGGCATTGGCTAAGCCATAGGGCATGACTAGATATTCAAAAAACCCATATCTAGTGTGAAATGCTGTCTTCCACTCATCACCTTTTCTAATACAAAGCAAATTATAGGCCCCCCACAAGTCCAATTTTGTAAATAGTGTGGCCCCTTGTAGTCTATTGAGTAATTCGGGAATGAGGGGTAGTGGATATCGATTTTTAATGGTGATGGCGTTGAGGCCTCTATAATCAATACAGGGCCTGAGTCCACCATCTTTCTTGGGTACAAAGAATAGTGCCCCCCCCCCCAGGGGAAGTAGAGGGCCGAATAAAACCTTTTGCTAAGTTCTCATCAATATAGTCCTTTAAAGTCTTTAATTCAGGCCCTGAAAGGGCATAGATCCTACCATACGGCGGAGTTGTCTCTGGCTGGAGGTCAATGGGGCAGTCATAACTGCAGTGTGGAGGTAGTTCCAGGGCGTGTTGTTCACAAAAGACATCTGCGAGGTCCTGACATTCCTGTGGAATCAAGGCAGAGATGGTTGCCATTAAGGATCTAGGAACAGGAGCTTTCGAAAAAAAGGGGGCCTCAAGCAAACACTGCGAGGCACACAAAGGGGAAACAAAAGACAGCACCTGGCGTTGCCAATCAATCTGCGGGTTGTGTGTCCTTAACCATGGAATCCCAAGGACCACGGGGAAGGATGGTGTGTGGACAACATCTAGGATCAGTTTTTCCTGGTGGTTTCCAATAGTGCCCCTTAGGGCTAGGGTGCAAGAAGTTACAGGACCCGAAGTCAATGGGGAGCCATCAATGGCATATACTGCTTCTGGTTTAGTATTCATCTGAACTGGAACCTCTTGGCATTGTACTAAAGAGTCATCGATGAAGTTGCCCGATGCCCCTGAGTCGATGAGAGCCAAGGTCACCAATGATCTCGTTGGAGAGAGTTCTAACGTTAGAGGGATTCAAACTTGGTCCAGACGCACGGGGTCGGCTGTAGGGTTGGCTGTTACAAGGGCTGGGGTTTTGTTAAAGTTCACCGAGACGTCCCCTGCCCATCTCAGCTCCTCTTGTTTCCCTCCCGCTGTCATTCAGGGGGGAGTTGGGGGCAGCTTCTAGCGAAGTGCCCTGAACCCCCACAATAAAAGCACAGCTGTTCTGACCTTCGCCTTTCCTTTTTGTGGCCCCCCAACAGGCCCCGGGACACACCAATCTGCATTGTCTCTGACTCGTCTAGCTTCAAGGTTTTGATTTTCCCTTGCCCTGGCAGTAGGGGGCGAGAGGACCAAGGACGGTTCCCCTCCTGGCGCCTTTCCCAGCGTTGTTCTGTCAGCCTTTCATCTGTTTGACAAGTTAGGTTAACTAGTTCCCCCCACTTTTCGGGCATTGTTACATACGATAACTGGTCCTTGATTTCACCACTCAGGCCCTTTTGAAAAAGAACCTTCAACACATTATCAGGCCAATTAAGTTCTACCGCTAGGTGTTGAAAACAGGGAATGTATTCTAAAAGGGGCCCCTTTCCCTGCCGCAGGGTCATAATTGCCGTCTTGGCGTCCTTGACCCGGTGCGGATAATCAAAAAGAAATTGGAACTCCTTAATAAATTTTGCAAAATCTTTCAACAGGGGGGCTATCCTTAACAAGCAAGGGGGTGGCCCAATCTAAGGCTAACCCCTCCAGACGGCATCGGAGGCATAGGTTGTGGGCTGCATCTGGAACACCAGTTTACATGGTGCCAGGAAACCCTGGAACTGTCGCCTATCTCCACTAAATTTTGTTATTGGGGGGTGTCACAGTTCACGGCTTATCACCCCTCCCCCCATTACGGGAGCTGTGGGATTTTCTGGCACGGGGATCTCTACAGCGACCTTGGCCTTTTCCCTTATCCCGCCCACTGCTTCCTGCTCCTGTCTTTCCTTAATATCCCTAACTTTCATGGCCAAAGACTGGATAGTCCGACTCATTTCTTCTAATTGTTGGGCGAGGTCCATGGTTGGGCCAGTGATACTGTTAGGGTAGGAGGGGGGAATCCCAGGGAAATACCCACAGACCTCAGTACCCCACACGCTCACCCCACACGTAACCAGCACCTGACCCTGATCACCACTGGAGGGTCTCCACTCTGTTATTCAAATGAAACAACCCCTCAGGTTCGTAGGTGGCCCAGCTCCCGTCGGGGACGGGTCGTCGGGAGCACATAACACCTGTGCTCCGGACTCTGCACGGGTTGCCAATAGCATGCCGAGCCAGGTTCAAGGTATTGGCGTTAATCTATAAGGCCCTTCACGGTCTGGGCCCCTCATACCACAGGGACCGCCTCGCCCTCTGCGCCCCAGAGCAGCTCCTTCGGTATGCCGGGGGTGCCTTCTTGGAGGTCCCCCATGTTAAGCAGGGGGGCACAATGGAGAGGGCATTCTCGGAGTCCCCCCAACCTGTGGCAAAGGCCACCCCTCATCCCCACACCAAACTTACGTCACTCACACTTGACTTTGGAAGAAACCAGTGCATGATAGTGGGGGATAACAGGGGCAGAGTACCTAGGCAACAAGGGGTGAGGAGGTTCCAAGGGGACCACACACATGGGCTGGCAAGTAAGGGGGGAACCCAGGCAGAAGGGGGGAGATGGGGGACCTTGCAACATGCCACGCACCCTGCTACACTCATACCACTCACACAGACTCAAGCTCACAGCACTCGTACTCACAGACACTCCAATTGCTGAATGACAACCACAATGCTTTCCTATGGAAGGGGGGGGGCAGTCTCACAGCGTTGTTGATCACCGGCAACCTGTGAGACTCCTGCTTGGCCCTAAGTAGTGCAGGGTCCCACCCCCAGTGGTCGCAGCTACGCCGCACGCTGCAATGTGCCGGGCAGCCCCGCCCCATCATCAGCTGACTGCGCGGGCTGGGTTCCGTCCTCCACCTCAACCTCCGGCTGCAGCATCACCGGCTCTGCTTGCATGGGTGGTGCCACGCCTCCTGACATCCCCCCACCGCCACTGCAGCATGCGCGTCGGCCAGGGTCCCGCCCCCGAGGGTGCCCAAAGCACCGCCGGGGCACGCATGCCCTGACAGCATGTCTGTTTTTACCACCTTACATTTGTGATGTGTAAAAAGTCTGGAAATCAGGATCTTGTTAATATGTACTAAAAAAAAAGTTTGATGTGTGTCCTGCAATTCTCACTGTTTCGTCTCCTGTTGGATGGCTCAAAGAATTCATCAATTATTTAATGCTTGGAAAGTGCTTGGAAGATGTAAAGCACTATATAAGTGCTAAGTGCTGCTATTATAATTCAGTGTCTTTAATTTTCTTACAACAACAGACAGGGCTGCCAGGTAAAGTACTTGTTAGTTATTTAACAATATCTTGAAAGGTTATGAGAAATTAATAATCTGATGGAAATGGATGAATAGTAAATGGCCATTTTGGAAGTTTCTGCTTTTTATCATTAATTTATTATAACATATTATTTATTACTTACGTAACACTTTGTGAAAACAGACATAATGCTAACACCACTTCAACACTACTTTAACATACGTTTCTGCATGCTGTTTTCGATATTACAATAAAGAAAATTGTCATTTTCATTATTGTTATTGCAATAATGAAAACAACAATCAATAAAAACGACAATGAAAACGAAAACGACAATGTCGTTATCGTTGTCATTATTGGTGCTGTGGCAGTTGGGTTTTGGAGGGTAAATGTGGAAAGGGGAGGAGGGAGCAGACATCTTGGAGCCCTAAACAGTATTGAACTCTTGAACTGTGCCTGTGTTGGGAGGGGCGAGCAGCTCAGCAGTATCTGATGGATGCATCGCTGGCCAATGAGCAGCTCAAGCAGGCCCCAACAGTCTCATGTCACTCTTTGATTGCTCAATGCCTGCTGCCTCCCACAACCACTCAGGGGGGCTCTGGTGGAGGGCACTGCAACCCTTTATAATGGGAGGGCCAGGCTTTTTTTCTCTGTTCTGAGACTGTGAAAGCTCTGCTTGTCAGGTTACGTTTACAGAACTGTGGTGCTTGCACACAAAAAATCCTCCCTAGCCCTCATTGTATTACCAATACCTTTCTTTCCTCATACCCTACATTTTACAATCTCCCTTTCCCTGCCCTGTACATTATGGGGACCCTGTACATTATATATAGATAGGTAGTATAGATTATATATACATTATATATAGGGGCCCCTGTACATTATTTATAGATAGGTATTCTAGATTAGATATAGATATATATTATAGACATATAGATTAGAATAGTTATATAGATAATTAGATAATAGTTTTCCTTTTCCCTTCCCCTGTCTCCCTTAGATTTAGATAGATATTGGTTGTGCACATATATAGAGAGATTAGATATTATATAGGTATTTAGGCTTGTCTGTTTTCTTATATATATTAGGATTATAAAATAGGCATATTGTATAAATATAAGTTCGGTTTAGGTTAAGTTTTGTATAATTAGATCACATACAGTACATATTTGGTATCGATATCAATACCAATAATGATACCAAAAACAAAATCTTTGTTTGAAATCAGTACTGATATCAATCGATAACAACAATAATGAAAACAACATTGTCGTCAATAACGAAAAAAATGACAAATTTTAATAACAAAAATTATAATAATGAAAAATGACATGGGCCCCTGGTGCACACCCCTACTTTAACACCGCTTAACATTTCTTGTGCATCTTGCAGGGCTGTATTGGGGCCCTATGCAGACCTGCAACATGTATAAGAAATATTAAAGCAGTGTTAAAGTGAAGTTAATGTTATGTCTGTTTTCACTCCAAATTAGTTCTTCGTGGTTCTGCCCAAAGCTACTAGAGAAGAAGGGTGTGTACCGTGGCTCTGGTGAAGTGCATGCTTTGCATGTAAAGGTCCCAAGTTCAATCCCCAGCATCTCATATTCAGAATCTCTAGGTGAGGCCTCTGCTGTGGATCTTCAAGGGTCTCAGGTAGCACCTGGGCGAGGCCTCTGCCAGAGACTTTGGAGAGCCAGATTTGAAATCCTGCTGCTGAGTCAGGTTGTGACAATACTACGCTAAGATAGACCATTGGTCTGACTCAGTTAGGTAGCTCCTTATATAGAAGTCTCTGCCCCAAAGAATTTGCAGTGTGAATTAGACAGGCACTATAGACATGTGGCCCTGTCTGACTGTAAACTCTTGCAGGTTAGGTCCCCAAATACATTCACTTGGAGATCCCAGAAAGAGCTCTCTGTCAATTTGGAAATTTATACACAATGTAGGGAGAAGACAGGAGTGAATATGTATTTCTTCTTGCCAACCAATGCCATAAAGAATCTTCATGGAAGTTAATATTGCCTTAGACTGAAATAACTTAAATGAAAAATAATTCCATATCATGGAATGCTCTTCTTATTCCTTCTTAAAAGTCAAGGAAGTGTACTTCCTAGGTCAGCTTCCAGCTGGGGAGTCTAATGCAGTGGTGGTCAACCTTTTTGTGGGCAAGATCCACCCAAAATCTTTTTTTTTTAAAATCTAGAACCCACTTGGGCAGGGATAAAGGGTTCTCCACGGGTTCTGTGGGAGCAGTCACTGCTCAGCCCAGAAGCAGCAGGCTGTGCCAGCCCAAAGGAGACACCAAGAGCAGCCTCCTGCCCTCCTTGGAGTTTGGGCTCTTCCACTGACTGGGAGGGCTGGAGGTGGGGACACAAACTGCTCCATAAGGAGTGGGGAGGGTCTGAGAGTGAGCTTTTCCAAACAAGCTTTGGCATGCCAATGCCCCATCCCCACTGCAGCTTCAAGCACTTCTCCACCCCCCTTGCAGCCTCAGACACCTCCCATGGATCCACTCCTACCACTGCAGCCCACCAAAGACTCTCCCAGGGTCTACAATCTACTGGTTGAGAACCACTAATCGAACGGAGTCATTATCAGGGAACTAAGAAGAAGAACAAGGAGTCCTCCTAGAGGCAGGCAGGTCTTGGAAGCTGGTGGGTCCAGGACAGGTTGAAAGGCCTGTGCATCATCACCTCACTTCCACTCCATCCCCAGTTCCCATGGAGAATAATTCTGATGCTGTAATAACCTTTCTGTGCTCCTTCACGCTGTGGTCTTTCACTGGCCATCACGTGTCCATTGAGGGAAATCAAGGAATGGAGCTGGGCCATGGATCTGGCATGGAAGCACAAGTTTGTGGAATTTCCCTTAGTTCATGAGGATGGAACCTACTGAGTATTCACAGAGAGTCGCATCTGGTGGAGCTTGCAAGGCTGCAAGATCTCACTCCATAAAAGGGGGATAGTGCATTCACACATTACAAACCTCCAGCATTTATAACACCCTGTATTATTGTGAGCACTTATAAGAACTCATTTTTGTCATGTGTAAAAGCGACCAGAGAGGAAAACTTTAAAGGTCTCACCCATAGGCCGTTTTGGTATGGACACCCCCCTGCCCCCCGTGTGTGTGTGGGGGGTGTCCATCATATGTCACGGTGGTGGATGGAGGGATGGGTGTCCACCTGTGGAAACACCATGGGCGGTGGGTGGAGGTGGGTGTGTGCTCCCGGCACACACCCATCTCCACCCAACCATGGAACCATCCGGCAAAACGGAGGAGGCTCCGTGGTTGGAGATGGTGTGCGCCTGTGGGAACGGGAACACACCCACCTCCACCTGCCACCGATGCACACCCATCCCCCTGCCCAGCGGCGCTGTGTGAAAATGGTCAGAGAGACTGATCTGGAAAAAAGTCCTACAAGGAGGTCTCTGAGTTTTCTTCCCTTGTCTCTTCCTGTGGGTTTTTTGGGGGGTGGAGTAGGGGATGGGAGGAGGGCAGAGCTGACCTGACACTAGGCTTGTTTATTTAGTTCTTCATGCACCTGCCACACTTGGAAATGAAGTTACTTTTCCATTGCATGCCAGTGGGTGGAAGTTTCTACTGAGGAGTCTTTTCTCTGGCCCTTTTCACGTGAGACACCCCCACCCATCTCTACANGGGCTGGCAAGTAAGGGGGGAACCCAGGCAGAAGGGGGGAGATGGGGGACCTTGCAACATGCCACGCACCCTGCTACACTCATACCACTCACACAGACTCAAGCTCACAGCACTCGTACTCACAGACACTCCAATTGCTGAATGACAACCACAATGCTTTCCTATGGAAGGGGGGGGGCAGTCTCACAGCGTTGTTGATCACCGGCAACCTGTGAGACTCCTGCTTGGCCCTAAGTAGTGCAGGGTCCCACCCCCAGTGGTCGCAGCTACGCCGCACGCTGCAATGTGCCGGGCAGCCCCGCCCCATCATCAGCTGACTGCGCGGGCTGGGTTCCGTCCTCCACCTCAACCTCCGGCTGCAGCATCACCGGCTCTGCTTGCATGGGTGGTGCCACGCCTCCTGACATCCCCCCACCGCCACTGCAGCATGCGCGTCGGCCAGGGTCCCGCCCCCGAGGGTGCCCAAAGCACCGCCGGGGCACGCGTGCCCTGACAGCATGTCTGTTTTTACCACCTTACATTTGTGATGTGTAAAAAGTCTGGAAATCAGGATCTTGTTAATATGTACTAAAAAAAAAGTTTGATTTGTGTCCTGCAATTCTCACTGTTTCGTCTCCTGTTGGATGGCTCAAAGAATTCATCAATTATTTAATGCTTGGAAAGTGCTTGGAAGATGTAAAGCACTATATAAGTGCTAAGTGCTGCTATTATAATTCAGTGTCTTTAATTTTCTTACAACAACAGACAGGGCTGCCAGGTAAAGTACTTGTTAGTTATTTAACAATATCTTGAAAGGTTATGAGAAATTAATAATCTGATGGAAATGGATGAATAGTAAATGGCCATTTTGGAAGTTTCTGCTTTTTATCATTAATTTATTATAACATATTATTTATTACTTACGTAACACTTTGTGAAAACAGACATAATGCTAACACCACTTCAACACTACTTTAACATACGTTTCTGCATGCTGTTTTCGATATTACAATAAAGAAAATTGTCATTTTCATTATTGTTATTGCAATAATGAAAACAACAATCAATAAAAACGACAATGAAAACGAAAACGACAATGTCGTTATCGTTGTCATTATTGGAGCTGTGGCAGTTGGGTTTTGGAGGGTAAATGTGGAAAGGGGAGGAGGGAGCAGACATCTTGGAGCCCTAAACAGTATTGAACTCTTGAACTGTGCCTGTGTTGGGAGGGGCGAGCAGCTCAGCAGTATCTGATGGATGCATCGCTGGCCAATGAGCAGCTCAAGCAGGCCCCAACAGTCTCATGTCACTCTTTGATTGCTCAATGCCTGCTGCCTCCCACAACCACTCAGGGGGGCTCTGGTGGAGGGCACTGCAACCCTTTATAATGGGAGGGCCAGGCTTTTTTTCTCTGTTCTGAGACTGTGAAAGCTCTGCTTGTCAGGTTACGTTTACAGAACTGTGGTGCTTGCACACAAAAAATCCTCCCTAGCCCTCATTGTATTACCAATACCTTTCTTTCCTCATACCCTACATTTTACAATCTCCCTTTCCCTGCCCTGTACATTATGGGGACCCTGTACATTATATATAGATAGGTAGTATAGATTATATATACATTATATATAGGGGCCCCTGTACATTATTTATAGATAGGTATTCTAGATTAGATATAGATATATATTATAGACATATAGATTAGAATAGTTATATAGATAATTAGATAATAGTTTTCCTTTTCCCTTCCCCTGTCTCCCTTAGATTTAGATAGATATTGGTTGTGCACATATATAGAGAGATTAGATATTATATAGGTATTTAGGCTTGTCTGTTTTCTTATATATATTAGGATTATAAAATAGGCATATTGTATAAATATAAGTTCGGTTTAGGTTAAGTTTTGTATAATTAGATCACATACAGTACATATTTGGTATCGATATCAATACCAATAATGATACCAAAAACAAAATCTTTGTTTGAAACCAGTACTGATATCAATCGATAACAACAATAATGAAAACAACATTGTCGTCAATAACGAAAAAAATGACAAATTTTAATAACAAAAATTATAATAATGAAAAATGACATGGGCCCCTGGTGCACACCCCTACTTTAACACCGCTTAACATTTCTTGTGCATCTTGCAGGGCTGTATTGGGGCCCTATGCAGACCTGCAACATGTATAAGAAATATTAAAGCAGTGTTAAAGTGAAGTTAATGTTATGTCTGTTTTCACTCCAAATTAGTTCTTCGTGGTTCTGCCCAAAGCTACTAGAGAAGAAGGGTGTGTACCGTGGCTCTGGTGAAGTGCATGCTTTGCATGTAAAGGTCCCAAGTTCAATCCCCAGCATCTCATATTCAGAATCTCTAGGTGAGGCCTCTGCTGTGGATCTTCAAGGGTCATGCACCTGCCACACTTGGAAATGAAGTTACTTTTCCATTGCATGCCAGTGGGTGGAAGTTTCTACTGAGGAGTCTTTTCTCTGGCCCTTTTCACGTGAAACACCCCCACCCATCTCTACATAGGCCCTTTTTACACAGACACTCTAACACCGATAAAATGGGTGTTACATTTTATTATACATGGTACAGGGCAACATGGTACAGGGCCTGTTCCATGGTACATTTTATTATACATGGTACAGGGCCTGTTCGCCCAGGCCTTTGGGGAGGGTGGGTTAGTGGGTTTTTATCCTCCCACCCTTCTTTATTATTCTTTACTATTTGTTGTCCTCTCCCTGTTTTATTTGTAAGATTTTTATACCTGGTTTAAATGTTTTTAAGGTTGCTTTACTTTTTTGAAATTTGTTAGCCGCCCCGAGCTGCTTGCAGGAGGGGCGGGGTATAAATGCATTAAATAAATATATAAATAAATAAATAATAAACACTGCAGCCCTGCAACATGAGATGCCCTTTTCACACGAGATGCCTCCACCCAGTTTCTCTGGGTGGAGATGGGTGGCGGCGTCTGTGTAAACACCACTTGCAGTGGGTGTAGGTGTGTGTGCTCCCGTGCAACACCCATCTCCACCCACCGCCCACCCACGGAGCAACGGACTCCACTGCCGATTGCTCTGTGGGTGGGGGGTGGGTGAAGACGGGTGTTGCACGGGAGCACGCACACACCTACACCCATCACTAGTGGTGTTTACACAGATGCCTCCAGCCAGCAAAACTGGGTGGAGGCATCTCGTCTGAAAAGGGCCCATGTTGCAGGGTTGCCCTGTACCATGTATAATAAAATGTAACACCCATTTTATTGATGTTAGAGTGTCTATGTAAAAAGAGCCATAGTTTCGCTGCGTGGAGATGGGTGAAAGCGCCCATGTGAATGCCATGGGGGATGGGTGGGGGTGCGTGTGCACTCCCGCACTACACCCACTGCCACCCATCTCCATCCATGGAGCAATAGGCTCCAATGCCCGATGCTCCATGGGTGGAGGTGGGTGTGCGCCTGTGAGAACAGGCGCACACCCACCTCCACCCACCACAGCCACCCACCCATCCTCCCACCCAACACGGTCCATTTAAAAGTGACCTCTGTTTCCTTCCCAAAAAGATTGACCATATTTCTGAAGACTCGTTTTTTGGCAGAGGGCAGGACGGACTGGGGAGCTCTCAAGATCCATTTTAGGAAGCAGGGAAAACTCAGTTCAGCAATTTTCATCCTTCTGTTATTTGGGTTTAACTTCAGGCAACGCTGAGTTGGAGTTGACAGCCACTGACTCGTTTGGGATGCCTTTTAGAAGATGCTCTTTGATCAGTCATCTCTTCCATGGCTTGCACAGTGTTTGTTGATGCTGTTGCAGGCTACAGAATGCTGAGCTCTGGCAAAGGGATACAAAAGGAAATATTAATTCTCTTTGCAGGCATGGATGCTGCTGCTGCTACTTCTTTCTTTTCTGACACCTGATCAGAGGCTTCGGACAAGTTCACTCATGATGCCAGCCAGTGTCTCTGAGTCTGTGTTTCCTGACAGAATATACTGCTTTAGTGCAAACTGGCAATATACAGACATAATGAACTCCTACTGCCACGGCTGAGGTTTATAGGACTTGAGACAAGATATAGAAATGGGGCCCCATTGGGCCAAAAAGGTGCCCAGGAAGGCCTTGGTGATTGGAACTATCATAAGAGGTGTGTTCAGATCTACCCAACTGTGGGTTGGGGTCTTGCTTCCACTACTAGCTAAAAAGCTGATAAGTGGTATTGGGGAAGGAAAAACACCACAAAATAATACATCCAGCTAAAAACACGCACGTAAACATCTCCAAGAGGGATGGACAGCCTACACCCATGCCTGAGAGATTAGGCAGAGATTGTTGAACAAGGCAGAGGAGCAGCCACCCAAGGGACCAGAGAATATATCCTGGGGAATATACCATGAGAAGGAAGGCAGTTGACAAGTTCCTAGTTCTGCTCTTGCTCATTTAGGGAGACTCTCCAAAACAGCAGTAGCCCTCTGCACTTCAGTAACATGAATCTGGATTAGTTCTGTAAACATCAAGCAAAATTCATATTCCAGAAGCAGGCAAGTTGCCACCATTTTGGAAATCTGTCCAGCTCAGCTGCTCTGAGTTAGGGGAGTTATGGTCGAACAGCAGCTGTGTATGAGGAGCAGAAAAGCAAGGGGGTAGGTTGGAGGAGAGACAGGGGCACGGTATATATGTATAAGGCGAGGAGAGGCTGAACAAGGAAGGAAGGGGCACACAGGGTAAAAAAAACAGAAGTGACCATGCCAGGACAGCAACCGGACCTGACTCAGGTCAGGAAGTTGCCAAGGACACATTCCTGAACGGATCAGGCTGCGGAACAAACATTCACATGGGCAGGACCAAGAGGCATGGGGAGATGCACAAATGTGCGGCCATTCAGCCCCGCTCCCCAGCACGACAGGCAGCCATGGTGGCCTATGATGTCTGCCATTGTGGCCAGCCATGGTGGACCTGATCCAGGCCAGTGGGAACAGATATGTGAATGCACTTTGGCCTTCTTTGTCCCAATCAGGTTGGTGTTAGCCCGGGCTGTGACTTTGGCTATTTGTTGAGGTGAGAGCCTGGGCTAGCCACCAACATGCCCTGGGTCAGTCTAGGTGAACATCTGGCAGCCTGATAACAAATGTGACCGTAGCCCAGGGGTCAAAGCCGGCCAGAGTGAGTTACTGTCACATTTGCTTCTTTTACCCACAGTCTAAAAAGTCACAGCCACTAGATTAGAGGGTTGTTCTGTCTCTTACTGGACTTTGTCAGCAGTATTATATCTGAAGAGAAGTGGTTTGGGGATCACACAACCACTTCTCTTTCTCAAAACTCGGCAGTGGAACCCACTATATTACCCACCTGCCTTTTGTAGCTTTAAGCACTCTATTTTGTTTTAATTCTGCAAAATTATCTGTTTTGAAATATAACTGCTTTGTATCAGGGACATTTTACTGGGCTCAGGGGAAACTCATCATACAGGTCCCCTTCTCCCATCCCAAAGTGCACTAATTAATGAGTGGCTTGCTGTTCCCTATGCCAGAGATCTGGTCTCGTGCCCGTCTAGAGAATTGCCTGTTTGTTCGAATACTGCTTCTGATTGGCTCTGGTAAATCTTCTACTGCTTCTCATAATGGTGGGCTTGCAGACTACTTGAATCATCGGGCGCTAGCGAAGTACCCATTTGTTTTGTTCTCTTTGCTTGGGCCTATCATGCATTGCTGCATCTCTTCATTCAGTTTTTGCTATACAGAACTGAAGTAAGAGAAAAGGGCACTGTGAGGGAATGTATGCTGCTTTAAGGAATGGCAGTTTCCCTTTGGACAATCCATGTTTGGAATTGTAGTCTCAGAATGGAACCTAGGACACAGCGAGAGTCCTCCTGATAGCCACCTGAGAGGAAGTCAGATGAACATGAAGTTATATAAAGCTAGGCAGGGAGCTTAGTTGAACAGAAAGAGCATAAGAAAAGAGGAAGCTGGGGCGAGGGACTGTTGTCCCTACTAGAAGACTGCTTGCCAGGTAGGGGCGGCCAGGTCATCCTGCTTCAAAGGGTACAAAGAACTATATTAGTAATGAGACACAGAGTTACTAGCCAGAGGGAGACCCTGACCATGCCATCCAGTTGCAAGGGGTAGGAAGAAATGAGGCGTATCTGAGGCCAGAAAAATCTAGATGTAAGCAGCAATTGTGTACATGGCAAAATAAACCAAAAAGGAGATCGTGAATTGAACTATGTCAGTCCTTTGCCTTGTCTGAAGGGGAAACCAAGGTACCAAGAGTGGAGCATCCCTGCTAGAGGGCAGCGCTGCCACACATGACAAGTACAGAGACCACAATCCTCCTCCACTATACAGCACAAATATAAATGGAACCCCTCCGACAGAACAGTCACTTCCCTGAGGGCCCAGGGTCGTCAGGGCCCATAGACCCTTACTCAAACACACAAAGAATGGTTCGTATGCACAAGTAGCTCTGTAAAGGCAACGGAACTTCTCACACGAGTAAGGGCTATTTGAATATATAAGTGGTTGCAGCATTAATTTATGTACTCTGACATATTCCTCTAGAGTGCATGATCTCTCTTCCCTTTAAGAAAATGTATTTCTAACAATTTAATAACTGAGACCCACGCCTTCAGACTTTAATTGCCTGAATATTATAATAATATTATAATACTTAATCAGGTGAATATTCTTATCTGATTTAAAAGAGATAAAAGGGTGTAAGATCAAACCCTTACTAGATGCTCACTTCAGTCATTTCAAAACAGCAGGATTTTATCACTGGAGCGTTCATACTTTTTTCACCTGCTCAAAATAAATCTCTCTACTCATGAAATCATTGTGGCAAAGCAATCCATTTTTAAAGTGTTGTACCCTGAAGTGCTGAAAAAGCATACAAAGGAATAACTGCAACAGAGGCAGCTATTTATATTCCCCAAAGCTATTTATCATAAACCTCCTCTGACCAGAATATTTTATTTTGGGGGCAGGACAAAATGCAGGTCAAATCATGCATGCTGTGCTTAGTCAAAAGGGAAAAAATGAAATCCATTCAGCTTGTTTCTTTTCTGCGTGCCACGTGGCAAATATTTTCTATTATTGATCCACATGATCATTTATTCCTGTGCAAATTTGGTGGGAAGTATCACAAACTGTTTTATTTTACAGGATTAGACATTATGGCTGCAGTCTTGAAGCCATTGACTAACAAGTAGTTCCACCAAAGTCAATGGCATTATTCGTGAGCAAGCAATTATTAATTAAATTACTAATTATTAATTATTATAATTATATAGCACCAGTGATGTACCTGGAGCTTTACAGAGAATAAGATAGACACGGTCCCTGCCCAAGAGCTTACAATCTAAAGATGGGGAGGGGATACAGGGAAGGGGGAACAGAGGGGGAGACAAGGGATGCAACATTCATGAGGATGCGAGAGCTCAGGTACACGTTCTTGGCTTGGTTACAGTAAATTGGGAGTTTGTAGATAACAGGTGGATAATCCTGGGTGGGGATGATTAGTAGGAGTTAGGAAGGGCGGAGTGGAAGAGGTGGGTTTTGAGGAGGGATTTGAAGGTACAAAGGGAGGGGGCAAGGCAGACGAGGGCAGGGAGGGAGTTCCAGGCATGCGGGGCAGTGAGGGAGAAGGGACAAAGATGGTTGGGGGCTTGCGGTGAGGCTGATCTTTTGTTCTGGCCTTGAGGCGGGTGATCCGTCAGTAGGGGATGTGAGGGTCACGCCCTTGTCATGGACGTATCATTATCTCCTACAGGCCAGCCTCTCAGTGCACCTCCTCCAGAAGGGGAATGGACCAGTTAGGTTGATCCGCCCTCGGAGGCTGATG
>QEPC01015139.1:2876486-2887855 GCA_003113815.1 Sphenodon punctatus | reverse complement strand
GCACACCCCGCCAGGTCCTGCAATCATGTCAACAACACCTCGTGATCAACTGTATCAAAGGCTGCAGAAAGATCTAACAAGATCAACAAGGTAGAATTCCCCTTGTCTATCTGTAGGTTCAGGTCATCAACCAAAGCCACAAGTGCAGTCTCCATGCCATATCCAGGATGAAAACCTGACTGAAATGCATCCAGGAATCCAACAGCATTGAGATGCGCCTTGAGCTGTCAGGCAATCACCTGTTCAATAACCTTCCCTAAAAAGGGAAGGTTAGAGACAGACCGATAGCTGGTTGGGGCATCAGCATCCAGAGATGGTTTCTTCAGCAGGGGCCAGACCACCACAATTGTAAGGACGTCCGACAACCTCCCCTCCTGAAGGCAGGTGTTGACAATCCCAGCCAACAATGTCCCCAGTGTCTCCCAACTGTCTTTCACCAGCCAGGATGGGCAAGGATCCAATTCACAACTGGTTTCCCTCATCACCCCAAGCACCTCCCTAGCATCGGTGGGAGATACCAATTGAAACTGATCTAAGTGAAAGCTTTCTTTGCCACCATCACAGTCATGGCATAGTCCTTAAAAAATTATCTATGTTGCAATCAGTCGGCTTCAGCGTGAGTCGAGTGCCACCTATGCAACCCCTACCCTCCTGCTTCAACCACCTCAGGTCCTCTGTATACCAGGGAGACCTGTGCTGATGAAGCAGTGGGAACAAATGCCTGGGTGTGCAACCACGTTGATGGCATGGTCCAAATTTTATTCCACAAGGTGACCAGGTCATCGGCAGAGCAGCCAACAAGGTCAGTGGATATATCCCTCAGAGAGTTCTGAAAACCATTCAGATTCATCAGTCTCTGGGGGCTTTGGGTTCCTTTCAGAAACTTTGGGTAAAAACAGATTTGACAGTGGCTCATGTTGGCCCACATTACTCCAGATGTTGTTGCACTACTGACCAGGGGCGGGTAGGTGGATGGCCTGGGATGTGTTCTCTGGAAAATCTGGCCCAGTGCAGATGCACACGCCTGTTAGGTCCTCCCAGTCCAGCTTCAAGGTGGGATTGGGCCCAGAGGAGTGCCCTCACCCAGCCCCACCAAACAGCTGATCAGGTGGACCAGGAGGAGCGCACTCACAGGGCCCTGATAAACAGCTCATCTAAGCGCCCCAATCAGCTGTTAGACAGCTGGGGTGAGCATGCTCCTCTTGCTTCCTCATGAGCTGTTTGGTGCATGGAGCTAGCCACCAAACAGCTGATGGGGATGCTTCTGGGAGGCCTCCTATGAGCAGTTTGGTGAGTGCACCCACCTGCCAAGCAGCTGATGGGGGCACTCCTGATGGAAGAGCCTCCCGCCCATGGAAAGTGACAGCCAGCCAGCCCAGGTCATTGCTGCAGAGCCACCCGACTCCACAGCAGTAGCCACAGCTAGCTGGCTGTCACTTTGCATGGGCAGGAGGCACATGATTATGGGGAGNCGTGCAGCCTAGCCCGTAGCCAATCGCAGACTGTGAAGCCAGTGGTCTGAGGCAAAAAGGGAAGGTGATTGGGCAGGCTTGCTGCTACTCCAAGCCTCTCCACCCCTGGTGCCTGGAAGTCTGCTCCTCAGCTGACTCCCCCTCCCTGTCACGTTTTGCCTTCCAGTGACACGTTTTTGCTACCCGAACTCACCTGAACGTGATCCGAACTGACCAAACTGTTCGGTCATTTCAACATTTGGAATCTAGTTCAGTTCGGTCAGTTTGTGTTTGGATTTGGGTTTGGTCATCTGAACAGGCCAAGGTCGGGCTAAACATCGAACTTCCGAACCATGTTTGCGCAACCCTAGTAGTGTTTAATGCAGGGGCAGGGAACCTCAAGCTCAGGGGCCAAATGTGGCCCACAACTAGTTTTTATTTGGCCCTTTGAAATTCCTGTATTTGGCCTCTGGAGCCAGTTCCTACCCCCAAGCACTGAAAGGCTGCACTCAGGGGAAAGGGGCATACACTCAAGAAGAGGGGCCAGATCCAGGGACAGATCCATAATCTGGAACCTCCACTTCCCGAGTGCACTATGTAGGCACCTCCTTCTCCAGCTTTTAAGTAACTCTTAGAATTTGTACTAATTTTTCAGTTGGTTCCTGGGAGGGAAAAGGTTCCCCACCTCTAATATAGCTCTTTCGGCATCCTTCCTACAAGCTCCCAGACCAGTAAATAAGAAAAAAAAATACACAGAAAAATTCTTAAGATTATTATTAATTATTATTATTATTATTAGCATTTATATAGTGCCAGCGATGTACCTGGCACTTTACAAAAAAGAAGATAGATACAGTCCCTGCGCGAGAATTAATTTCCAAGCAGCATCAGATTGCTTGTAGAGTGGGGGACAAAATTCAAAAGGGCTTTGATTACACCTCACCCCAAACCTCCGAATGACCTCGCTCAACAGCCTCAGATACACATTGAACAAGAGGGGAGACAGAATAGAACCCTGTGGGACACCACAGGGAATGTCCCAAGGAGAAGACATCGACAAGCAATCACCCATAACCACCCACTGTGACCTCTGTGACAGGAAAGAGTAGAACCACTTAAGAGTGCTCCTGCACACCCCGCCAGGTCCTGCAATCATGTCAACAACACCTCGTGATCAACTGTATCAAAGGCTGCAGAAAGATCTAACAAGATCAACAAGGTAGAATTCCCCTTGTCTATCTGTAGGTTCAGGTCATCAACCAAAGCCACAAGTGCAGTCTCCATGCCATATCCAGGATGAAAACCTGACTGAAATGCATCCAGGAATCCAACAGCATTGAGATGCGCCTTGAGCTGTCAGGCAATCACCTGTTCAATAACCTTCCCTAAAAAGGGAAGGTTAGAGACAGACCGATAGCTGGCTGGGGCATCAGCATCCAGAGATGGTTTCTTCAGCAGGGGCCAGACCACCACAATTGTAAGGACGTCCGACAACCTCCCCTCCTGAAGGCAGGTGTTGACAATCCCAGCCAACAATGTCCCCAGTGTCTCCCAACTGTCTTTCACCAGCCAGGATGGGCAAGGATCCAATTCACAACTGGTTTCCCTCATCACCCCAAGCACCTCCCTAGCATCGGTGGGAGATACCAATTGAAACTGATCTAAGTGAAAGCTTTCTTTGCCACCATCACAGTCATGGCATAGTCCTTAAAAAATTATCTATGTTGCAATCAGTCGGCTTCAGCGTGAGTCGAGTGCCACCTATGCAACCCCTACCCTCCTGCTTCAACCACCTCAGGTCCTCTGTATACCAGGGAGACCTGTGCTGATGAAGCAGTGGGAACAAATGCCTGGGTGTGCAACCACGTTGATGGCATGGTCCAAATTTTATTCCACAAGGTGACCAGGTCATCGGCAGAGCAGCCAACAAGGTCAGTGGATATATCCCTCAGAGAGTTCTGAAAACCAATCAGATTCATCAGTCTCTGGGGGCTTTGGGTTCCTTTCAGAAACTTTGGGTAAAAACAGATTTGACAGTGGCTCATGTTGGCCCACATTACTCCAGATGTTGTTGCACTACTGACCAGGGGCGGGTAGGTGGATGGCCTGGGATGTGTTCTCTGGAAAATCTGGCCCAGTGCAGGTGCACACACCTGTTAGGTCCTCCCAGTCCAGCTTCAAGGTGGGATTGGGCCCAGAGGAGTGCCCTCACCCAGCCCCACCAAACAGCTGATCAGGTGGACCAGGAGGAGCGCACTCACAGGGCCCTGATAAACAGCTCATCTAAGCGCCCCAATCAGCTGTTAGACAGCTGGGGTGAGCATGCTCCTCTTGCTTCCTCATGAGCTGTTTGGTGCATGGAGCTAGCCACCAAACAGCTGATGGGGATGCTTCTGGGAGGCCTCCTATGAGCAGTTTGGTGAGTGCACCCACCTGCCAAGCAGCTGATGGGGGCACTCCTGATGGAAGAGCCTCCCGCCCATGGAAAGTGACAGCCAGCCAGCCCAGGTCATTGCTGCAGAGCCACCCGACTCCACAGCAGTAGCCACAGCTAGCTGGCTGTCACTTTGCATGGGCAGGAGGCACATGATTATGGGGAGAAGCCTTTCTCCAAGTGACAGGGAGTCCCCCCAGGCTGCTACTGTGGGGCTGACTCCAAATTACTTGGGAAGTCTGGGTGCATGCTGCTTTCCCCCTTCCAGTACCACCCTAGGGCTGGCTAGATGTCACTTTGTATGGGCGGGAGGTTTGGGAGGGGAAAGGGGTGCCGAGACTTGCAGAGTGACAGCCAGGCAGCTTTGTGGGAATGGCCTGGGCTGGCTGTCAGTTTACATAGGCGGGAGGCATTTTCCTCAGGAGTGCCCCCATCAGCTGTTTGGCAGGCAAGTGCACTCACCAAACAGCTAATGGTGACTCCAGGAGAACTCCCCATCAGTTGTTTGGTGGGTGGGTGCACTCACCAAACAGCTGATGGGGACCCTCAGGAGACTGCACCCCCATCATCTGTTTGGCAGCTGGCTGTGTGTACCAAACAGTCAATGGGGTGGGGGTGAGAGGAGACACCCTCCCATCATCTGTTGGCAGCTGGCTGTGTGTACCAAACAGTCAATGGGGTGGGGGTGAGAGGAGACACCCCCCCATCATCTGTTGGCAGTTGGCTGTGTGTACCAAACAGCCAATGGGGGTGGGGATGAGAGGAGCCGCCCCCCCCCCATCATCTGTTTGGCGGCAGCTCTTCCTGGGTCCAATCCTGCTGCACTGCATTGGCTCCGGTGTCCTGTCCTGTGTGGACAGTTCCTCGGGATGCCCCAGGGCATGGAAGGACATGTGACAGCAGCCCCCACACCCGGGTTAAGGATTGAGGGTGGAATGCTTGAACAGCCCTCCCCACCAACCTGAGGAATGGTGGCTGCAGTGGTTTGCCCCAGGGTGGGGTGGGGAAGGGAAGCACCTTGATGCCATCATGTCTGTTTTTACCCACTATAAGGTCATGTGAAAAGCAAGTATTCTTGAAGAGTGCAATGCTGTAAAAATATTAAGTATACAAAGTCTGCAAGTAAAGGTTTTAGAAAAATGTTTAAATTCTGTCTGCATTCTTTCCCCTGCTGCATCAGTCAACACACAAATATCAAAGTCAAATATCCAATATATAAACTAAATACAAATTATTAAAGAAAACACATATCAAAAAGAAAAATATAAAAGTATACATATAATATAAACTATATCCAAAAATATATTGTCAACACACAAAATATCTAAACCAAAAATAAAAAATATATTTAAAAACATCCAAAAATATATTTAAAATATCCAAACAACCAAATATATATAAAAAATCTTTAAAATAAATCCAAAATAAAATTAAAAATACATCACTCAGGGAGGGGGAACAATTAAAAGAGGCTGTACGATAGTGAAGAACAACAAATGTCATAGCAAACAATTAATACAAAATAAATAAACATAGAAATAAAAAAAGAAATTAAAAGAAATTACTCACCAAAGTAGAGAAACCCAGTCTGCTCCCTGCTGCAGCAGCCTCTGAACTATCCCAGACCAGTTCCAGGCTGCTTCTGCTGTGTCTTCTGATTCCTCCCCCTCTCTCTTCTCCTGAAGAAGGCAGACAAGGAGAACGCTCCTCAGGGTGCTTATTGTTTTAGGGCACCTAGAAAAGGTGCCCTAAAACCATCCTGATTGGCTGGGTTCCTTCATAGGAACCCATGCCTTTGTGCCCTGGCTCCTCTTCTAGCTCTTCCCCTTACCTTTAATGTGCTGGTGCCCCATGGGTAACTGTCCCAACTGCCCTCAGGACATCAGCCCATCAAAGACAAGAGGAAGGGTTCTCCTGTTGCTGCCATTCTGGGCCCTCGCTGCTTCTCCCTCCATCTCCCCTCCCTTCCACTCAAAAAGAGCTGGCCATGCATGCCCCATGGCCAGGCCAGCCCTGGACCTCCTCCCATATGTCCCCACCTCCCTCTCCCTCCTGCCATCCAACTCCGATCTGGCCAGTCATGGCATCCCACAGTTGACCTGCACATACGTGAAAGCACACAGGGCTGAAAGGTTCTGTGCACTTCTGTGCATGTGCCTCAAATCAGGCACACCAAAATCGGAGATGCACCTGATCTGAGATGTATGCACAGAAGTACACAGATCCTTTCAGCCATGTGCATTTTCATGCATGTGCAGGACAGCTGCAGGGCACCATGGCTGGCCAGTGGAGCATCAGCTGGGGGACAGGGAGAGCAAGGGTATCTGGGCCAGGGCCAGGGCCAGGCTGGCTGTAGGGCACTGCAGCAGGCTGGAGGTGGTGGCGTGGGAGACAGAACCCCCGCCCCCCACCCATTTCCACCAGTCACCCCTGCAAAGCCATGAGAGTGAGAACATCACAGGTTGTTAACAAACATGAAAGCAGAGCGCCACCATCACAATCTGACCTGGGCTGGGGAATCACTTCGCCGCTGGAATGGTCTGGACAAGTTTGGGCCACCAGCCAAATGTGCCAGCACCTGGGTCCCTGGAGTTTGAGGGGAGTCTCACAAACGTGCAGTGAGCTGGCCCCGCACCTGTGCTGTACCCAGTCCTACTGCCATGACAGGCAGCTATGACAGTTAAAGCCAGGTGCCATGGCAGCCAGCCGTGGTGGATCCAAACTGGGCCGGGTCATGGCAGGCCATAAAAAACATGTGTGGCCCACTTCGACCCAATGGTTCGTGCAGACCTTTGCCCAGGCTATGACCCCAGAGGTCTCTGGGATCACAGCCCAGGCTAGCCATCAACAAGGCCTGGGGCAATTCTGAGCCAACATCTGGCAGCACCTGCACAGATGTGCAAGTGAGGTCTGGGCCAAAGCATGACAGAGTGGTCCAAAGTGGCCTGCCATCATGTTTGTTAACACCAACAGTCAAATTGGCACTTTCCATTATGTTGTTATGCTCCATACAAGTATGACTTTTTTTTCTAGTTATTCAGTTACAAAGGCAGTTTAAAAAAAGGGCAACTCTGCTGTATTACTGTAGTTCAATCCCTATTTTATCTGTCGTNGGCAGCTTTGTGGGAATGGCCTGGGCTGGCTGTCAGTTTACATAGGCGGGAGGCATTTTCCTCAGGAGTGCCCCCATCAGCTGTTTGGCAGGCAAGTGCACTCACCAAACAGCTAATGGTGACTCCAGGAGAACTCCCCATCAGTTGTTTGGTGGGTGGGTGCACTCACCAAACAGCTGATGGGGACCCTCAGGAGACTGCACCCCCATCATCTGTTTGGCAGCTGGCTGTGTGTACCAAACAGTCAATGGGGTGGGGGTGAGAGGAGACACCCTCCCATCATCTGTTGGCAGCTGGCTGTGTGTACCAAACAGTCAATGGGGTGGGGGTGAGAGGAGACACCCCCCCATCATCTGTTGGCAGTTGGCTGTGTGTACCAAACAGCCAATGGGGGTGGGGATGAGAGGAGCCGCCCCCCCCCCATCATCTGTTTGGCGGCAGCTCTTCCTGGGTCCAATCCTGCTGCACTGCATTGGCTCCGGTGTCCTGTCCTGTGTGGACAGTTCCTCGGGATGCCCCAGGGCATGGAAGGACATGTGACAGCAGCCCCCACACCCGGGTTAAGGATTGAGGGTGGAATGCTTGAACAGCCCTCCCCACCAACCTGAGGAATGGTGGCTGCAGTGGTTTGCCCCAGGGTGGGGTGGGGAAGGGAAGCACCTTGATGCCATCATGTCTGTTTTTACCCACTATAAGGTCATGTGAAAAGCAAGTATTCTTGAAGAGTGCAATGCTGTAAAAATATTAAGTATACAAAGTCTGCAAGTAAAGGTTTTAGAAAAATGTTTAAATTCTGTCTGCATTCTTTCCCCTGCTGCATCAGTCAACACACAAATATCAAAGTCAAATATCCAATATATAAACTAAATACAAATTATTAAAGAAAACACATATCAAAAAGAAAAATATAAAAGTATACATATAATATAAACTATATCCAAAAATATATTGTCAACACACAAAATATCTAAACCAAAAATAAAAAATATATTTAAAAACATCCAAAAATATATTTAAAATATCCAAACAACCAAATATATATAAAAAATCTTTAAAATAAATCCAAAATAAAATTAAAAATACATCACTCAGGGAGGGGGAACAATTAAAAGAGGCTGTACGATAGTGAAGAACAACAAATGTCATAGCAAACAATTAATACAAAATAAATAAACATAGAAATAAAAAAAGAAATTAAAAGAAATTACTCACCAAAGTAGAGAAACCCAGTCTGCTCCCTGCTGCAGCAGCCTCTGAACTATCCCAGACCAGTTCCAGGCTGCTTCTGCTGTGTCTTCTGATTCCTCCCCCTCTCTCTTCTCCTGAAGAAGGCAGACAAGGAGAACGCTCCTCAGGGTGCTTATTGTTTTAGGGCACCTAGAAAAGGTGCCCTAAAACCATCCTGATTGGCTGGGTTCCTTCATAGGAACCCATGCCTTTGTGCCCTGGCTCCTCTTCTAGCTCTTCCCCTTACCTTTAATGTGCTGGTGCCCCATGGGTAACTGTCCCAACTGCCCTCAGGACATCAGCCCATCAAAGACAAGAGGAAGGGTTCTCCTGTTGCTGCCATTCTGGGCCCTCGCTGCTTCTCCCTCCATCTCCCCTCCCTTCCACTCAAAAAGAGCTGGCCATGCATGCCCCATGGCCAGGCCAGCCCTGGACCTCCTCCCATATGTCCCCACCTCCCTCTCCCTCCTGCCATCCAACTCCGATCTGGCCAGTCATGGCATCCCACAGTTGACCTGCACATACGTGAAAGCACACAGGGCTGAAAGGTTCTGTGCACTTCTGTGCATGTGCCTCAAATCAGGCACACCAAAATCGGAGATGCACCTGATCTGAGATGTATGCACAGAAGTACACAGATCCTTTCAGCCATGTGCATTTTCATGCATGTGCAGGACAGCTGCAGGGCACCATGGCTGGCCAGTGGAGCATCAGCTGGGGGACAGGGAGAGCAAGGGTATCTGGGCCAGGGCCAGGGCCAGGCTGGCTGTAGGGCACTGCAGCAGGCTGGAGGTGGTGGTGTGGGAGACAGAACCCCCGCCCCCCACCCATTTCCACCAGTCACCCCTGCAAAGCCATGAGAGTGAGAACATCACAGGTTGTTAACAAACATGAAAGCAGAGCGCCACCATCACAATCTGACCTGGGCTGGGGAATCACTTCGCCGCTGGAATGGTCTGGACAAGTTTGGGCCACCAGCCAAATGTGCCAGCACCTGGGTCCCTGGAGTTTGAGGGGAGTCTCACAAATGTGCAGTGAGCTGGCCCCGCACCTGTGCTGTACCCAGTCCTACTGCCATGACAGGCAGCTATGACAGTTAAAGCCAGGTGCCATGGCAGCCAGCCGTGGTGGATCCAAACTGGGCCGGGTCATGGCAGGCCATAAAAAACATGTGTGGCCCACTTCGACCCAATGGTTCGTGCAGACCTTTGCCCAGGCTATGACCCCAGAGGTCTCTGGGATCACAGCCCAGGCTAGCCATCAACAAGGCCTGGGGCAATTCTGAGCCAACATCTGGCAGCACCTGCACAGATGTGCAAGTGAGGTCTGGGCCAAAGCATGACAGAGTGGTCCAAAGCGGCCTGCCATCATGTTTGTTAACACCAACAGTCAAATTGGCACTTTCCATTATGTTGTTATGCTCCATACAAGTATGACTTTTTTTTCTAGTTATTCAGTTACAAAGGCAGTTTAAAAAAAGGGCAACTCTGCTGTATTACTGTAGTTCAATCCCTATTTTATCTGTCGTTATTATAAAGCTCCAGGCATTCTTTATGCAACTAGGTCATTCCATAGGTAGTAAACATTTTAACTTCCCTCAAAACGTGAAACCTTTACATCAAGTTTTAAGGCACTCCGTTTTCAAAAAGTTATTGTAAGGTGTCAGTGATCAGGAACCAAATAGATCACTTATCTAAGAAGCAGAAAGGCCATGGAAGTACCTGTCGTGGGGGACATGTCCTCTGTAAATTTTCTCCCCTCATAATTCCAGAGATGTGGTGGGTGGAGCTTATGTGCGTTAGCATCCTTTGTAAATTTTAGCCCAAAGGTTATTAAATTTTAGCCCAAACTTTGCCCAAGTTTTGAAATCAGAGAAGGATTCTCTTTCACACTGGAATGAACTGGATTTTTTAATATACTGCTGGATATAATTTTATTTTTAAAAAATCATTGTCGGCTGCAAATTATTATGAAAAACTTTTTTTTTTTTTTTTTTTTAAGGAATGGTTGTCATGTAGGGAAAGTTTGATTTTTAGTCATGGAGGCCTTTTACCAGGATGGTTCACAAACATAAGATAAAGAACTCTGTGCTGTTGACCAGGGCATGCGCCAAATCTACTCGCTAACTACATACAATTTTTGTAGGTAGTTGGATGTTAGCCTAAGGCCCTTTTTACACAAGATGGACCCACACATGCACACAGAAGTCCACTGTGTGGTATGTGTGGGTGTCGCCCATATAAACACCCCGGTGGGCGGGTGCGCTTGTAGCAGAACAGAGGATAAATGGGACATTGGCCCCTTAAGGAGCCAAGTATTGGACCTCAGGGGCACGCCCAGTGGGTGTGGCTTAGCCAGCCAGGGGGGATAAAAAAAACCTCTGTGTGGCTCAGAAGGGGGCTGCAGACAAGAAAGGGAGTTGTTCTGTAAGCCAAGGAGAGACCAAGAGAAGGGTTGGTCTGGGAGAGCCAGTCTGCCCTGTCTGATAAACTGGAGACAGAGAGCCTGGAAGGACTGGGAAGAGCAGGGGCTCTGTACAAGTGTGGTGAGACCAAGACCTGTACTGATTGTATATATGCTTGATGAAGGACACTGTAAATAAACAAACACTGAGAAGTGAATACTTAAAGGGTGGACTGGTGATCTGGGGGCCAGAGTGGTAGCTGCAGCTCTGATAATTCCCTACAGAGGGTGCTCCAATGAGGACTGTGCCAGGGCGGCTGCTACAGTGCTCCTGCGACCATCCCATCTGCACCCATCACCCACGCACGGAGCAGTTGGCCAAAATAGCAGTTGCTTCATGTATGTAGGTGGGTGGTGTCGAGGATTTCCCGGGGGTAAAAATCTAAGACGAGGAGGCTGCAGCTGCAAACAGCAAATACTCTTTATTCAGCAGATTTACACAACGCGTTGTGGGCCTCTAGGATCAAGGAATCCTGAGCACACCTACAACAAAGAGTACTATACTCTTATACTGAAATCCTTGGGCGGAGGGCCCATATATGGTTTTGTCGCATTGGGGCACTTTAGGACCATTACCACATAACTCTTAAACTCATTATTTAGAGAAGGGACAGTTCACTTCTAAGTTCAGATAAGAAAGGAATTAGGGAGGTTTAGGAGGGTCTAATCTAGGCCGAAACC
>QEPC01015139.1:2814893-2827621 GCA_003113815.1 Sphenodon punctatus | reverse complement strand
CCACCCTCCCTCCCAAAGGCCTGGGCAAACAGCCAGGTCTTACAGTTCCGCCAAAATGTCAAAAGGCTTGGGGCCAGGCGAGCTTCCTCCGGAAGGGAGTTCCACAGCCGCGGCCCTACCACCGAGAATGCTCGCTCCATCGTGGCCCCCCGCTTAACACGGGGGACCTCCAGGAGGGCACCCCCAGTGGACCGCAGGAGCCGCTCCGGGGCGCGAAGGGCGAGGCGGTCCCTGGAGGCGCTTCAGCGCTCCTCGTTTAAAAGCAGTGTTAGACTACATTTCCTAGCATTCCAGACTAGGAAAATGGCAGCTCCATTGTGCATACATGCGCAGCGGTGTAGAGCCTTTGAAAAACACTGGGGTGTGTGTGAGTGAGTCTGTCTGTGTCTGTAGGCGTCTTTAGACATAACAAAGATTGGATGTCAAAACCCCTAAGCACATGTTTGGCCGTTGTGTGTAAGCACCATAACAATCCCAACACCAATTTGGCCACCTGTTGAACACACAATGTGAACACCATTGCATCACAAGGACAATTTGCGTGTTTTGGCTGAACACATGACCAACGTTGTGTCTAATGATACCACGTGGCATGTTAGCAGGTACAAGGTGTCAGCATTTGCGTGCTGAGATGAGGTGGCGAGCAAAACACCGATTTGCCCCAAGATGGGCTGTGTGTCTAAGTAGCACCACAAGGTGAACACGGGGCCAAACCAGTGTTCATATCAAGGTCAAAACACACATTCAGAAACCTGTTGATGTTATGTCTAAGGACACCCTGTGTGTGTGTGAGAGAGAGAGAGAGTGTCTCTATGTGTCCGTCTGTGCATGAGAGAGTCTGTGTCTGTGTGTAAGAGAGAGGGGGAGTTGCCCCGGTACCCGCTCTCCCATGGCTGTCCCCTCTCCCCTGGTGCCTCCACCTCCCCCCATGGCTGCCCTCTGACCCCCAATAAGGAACCCCCTAAGTCAGGGGTTCTCAACCTTTTTCCAGTCATGAGCACTGGAGTGACATAAGTGACTACTTGGGAGCACTGCATAATTTGCATGAATGATTTGCATAAATATGCATAGATTAAGTCTCCCCTCTGTAATTCAATTAAATGGAAATTGAGATAATTAATCAATTAATTCCAGCTCACATTGACTTTAATGGATGAAGGACTGTTTCAAAGTGCTCCCGAGCACTACTGAGAGTTGGCTTGGGGAGCACGTTTACACATTGCCAGAGCACTCTGGTGCTCCTGAGCAACAGGTTGAGAATCCCTGCCCTAGGGAAACACCACAAAGCAAAAAAACCCAACCCTTTCACGGAGCTGCTGGCCAGGTGGAGAGAAGAAAAGATCCGTGACTCTCCACCTGGCCAGCACCGCTGTGCAAGGGGCTTTGTCTGTGCGCTGCTGCCCCGGGAGGGTTCCTGGCAGGAGAACTGGGTTACGAGTCTCCAAGCCCCACCCCCCTAGGGAAATGGCACACAGACATCACAGCTAAAAAAGCTTGGAAATTTCTTAAGCAACAAAACTTTCAGTTTAAAAAAATGTTAAAGGCAGGACCAACGTCTGGCAGGACCAGGTTTTTTACAAGGCCTTAACTCTGTTCTGCATTCAGGCATTTACAGTCAAACCTTCATCCTGAACAAAAGGAGAGAGCTAAGGTATTGTAAAAAAAAATTAGTAGATGATTTATGATAATAAATAAATGACCTCTAAAGAAATAATGTCATAGTTTAATTAGTCGTAAATAACAGAATGAGTAAGCATGGACGGTAAATATACGGTATAGTAATAAATTAAGTACGTATGGAGTCTTAATGTTGATGTTATGTTAGATAAGGTAGATAAAGTGTAAATAATTTCCATGCTTTTGGGAGTTTAAATTTTATTACATTGTATGTTGTAATGTGTTTTGTAATGTAAGTGTAACTTATTTGTATGCTTTGGGGCATTTAAGTTTAGTAAACTGTATTATGTTCAATGTTGTTTGAAAGGTAAGTTTTGTTTAGAAATGGTCGTCCTGCCTTAAATGGTTTTTTAAACGGAAAGTTTTGTTGTTTAAGAAATATGGAATTTGGGAGCTGAAACATAAGCACCTGTCTTGAAAACCTTGGCCATGGTCATTAACTCCAAAACTCTGCGTCATCCACCTCGCCCGTCGCTCCGACCATGTACAGCCCCTCCTCTCCTCTCTTCACTGGCTCCCTCTTCTTGAATGAATCCTGCACGAGCTCCTAGTCTTCACCTATAAAGCTCTTCACAACCTTGCTCCCCCCCTACCTCTCTGTGCTAATTTCCCTCCGTATTCCAGTTCGTGAACTCCAGTCCCATGCCTCCCCTGCTCCGCATTCGTCCCTTCTCCCTAGCTGCCCCACACACCTGAAACTCCTTCCCTGCTCAAATCCGCCTTGCCCCTCCCTTCGTACCTTCAAATCCCTCCTCAAGACCCACCTCTTCCGCTCTGCCCTCCCCGACTCCTCATTCCCCTCACCTAACTCCTGCTGATACCCTCCATCCAGTACAGTCTGTTACCTAAGGTCTGTGTACTCATATCCTCACCACCTGGACCAGCCAGCCATTATTCTCGATGTAACCAAGCGAAGTACGTGCACCTGGGATCTCGCATCTTCATGAATGTTACACCCCTTGTCTCTCCCTCTGTTCCCCTTCCTTCGTCTCCCCCTCCCCCCATCTCTCAGATTGTAAGTCCTAGGGCAGGGACCGTATCTATTCCATTAGTTTGTAAAGTGCCAGGTACATTGCTGGCACTATATAAATGCTTGCTAATAATAATATTTATTATTAGTAGTAATTAATTAATTAATTAATTAATAATTAACACAACAAATTTATTCCAAATAACTATTCACAGAAAGTGAAGAGCATCGCAGTGACAACAGGACTGTGCTGGGTGTAAATCAAAGCAGAGTTTGACCCGCCATGCCTATAGCACTTTTGTAAGGTATATCCTATTCTGCCTTCGTCTGATCTAATAGACTCCTCTGTTTAGAACAGCCCTTTCTAAAGCATTCCAGCAGTTTATGGGTACAATGACAGATCAGATCTTTGTTCTCTTCTCCTCCTGTGGAGGAGTTTATTAGGTCTGACGTTTTCATTAGTGGAGTTTTAGTTGCAGGATGTAGCCATTCCATGAGGCTGTTTGTTGTTGTGTGTGGCAAACCGCAGGATATCTGATCTGGACAGATGTAAAAACAGCTTTTTACAGCCAAGGTGCTAGTCACTCAATAAATTATAAAACCTCTGAAGCACTGTAAAGCACAATGAATGATGATGATTTACCCAACCAATTTCAGAATCTCTCTTTAAGGGGATATTTACTCAGGATTGGTTTTCACCCTCTTTTATTTCTACCTACCTATAATACCACATTGAAATTTATTATCAAAACCTAAGGAGGGACTGTTGGCTGTACAGACAAGTTACTTTTAAGCAAATGCTTCTGTTTCACCATGCTCTATTTGGAAATCAAAAGCTCACAATCTCTCTCTCCATTCCAATTGAGAGGAAGTCAACTCTGAATCAATATTCATAAACTACAACTCTGGTATCCTTGATGAGCAGAGGTCTTGACTTTCCAATTCTAAACTCTATTACTGGGCTGTGCTAGCTCCTGTTGCAATGGTTTGAATTCAAAGTACCACATATCTTTTGTGGGTTAAAACTGACATTGACATCTCTCAGCTGCCCTGAAAATGATCTTTTCTTCCCCCAGAGGAAAAGAAGCTGCTTAAAAAGTACCTGCAATAGCAAACTTCTGAGGCCTACTACAGAAATAAACCAAAAGGTGAATGTTGTATCAGCATTAGGGCTGCTAATGGATCAAATGCCATGGAACAAATGGAACAAAACCCCTTCCAGTTTGTAAATGCCCTTAAAAATGCAGCATCCAGAACTGTACGCCAGAGTCCAGATGGGGTCTGACCAGCGCAGAATAGAGTGGAACTATACTTCTCGTGACTTGGATACTATGTATGCTTCTATTAATGCAGCCTAAAATTGCATTAACCTTTTTAGAAGCTGCATCACACTGCTGACTCATGTTCAATTTGTGAATAACTATGACCCCTAGATCTTTTTCACATCTACTGCTGCCAAGATAGGTATTACCCATTCTATACTTGTGCATTTGATTTTGTTTACCTAAATGCAGAACTTTACATTTATCTCTGTTGAATTTCATTTTTTTAGTTTCAGCCCAGTTTTCCATCCTGTCAAGTTCATTTGGAATTTTATTTCTCTCTTCTAGTGATCCCTCCCAGTTTTGTGTCATCTGTAAATTTGATAAGCATCCCCTCTACTCCTTCATCCAAGTCATTAATAAAGATGTTGAACAGTACCAGGCCCAGGACAAAGCCCTGCAGCACCCTGCTCGGTACCTCCCTCCAGATTGATGAGGCACCATTGATGAGCGCTCTCGGAATACTCATTGATGAGCAGCACTCTTTCAGTACAGTTCTTCAACCAGCTGTAAATCCACCTAATGTTATTTTCATCTAGCCCACATTTTACCAGCTTGTCAGCAACGATTTCATGCAGGGCTTTCTCACATGCTTTTCTGATATCAAGATATACTATGTCCACGGCATTCCCATGATCCACTAAACTAGTAACTCGATCAAAAAAGGAAATAAGATTAGTCTGACGTAATTTGTGTGTCTCACACATTTTTATTTCTTGCAATGAAGCTGAGTGTACAACAGAATGTACATTCTTCTGAACGTAATTAGATGAGACTGCCAGCCAAGCTGCACAAATACATCTGCCATTGATGGTAACTCTGAGCTCGACTGCTTCAGCACCTGCCCCGGTCAGATCATTTATGTGGCATCTATAAAAGGGCATACTGTGCAGAGAAGGGAAACCAGGGCACACAGGAAGAACAATCATGTTGATCTGGGCTTCTGAAAGTCACTTGCACAGCTTTTGCTCATGCATGATAAATGCCTGTTACTTTAGCACTGCACCAGGCCAGTCTCACAGCCTGACACAACGGCGACAGTATCTCAGTACCAAAGTGACATCCTGTAGAATGTCAAGAGACCATTTTTAAAGGAAAGTCTTTAGAAATTAAATAGGTACAGCCCAACTGAATTCTATTGCAGCAAGATTCCTAAACACGTCGAGTCACAATGGGACTTTGTGGAAACAATGTGGGATTTCAGACATCATAGAAATGCATCTTGAAAAGTCACAGAAAGTACCACATGGCAACCCATGTGGCGTTTCCACCAGGTGCTTTGTGACATGTGAGCTGTTGTAAGTCACCAGAGCTAATAGCCAGGTTCCCCTGTGGTATAAAAATTCAGACAACATAAAGCATCTGGTGGAAATCTAGATCTTCATGATATCTGAACGCACCTGATATTTTGTTTCCGTTCAGCTGCCCAGAGCCTTTTTAAGGGAATGGCAGGATAAAAATCTAAATAAAATAAATAAATTTTTAAAACGTATTTCTTTTTACTTAGCGAGGGTTAGTTATGACCATGGTGGCAGGAACCATGGAACTTGGGAGAATTAATGCTTCAGAATTCTTTTCCGCTGAACTATCACTCCTGCAGCAGTGGTTCCTAAGATTATTTATTTAATCAAGTTTTATCCCTCCCTTCCCTGAAGGCTCAGGGTGGCTTACAGAAATATATAAACTACACATAAAAACACATTAAAGTATATAAAAACAATTAAAAAGAAACCCTAAGCCCCACCCCCTAACCTTCTCACTAATCCCTCCACCCCATCCCACTGAACTCTATCCCAGCCCACCAAACCCCTGGCCAAACAAAAAGGCAAGGAGAGATAGTTCCATAAATGTGGGGCAGCCACTAAACATGTTAGAGGATGACAAATAATAGTTGTTAATTCTTTATGTACACAACTGGTATAATGTACACAACTGGTATAATGTAAACAGCAGGCTTCCCCAGACTAACCTGATAATATGCTCCAGCTGTGGCCTGGAAAGTCCAAGAACTTCAGGCACTTCAGGCTCCAAGTATTCTTTACCATAGTTTTGTGGCTGCCAATAAAGATGTGAGCTGTGCCATTTATTTATTTCTGATATGGTGGACTGGTTTTGTGGACACTGATTTCCCATCTATTAGGAAGTGGACCAAGACTAGTGCTGAAATTTGGTCCTCAGTTTTCCCCAGAAAACCCAGAGTTTCATGGTACTTGACTCGATTTTCTGAGTTCCAAAGTTTCGAGGAATGGCCCCTGAAACTTTGGAACTCAGAAAGTCCTCAGCTGAGTACAGGGAAGGAGGATAGAGGCCAGCGCTAGGCCTATGCTTTCCCTTCCCTGATCCCTGCTGGCCAGGGAGAAAATAGGCCAGTGGGGGCCAGGAAAGGGGTGTGTGGGGGCCTAGCAAGGGCTCAGGGGTGGGGTGTTAAGGGGGTGGGGCTCTAGCGAGGGCTGATGGATAGAGTACTCACCCTCCAGAGTGGCTCACGTGATGTGTGGATTCCTCTAGGCTGGGTAAGTTTAAAAAAAAAGCTGGGCATGCTCAGACCTTCCCAAGATGGCACTGGCAGTGTCACCATGCTGTGGGCGCCATCTTGGAAAGGTCTGAGCATGCTCAGAAGGTTTCTTTTCAAACTTACCCAGTACTCTATCCCTCAGGCCCTGCTAGCTCCACACCTCCTCTTCCCCAGCCCATTCTCTCCCTCCCCCCACCCCATCTCTCTCTAACCTCTGGTCCCCTCCTTGGTCCCCACCTTCAAAATTTCGTAGTATTCTCCGAGGGTCCGAGTTCCGATGTCCAAGTCCTGGAAAAAGTTCTGAGTGACAGCCGAGGACTCAGTCCCGGTACTCGGAACCTTGAAAATTCTCGCAAGTACTCGGAGTCCCTATTCGGTGCAGTCCTAACCAAGACTTCCAACTCATTTCACAACAGCTAGCAAATAGAAACCAATGACTTGAATGTGATAGATTTCATCTGCCCTTGCCCTAGGCCTGGTCCAACTGTACTGAACTGATTTTGATACGTGTTTCTTCTATCAAATTCCTACATCCTGGGGGGAAATGAGTACCTAATTTTCCTTAGCTACCCCAGCTGGTTAAACATTATTACATTAAAGCTTTATGGTGTCCTGGTCTTAAAAACTTAGTCTGAGATATCAGTTCAAATATGTCATTGTCCTCTTTTACACTTATTCAAAATGAAAATGAGCGAGAATCTGAATAGAACATATATGGGGATGATTTCTGAGTGATACGTCTTACAATGTGTTTTTAAGGTTGAATAAGCAGCTGTACAGTCTGCAGATAAAAAGATCGTGGTGATTGGTGCAGTGTCCGAATCTTGATAGAATATTTTGTCCGTATTGCTGTAGCACAGGATTGTTATTACAGGACCTAATGGTATGCAGAAAGTGTTAATTCAAGGTTTAGCAGAGTTCATTGATAGGGATGGGTGAACGCGGTTCAGAAGTTCGGAGTTCGGACCGAACTCAACCAGTTCAGTCAACTGAACTGAACTTCCAAACTGAACTCGATTTTCTAACTGAAACGAACCAAATTTCCGAATTTGGCTCTGTTCACCCATCCTTAAAAGATAATATTCCATTTAGTTCAATGGGGTTTGAATTTCCGAACTTTCTTCGGAAGTTCGAACTGAACTCGAATAGTTCGGTCAACCGAACCGAACTTCCGAACTGAATCGAATTTCCAAACTGAACCGAATTTCTGAACTCGGTTCTTTTTGCCCATCCCTATTCATTGATAGCTATGTCAACATTCCACTATTGGAAGAAAATGAAAATTAATTCTCAATAATGTTAGGAGACTTAGGATAAATTTTTTTAAAAACATTAGTAGTATATTGCTGTGGAGATTATAAAATAGTATTGTAGCAGAAGATACCAAATATGTATGAATTTCAGTTCCTGACACAGTTCAATTTGTGAAAAATGAATTGCCAACGTCCAAGCCTGCCCCAGAAGCCACTCCTCCAGGCCCTGAGCTTGTCAGATCGTAAATATGAACCCTAGACTTGGGCTATCAACCCACCGCTAGACTACCCTGCTGCTCCGCAGCTGAATATTAAACAGGAGTACTAGTGAGTGACCTCATCTATATGATCACCAGTGAAGGGAGTGGGGCAGCCAAGCCAAAAAGCCACCCAGGTTTTTTCTGGCTATCAATTCCAAACTCCTAATTGCCAATATCAACATTTCCCTGTTCTTTCACATTTTGGGGTGCACACAGCTATTGGGAACATTTCCCAGAGCTCTGCTCCCCTTGAATTTAATTGCTGGGGCTGAGCTGTGACAAGCCCCTCCTCCCCCCCACTCCCCACCAATAAAGCCCTGATGGAATGCAATTCTGTTATTGGGGTAGGTGAATCAATACTATGGCAGTATGCATACAGCAAAGAGAGTTAACCAGTGTCAGAAGCATCTCAGCACATAACTGCACTATCAATAGCAAAAAAACAAGGGTTTGGAGCCTGTAATTCCTAATAAGTGAGAAGTCATGGAAAAGGAAACAAATGCATCAGAGCCCAATGTAGAGCCCTTCAGATACATTCCAATTGCTGGATGCAAGCAGGCAGATGTTCGTTTTTACATATACCTTGAAGTTACTGATGGCATGTCCTGTGTTTTGCTTGGCAGAGCACTCAGTCTGGTTTATACATACATTTCTGAAGAAGAAACAACCACATCACCTGAGTCCTAACAGGTGTGTATGTATGGCATCAGCCTCCTAGGGTTGCAGGGAATAGCCTGATGAATTCTGGACTCAAAACATTACCTTCCTATGGACTTGTATTGGGATTCATACTGAATAAAATCCTGAGTAAATATGTAAAATCTCAATTTCTGATTAGTAGGCTCATTGAAGAGATTATTCTCTTAACTCTTATTAAGCTTACCCATCACCATCAGCAAAGAACCTTCTGAAAGGAAGAAGCAAGAAGGAATCAGAGAGTGGCAGTTTGGAAAATAAGATTCCAACCTGGTATTCGGGTGTAAATAATTGTGGAGGAGGCAAAGGAATGAAATCAGTGAGCTCATCTGTAGACTCCTGGCTGAAATCCTACCCAGGTCAGGTGACTGAAAGTGTCTAAGAAACTATTGGCTGGTGGCTAACCAATGCGAAATGCCTCATATTTGATGGTGTAAGTCCAACTCCCAGAGGCAAGTGCCTACATCATAAATTACCATCGTAGTTCGCATTAACCAGCACTCCTGCTGTAGTCCCTGAATTGAACAAGGCTGTAGACTGGGCTGCTCTTTTATCTATAGAACTTGCTCACCAAGGTCAGCATTAAAGCACTTTACTCATTTAAATTTATATCCTGCCCTCTCCTGAAAGCACAGGGTGGATAACATATATAACATATATAAGACATACGACAAAGTAAATAATAAGTGTTATATACAATTATAAAAACATACAAAAAGCAGTCCCACCTCCTAAACACACACAGCCTTTCCCTGCCCACCAAATCTGGAAAATGCTCAGGTTGGGCTCTAGGGGAAGGGACTTATTTATTTTTATTTATTTTTCACATTTTTACCCTGACCTTCTCTATAGACTCAGAGCAACTTATAACATTAAAAATATAAAATACAATAAAACACATTAAAATTTCATAGAACCACAGCATCACCCCAACCACCCACTCACCCCATCCTTCCCCACCAACCACCCATCAATCCTCTTCCCCAACCCCCCTACCCAATCCTACCCAACCCTATCCCTGCCTGCCAAATGCCTGGTCAAGCAGAAAGGTCTTACATCTCCTCCAGAAGCTGAGGAGGCTTGGGCTCAGACAAACTTCCAGGGGAAAGAGAATGGCATAATTGTGGGGCTCCCGGCGACTCATCCCTGACAGAAGACAGGCNAACCCCCCTACCCAATCCTACCCAACCCTATCCCTGCCTGCCAAATGCCTGGTCAAGCAGAAAGGTCTTACATCTCCTCCAGAAGACGAGCAGACTCGAGCTTAGACTCCAAGGGAAGAGAGTTCCATAATTGTGGAGCAGCAACCTAGAACACCCTCCTGTGCGCCTTCATTGTAACAACTTCATAGACATTGGCACTCGCAAGAGGACGCCCTCGGCCAACCTCAGAGGATGCAACAGGACATAGAGAAAGAGATGGTCTTTCAGATACCCAGGGCTCAAGCAATATTGGGATTTATAGGTTAAAACCAACACCTTGAATTGTGCCTGGAAAACTATTGGCAGCCAGTTAGACTCTGGAGCACCAGTGTAATGTGCTCCCGGCGACTCATCCCTGACAGAAGACAGGCCGCCGCATTCTGCCCCAACTGCAGCTTCTGAACAGTCTTCAAGGGCAGCCCCGTCTAGAGTGCATTGCTGTAGTCTAGCTTCAAGGTTACAAAGACATGGATGATGGTGGCCAGATCTGAATCTGATAAGGTCACAGACTTCTCAACAGATGAACTTGGTAAAAGCGCTCCTGGCCATCGCCGCAACCTGATAGTCCAGGTGCAGCAGCAGATCCAGGAGCACCTGAAGGCTGTGAACTTGGGAGACCAAGGGAGGCTAGACACTGGCAATGACGGTGGTTTCCACCTCCCCCAGCCCGTCCCGAGCTGTTTTAGGAGGGGCAGGGTAGAAATTTAATAATAATAATAATAATAAAGATTAGCCAACCATCATCACCTCAGTTTTGTCTAGATTTAACTTCAGTCAGTTCACCCTCTGTATTAATAGGGGTGTCTGTCAAGGATGCTCTTTGGCCTCTCTTCTTTTCAATCTGTTTGTTGCAGATCTAATTCCGGTAGTCAAAGAAACTAACCCACGTCCTCCAAAAATATTGGACTATCCATTGCCTGCACTCCAATATGCGGATGACTTAGTCCTATTTTCATAAACTGAAAAAGGGCTAAGGTCCACTATTCGGGGTTTAGTAAAATATCTATCACCAATGGACTGGGTGTAAATGCTGATAAGTCCAAGATACTTATAGCTGGACAAAAATGTTGCTCTCATAAGTGGTCAGTGGCAGATTTTTCTATTGAGGTGGTTAATGCCTTTTCGTATCTTGGCATTACGTTTACTCCTAAAGGTACTTGGACACAACATCGTAGCCTACAAGCTCGGGTATCTTTGACAATGACAAAAGCATTGCTAAAAGTTTATAATATCTCATATGCTATTGCTATTTCAACCATTCTGAAGGCATTCCAATCAAAAGTCTCCCCAATGTTTACTTATGGAGCCAAATTGTTCACGTCCTCAGACTGTTTGATACTGGAACGAGTGCAAAACTTCTTCCTTCAGAGAATCCTCAAAATGGGAACTACTATCCCAGGTGCAGTTGTCTGGGCTGAAACCAATACTCTTTCTATCGAACACCAATCTAGAATGGTATTTGTAAGGTACTGGACTAAATTATTGGCCGGCCCCCAGGATTCATTACAAGCTCTATACTTAAAGGAAAAACTGAATCATGAGGGGGTCAGAGCATTACCCTTGGGTAAGGTTTCTGGTAACATCTCTGAATAGATTGGGCTTCTCCCTACAATGCTTTCAGGGCTTTACTGCACTGGCTATTAAGAGGGCCATTGAGCAAAGGTCTAAGGATGTTGCAATCCAAGAAGATCTATCTGCCTTAAAAGAGTGAAGGGTTGCCCCCTCCCTAGCTAAGAGAGCAAAGTCGTGCTCAACAGAGAACTGTATCTAGACTTATTAGGCAATAAGCAGCTGAGGCGACACTATACCCTCCTCCGCTTTGAACTTATTCAGTCTGCGGTGGTTGAGGGTAGACTCACTAGAATACCGTTCCAGGACAGGAAATGTCAGTGTTCTTTGGCAGAAATTGAATCAGCAGAACACATCCTACTTAGATGCCCTTACTGTGAGGGTTCGGGAATAGAAAAGGGGGGAACCCACAGACCTGCCACACCAGCCGTGACTCTGACTCCGGGGACTCCTATGGGGCGGGGTGGTCACGGTTCAGTTGTAAAAAGAATTCCCTCAGGGTATTGGGTGGCTCTATAAGTCTCGTTAGAGACAAGGCCGTGTCATCATAGGGAATGGGATCAGCGGAAAACGTGAGCATGCCCCCTTCACACTCCACAGGGGGACTAGGTCCCTGCCCACACGTCCACGCCCCCACAAGCCCCCAACTCCACCTGGACTGTGCAAGGGAAGAAACTGCCACATGACGTAAGGTGAGGGAGGGGGAGAAGCCCCGTGGAGGGGGAATCAGGAGGGGGAAATAGGGATGGGAGAACGCGGTTCGGTAGTTCAGTGTTTGGCCCGAACTCGGCCTGTTCGGTCTACCGAACGTGAACACGAACACGAACACAAACATACCGAACAGAACAGAACACCAAATGGCGAAATGACGAACATACCGAACAGATCCGAACGGCGAAATGGCCGAACAGTTCGGTCAGTTTGGATTGCGTTCGGTTGTGTTCGGGTGGCTAAAACGTGGTCTACTGTCACTCTGTCACTCAGGTCACTGGAAGGCCAAATGTAGCAGGGAGGGGGAAGTCATCTGACTCAGCTAAGCAGACTTCCAGGTATCAGGGGTGGAGGGTGGAGAGTGGCTTTGAGTAGCAGCCAGCCTGCCGAATCACCATCTCTTTTCACCTCAGACCACTGGCTTGGCAGTCTGCGATTGGCCACGGGCTAGGCTGCACGGAGCCAATGGGGCTTGATTTGAGGCGGGCGCAGCAAGAAACAAAACTGTCTGCCTCCCCCCTTCCCAATACCTTCTGAGCTAGTCACTGTTCCT
>QEPC01015139.1:2777319-2799832 GCA_003113815.1 Sphenodon punctatus | reverse complement strand
CCCCCCCCCCCGGACAGCAGCCCGGAGAGCTACCCAGGCCAAGCTGGCCAGGGTGATTCGGAGACCGGAACCCGCACCTCAGACAGCCGGGGGTCCTTGGGGGAGTGCTCCCATACTGAGGGCCTGGCCTCAGACAACTCCGTGGCTGACACGGAGGGTAAGTAACAGCCCCACTGGGGAGAGGGCTCATGCCCATGGTGCCAAGGTCAAGTGGAGGGGACTACAAGGGCCAGGGAGAGGCACAGGCTGAGACCCGGGGCCCCCACGAAAGGTGGGAGGGGGGCCCAGCCACAGAGGGCCCACCGCACCCCACCACACTAAAATACCCCCCCTCACCCACAGGCCACGGACCACCATGGGACAGCACCCTGGCAACAAAAGAGCCAACCACCAAGGAGCCCGCCCAGCAGGCTGAGGGAGAAGGTGAAGCAGCAGGTCCTGTATGGAGAGCCCACCGGGGTTCACCGATGGGCTACCCAGGCATGGCAAGGAGGGGGAAAGGGAAGGGGTCTGTGGGTGCAGAGGGGCCGGGTCACATGTCAGCAGGACCATGGTGCCCCTGGGCTATACTGGCTCGGGGCCAGGGGCCCACTGCACACTGTAACACAACCTCCTCTACCCACAGGGCAACCCCAGCAGCCAGCTGCCCCTGGGCCCATGCCTCCAGCCGAGCACATGAGGCAGCACCGGGCACGGGTCCGCAGGCACAGGGAGGACCTGGCGGAGGATATAGTCCGGACAGCGGAGGAACAGGGGGAGAGGATGATCGCGGCCCTGGGCCAGATGGAGGTGGCCATCGAGTGGTCCCTGGAGCTGGCAGAGGGGCGGGACAGGAGGCTCCAGGCCGAGGTGCACCTGGAGCGGTGGTGGGAGCGCAGGGAGCACAGCAGGCAGGAGGAGCTGCTCGGGGGGATGAGGCAGGACATAAATGCCATGTTGCAGGAGCACTCAAACAAGATGGACAGGTCCCATGATATCGGGACCTCATTGCTCCTGCACGCCGGCACAATGTGTGCCTATGTCATGTCGGGTGGCTCCCCGGGCACCCTGGCAGCCCAGGAACCCAAGGCAGGCCCCTCGGCGAACCTGCTCCCTAGCCTGCCACCCCTGCCACCCCCATGCCCTCAGGGTCCGCGCATTCACCTGCCTTTGCCTGCTGGCCCCCGGAGGGTGCAGCCACCAGGGGAGGGTCCGGGGCCTGGCCCCCCTGGCCACCCTACCAGGGCTGCCCCAACTGGAACAGGAGGTGGCCCGGGACACATCTAGCAGCAGTGATAGTGAGGGGGAGGTGAGCTCTATGAGCTCTATGGCCCAGACTGGGCGTGCATGGGGCCATCCCAGGGGACGGCGGGGATGGGGGGGATGGGTAGGGCTGTGTAGGGGGGGCAGAGGTGGTGGCAGGGCACAACTGGTTATGAGGGAATGGGTGTCAATGTACACATGGGTGATATTAAAGGTGTTTATGGTACAGTGGCTCCTGGTCCAGTATGTGGGAGAAAGGGGGGTGGGGCAACCACGGCCATGCAAGGACCAGTCAGAGGAACCCCAGGGGGTGGGCTGGAGTGGTGGGCACCCCGCCTGCATGGGCGCTGTCCTCCGTGCACTCCTTGTGCGGCTGGAAGCAATCTGCCAACAACAAACCCCTCCCACCCGAGTGTTTGAGGCACCGTGGCCTTGGAGTGCAGATTAGTTGGTATGTGAGAGCTATTGTGTTGTGCAGCTGTGCTGGGTCCGCACCCCATGCCTCGCTCTGTTGTGCTACAATGTTGCGGCCCATGGCCGTTTTCCCTGTCCTTGGGACCCCCGAGAGGCCCCTCAGTCCCGGAAGGTGTGTGAGGCCCCCAGAGCTCTGTGCTATTTTCCCGGGGTGGTTGGACCATGGCTGCTTGTCCATCCACAGGGCTCCTGCTTCCCGTCCCCCATGGGGCCCCCTGTATCTGGACCTACACCAAGACCATGTCCCTATGTGACCTGTGGCGTAGCCCTGCCGTGCAGCTGCTCCTGGGCAGGCCGGACAGCTGCTCGTCCACCTTCGTGAGCTTGAGCTCTGGACTCCGCTACCTCAGCTACGAAGCAAGCGCACAAGATTGCCGGCTACATGCTGAGACCCTGGGGCTGGTCCGCTTCCCTGATGGGTGCGTCCCGGTGATAGGTGTTCGCATGTGCCCTGGTCCGGGTCTGAGACCGTGAGTGCGCTGTGGGTGTGCAACCTGGCAGCCTACTCGCAGTGCCTTGCGGAGGGGGGCCCTGCCTTGGCCGTGTCCTACTTTGGCAGCGTTCACGGGGCTCGTGGGTACCAGCGCACACGTGTGGCAGTGTATCACCGGCTTCTGGGGCTGGGGCATCTTCATTGGCCCCCTGCTGCTGCCTGCTGTGTAACAGAGCCTTCCGCGGCAAAGCTGTCGGCACTGGGGCGGGTCTGGTCCCATCCTGATGTCCAGTTGGGGCTCTCTGTGCATGCCCCTTCGAGACTTACTACCTGATTGCCCACCACATGTCCGTGCTGGGGTACCACCGGGGCATGATCCATTGGCCCCACCTGGTTCATTGGGCCGGGCACCCTGGGCCTGGGCCCGGAGCTGCCCCCAACGGCTGCCTGTGAGTCCCTGGGTACCTCCCTGGCCCCCTTGTGTCCTGGGCCATGTGGGCTTCGGGACCTGCCCGTGGGCCTGACCCCGGTGCCTGCCACCACCCTGCTGTCTCTGCCTTGCTGCCGTGTTGCCTGCTTCCCTGTGTGCTGCTGCCCCAGCTGTGTAACTGGGCCCCCTCTGGGCCACTCTTCTCCCTCCTGGGTTGCTTGTGTGCCCCGGGGGTCCAGGGCCCCAGGACTGCCCCTCCTGACCTCCTTCACTGATGGGGCCACCCATACTTGGACCTGCTGTGCTGGACTGCCTCTCCTGGCTGCCGTCCATTTGCCCCTCGGTGGGATACCTTGACTGCATGTGCCTCCTGGACCCTTCCCGGCTGGCTCGCTGTGACATATGGCCTCCCGCTGTGACATTCTCCCGAGCTGCAGACCCCCCCCTTCCAGGACTGTGTGTTTGCTGTGGAGGTGCCCGTGTGGACTGTTCTGCTGTGGGGTGGGGTGTTCCTGGTGGCGGTGTCCTGCCGTGCCCCTGTGCCCGTTCCTCCCCTCTTCCCAGTCCCGCAGCCCAGCCCCCCCTCCCGCGGTGCCCAGCATGCCTTGCGTGGTGTCGGGTTGCCCATGTCCCTCCCTTCCCTGTCTTCACTGTCTGCCGTGCCTGCGCGTGTGTGTGTGTGTGTGTGTGTGTGCCTGCTGTGTGTGGTACCTGTCCGGCTGCTCTCCCTCTCCCCCCTCCCTTCCCGTTTCCCTTGTGTGGGCGTTCCCTTTAGTGCCTTTTGGCTTCGTTTGCCCTCAGGCGGCCATGTCTGTGTCCCGCCCCTTCCCGGGGGATTCTTGGTGTTTTTACCACAGCTGGGAATCGGCATCACGTCTGTTGCGCTGCCCCGATCCGTGATCTGTCGGCCCGATTCCCATCCATGGTCCCGGTCCCGTCACGTCTTTTTGGGGCTTTTATTGGCCCTGGGGAGTGGCTGTTTGGTTCACCCCCACCGGGAATCCACTGTGGTGAACCGCCCGCCCGTAACATCTGAAATCACCCTTTGTTGCCCTTCTCTGTACCTTTTCCAGTTCCACTATGCCTTTTTTGAGATGGGGTAACCAGAACTGAACACAGTATTCTATGTGTAGTTGCACCATAGATTTATGTAGAGGCCTTATGATGTTTTCTGTTTTGTTATCTACCCCTTTCTTAATTATCTGCAACATGTGGTTAGCCATTTTGACTGCTGCTGCACATTAAGCTGATGACATCAATGACTCCATTGTCTTTTTCCTGTGTAGTGATACCTAAGTTAGATCCCAGCATTGTGTATGTATGGTTAGCATTATTTTTCCTTGTGTGCATCACTTTGCACCATTCTACTTTCAAATGACAAGAGGGGTGCAGATAGGAGTGCCCAGTTTCAACTCCCTTACCTCAGTTGTGTCTACTTTCAATGCTCGCATGTTGTCTATGGCCAAGCAAAATCATTTGATCCCCTTCCAAGGATTGCTAAATTGATTTCATTTCATTATTTCCAATTTTATTTTACAATCTAGGGGTAAAAGCTGTCAGTGCACCAGACTGAACTGAAATATGCATGTGTTATATAGATCCAGAGGGGTGATTTCCTGATGCCTGGCCAACTTGTGTCAAATGGAACCACAGAATCATTAAAAGATGCTGCAGTATCCAGAATGGCTTCACAGTGCCTGAGACAAGGGATTGCTTCAAGCGCCAATTCTCAGAATGCTCCATTACTGCAAGCCCCAGGATTTGGCTGCCTGTCTTTCTGCTCATAGATATGAACATCATACACACTCCTAGGATTACTGCTTGAATTAACATTCTGCACTCCTATATCATACGATGTACTCTTTTAAAGGAACAAAGCCTTATAAAAAGAATAGCATACTATTATTTCTCATCTGCCTGATGAAGGCCCGTGAGGTGTGAAAGCTTGCACATCTCCACCAACTGGAGTTGGTTCAATCAAAGATATCTCCATACTAGTTTGTCTCTACTACCTATTATTTCTATAATGCTTTCAGTGTCCAAAGTGCTTTACAATTCTTATCTAATTCACCATCACAACAGCCCTATGAGGTAGATCATGATTATTCCAATTTTACAGAAGAGGAACGGAGACTGAGAGATATTGGGGCCAATCCCAAGCCCCATGGATCCCACATGCACGCAGCCACACAGACCTCCATTACGGGCACATTGTGATGTGCGGAAACTATGCACGTGTGCACGAACAGGATCCACACGCTTGGGATCGGCCCCAATGACTTATAGTGAGTTCATAGCTATGAAGGGATTTGAGCCCTACTCTCCCAGGTCCAGGTCTAACTCCTAGGCTTCGTGGTCTCTCATATAATGCAGTAGCAGCCCAAGCTCAGAAATCAGAGAGAAACTTGCCAGAGCAAAACTGTGTATTCTGTTTTGCCTGGTGCATGGAATAAGAATTATCTGCAGTAACTTTGTAGCTTTGCTAAGACTCTCTGACAATCCCTGACCAAATCCTCATGTTCCTTCTCATTTCCCACAGAGTCCTTTCAAGGACTTCAGAATCAGGCCCTTTGATTTGAATGATCTTTGCTGCAGTCAGTTGTTAGTCACATCGTGCAATTACAAATTAAGGACTCATTAAAATGCTCATTCTGCTGAGCTGAACATCAAGTGCTCCCCCCCCGCCTTAAAAATCAGTCAGAGTAATGAATCATGATCTTTCTTGCTTGCTGTAGTTCTTCTTCTGTACTCCTCTGTGAATTTGCATTGCAATAGTTAAGGGTGGCTGCCGCTGTCGACGATAACAGACTATTAAAAAAAGCAAGAGACTCCAGCTGAATAAACAGTAATTAATGAATCACCTTAATCAAGTTTAAGATTTTTCTGACAGAAACCTGAGCATTGTTTGGCTCCTGTCCATTTCACAGTGACAGCTTGGTCAGGAATAAAGCAGCAGCAAGACTCTGTTCTGTCCTCAGATGTACATGCACTACAATGAATGGAAGCCCAGAATGCATTCATAAGCCTGGGATCATGCACTATCACTGAGAGGATATGGAAAACCTTTAGAGTGGGCTGCATGAACACACAAGAATCCTACACTAGAATATTGTCTTGCAGACTGCTTAGTATTTTAAACCAGAATTTTTAAAAATAGGAATCTAAATTAGGCATGATTTTTGAAAAATATTGAAAATCTAGCAGCTCCTATTGATTTCACTTTTGGTCTTGTCCACTCAATATTACTGGAAAGTTGGCAGGTGCTATCAAACCTCACAGATGGGCCCCCACAGAAGCACCGCAGAGTTGCCTTGGGGTAACAGTAAACACACAATGGTGATTTCCATCATGTCTGAATGGATCTACTACATGGCATCCCCAAGTGATCTGTGACAGTGGGTAATTTTAGATGAAACAAGACCAAACAGATCACCGTCAACCACAGTGAATCCCCTGTGGTGGCCGTTTGTCCCGTTACATCTGTTTGCTCCCCGCCAGATGTTCACCACAGTGAACCACTGGCGGAGATCAAAATGACCACCTCCAGCTGCCCGGAGGTCCAGAATCATGGTTGGACTGGCCACGATCCGGGATGGGCCAAACGTTACATCTGTTCCATTTGACCCATCCCGGATCATGGTCCCAACCATGGGATGGGATCAGGCACAGCAACCGGATTGGCCACTGCGTCCGCCCATCTCCCAAAGGGTGGCCGGCCAGGGGAGCACGGGAGGGCAGGGTTGTGTGGCCACACATCACACCATGCAGCCCCGCCCCTCACCAATTCCCGGTAGGAATCAGACCGGCACGTCTAAAGGACAGCCGGACTGATTCCTGACCGGGATCCGAAACTGATCCCAGTCCATGGTTCAGTATGGCGGGCCTCCGGGCACGGTACGTCTGAAATTACCCAGAAACGTCATGGAAACTATCCAGAGTGCATCTACCAAGGATCATTCAAACAGCACAGAAACCGCGACTGCACAGTAACCCCTGGTCCTGCTGCAGGTGCCATGTGGACTTTCCATAACATCTGAAAGCACTTTAGTTACCTTTATGAGGGCACATGGGCATACACACCCAAACTAGGCATCAGCTAAACTTTTGGCACCTGCTTTGATTTCCATGTTTTCTATGAATATTTTAGCACAGTGGTTCCCAAACCTTTTAGACAAATGGGCTACTGACAACCTTCAAAATTTCTTGGGGACCACTTTGTACCTGGTGGAGATGGACACACCCTGGCACATATTCACTGCGGGTACACATGGTGAGGAGCTTTGGTCCCTGACAGAGATACCTCTGGGAAAGGGAGGGTGGGGGATGACAGTATCAGGGCTGAAGACGCAGCCTGGCTGAAGTTCCCCCAGCTGACATTCACAGCCATAGCTCACACATCCTAGCTAGACTGCTTGAAGAACGTCCCAGTTGGCTGCTGGGATTTCCACCTGTTACTTCAGGCTGCCCCCAGTGATTCCTCTCTCAGAACTGGTCAACACTCAGGCAAAGACAGCAGTGGGATCCTGATCATCCCATGCTCTTGACAGAGCCTGTCCCCAGGCCTCATCTTGCTCCTGAGATGTAGCTGGCCTCCACGTGCTACCTCACCCTCTTACAGCTCACTTGCATCCCTCTCCCAACTCTCACCCTGTATCTCTCCCCACTTCCTTCCTCCTTAAAGCTGACTCCCTCAGCTCTAACTCTCAGTACCACTTACTGGACCTTGACTCTGCCTTATGCCTTGGCATCAGTCTCCTGGACCTGGACCTGCTACAACCCAGTTTATGTCAGACCTCTGATCCAGCAAGGTCTCAGCCCAAACTGCCTAATGCCTATGACCTAGTCACACAACCGACTGCAATGTGTGTGTGTGTGCTTGCGACTGAGCCACAACCAGCACATGTGCATATTATACTCCTACCTTAGTTTCCCCCCAGAGATGGCCACAGCATCAGTGAGGGCCTATGCCCACTTTCCTGTGGCCATCTCATTTTCTGTGGACTAGCTGCAGATCACTTACTGACTGTGAGCACCAGTATTCAACAGACTACAACTTAGAAACCAATTTTAGCAAACTGGTTAACTGTTGGGAATGCTTGAAGTTTCCTATTGGGCAATTTGATCTTGAACAGAACTTGTGCAGGCCAGTGGGGCGCTTTGAGGATCAGAGCCTCAGCAAACATATTGCCAGGTATTCCGTGATCACTAATTTCAAGCCATACCAGAAACTTTATTCAGAGAGTTACCCTCCTCCTTATTCTGACTTTAAAAAAATAAAATAAAATCAAATTTGCAATTCATGCTTCAGTTCCTCCTTGTTTTGTACAGAACTCCAGCACATACTTTGCTTTAAGCACATGATGTTGTCTGAACAGGCATGGTTTTCCCATCAGGGAACAGGAGCACGCTATGGTCACAACCCACAAGCCACTGACTCCGGGGTAGTTCCGTCAAAACCCACAGTGAATCCAAATAGCAGATATCCACAATGACTATGTTACCAAATGAGGTTAAGAGCACAAATTGTTTGCAGAAATTATTCAGCAAGTGATTCTGAATGGCAATTACATTTGGAAAAAATCAGGCTCTGTCTGCAGAAAACTCATTATACAAAAGGCAATAGTCATTGGACAAATATATGTGACAAACTATTCACCCTGTTCACTGTAATCAGTGGGAATTTAATTAGATTTGTTTCAAAAATTATTTCAGTTTGATTAACCTAAGATGTACATATGTGTGTATAAATATTATATATGTATATAATATGCACACATACAACCCTTCTTGGCTTGTCTTTGTTCCTTTCAGTGAATAAATCATTTTAAATATTTCTTTATTAAAAAAACTAAAAGTTTTTCATGAATTAGTTCTTCAGCTGATCAAAGAGGCAGGCTTTCCTCTGTGGACCATGAATACATTACTTTCTTGTTTTATTTAATCTTTTGAGAATTTCTTTTGTTTAATCTTCAGAGAATTTGCTACATTTTTCTGAAGATTTGCTTATTACTCTTTGCACACGTCTGGTGAGGATTTGAGTGGTCTTTGTAAAAGCAAAACGTTATTAGCTGCAAGAGCTGTTTTATTGGAATTTCACTCAACCAAAGTTGGTAGGAGCTGCTTTGAAAGGAAAAATATTTTTCTACAGTAATAAAGCCTCATTTTATTGTGTAGAACAGGGCAGCTTTGTTACCTTGGGTCAGCCAAAAAGCACATGGGACAGTAACTGCTAAAAAAAAATGCTACAAGAAAAAAGCAATCTGAAGGAGAAATACAAATTGTTTGTTTATTGCTGGAACTGGATAATAATGCTAGAACCAGTCAATTCCCAATTAAAATATCTGGCACAAGCTTTAAAGCAAGCAAAAGGAAGTATGGTTCCACATCATGAACATGTGGGATTCATGGGGTGTAGCCACACGATGTACTTTTCGTGCCTTGGACAGGCTTACCCCATTCCGGGCAGTCTTACCATGCGATGCAGTGTATCATGTGCCTGGCAGCTGCCAGATGTTCCCCCGCCACGTGGTGGGGTGGGCAGCTGGCTGCTACATGCTGCATCATCAGAAAAAGGCCAGGGACTCAGCGATAGCAGCGGCCTTACTCAAAGTAGGTCAAGGCTGTCCACGGCACAGTAGTATGCCGCTACCTGTGAGTCTCATTCCCATCTGCTCCGGCATGTGGTGAGGTCTGCTGCAAAGGTTTGAGCGGTGAGCACAAGCTCCAGTCCCGCACAGCCACATCATGGCTGGGGGCAGGATAATGGGTGGACTGGGGGAGGGATGTGGGGCAGGGCTGGGTGCCTGCTCATATAGTCAGTGCCTTGACCTGCCACAGGATGTGGTGGGATGGCCAAGAACGACCCTCCTGCCCAGCTGGTCTGCAGGGGCAGAGGCGGGGGGGCAACCATCTGTCCTGCTCTCCATGCTGGTTATGAAGTGTGGCGGCAGCGATTGTCTGCCCCAGGGCATGGCAGGACAGCCAACAGCAACCCTCCTGCCTGACTACCCTGCAGGAGGTGGGGGGGAAACGTTCTGTCCTGCTCCCCGTGCTGGTCCCTGCCTGCCACAGGGTGCACGGGAATCAAGCCCTCCGCAGATTGTGTGGAGGCACCATTGTCATGGGATGTTGTGAAGGCCAGTCATAGTATAACTAAACTAGTTTCCTTCTTTGGCAGGGTAAGTGGTTTAGTGGATAAGGGGAATGAAGTGGATAATTTTGATTTCAGTAATCTTTTTGACACAGTTCAATATGACATTTTCATAAGGAAGCTGCAAAAATATGGCTACCGTCAGGAGTTACCATGAGTTGGTTTCAGAATACCTGCCACACTCAACAAGTTATAATTAAAGGACTAGTATCAAACTGGAAGGAGGTATCGAGAGAGGCCCTGTGGGGTCTGCCCTCAGTCCAGTTCTCTTCAATGTGTTCATTCATGATATGGAGGAGAGAGCGGAGAGTATACTCATCAAACATGCAGGTGGCACAAAACTTTGGAAAACCTTACAAGCATTTTGAGGACAGAATCAGAATTCAAACATTTCAGATAACCTGCTCCCTGCTTCCCCCTCACTGACCTCCAACTAGACCCCAGGGAAAGCCAGGGAAAGGAAGTTTGAGGGAGGGAAAAGCTGAAATACACATTTGTGTAGTGCTTGGAAATTCCACCCTTCGAAGGCATTATACTCTCCTGCGTTTTCATCAAATCCAAATGGCCATAGTTATTATTATTATTATTAACAAACATTTATATAGCGCCAGCAGTGTACCTGGCACTTTACAAAGTAATAAAATAGACACGGTCCCTGCCCCTAGGGCTTACAATCTGAGAGACAGGAGCTGGGGGAGAGACTTAGGAAGGGGAACAGAGGGAGAGACAAGGGGTCTAACATTCATGAAGATGCGAGGTCTCAAGTGCACGTACTTGGCTTGGTTACGATGAGAATGACAGCAGGCAGGTCCATGTTGCAAGGATAAGGGTAAACCGATCGTAGGTATAGGAATAGTGGCTCAGCAGGATAAAGAGTCAGACAGAGCAGAGCGAAAGAGGTGAGTTTTAAGGAGAGATTTGAAGGTATGAAGGGAGGGGGCAAGGCGGATGTGGACAGGGAGGGAGTTCCAGGCATGGGGGGCAGCAAGTGAGAAGGGACGAAGGCGCTTAGGGGAGCAGGGAAGGCGTGGAAGGGTGAGAGAAGGGACAGAGGAGGAGCGAAGTGCACGGGCTGGAGTATGGAGGGCGATAAGTGCAGAGAGGTAGGGGGGAGCAAGGTTGTGAAGAGCTTTATAGGTGAAGACTAGGAGCTTGTGCAGGATTCGTTCAGGAAGGGGAAGCCAGTGAAGCGAAGAGAGGAGGGGCTGCACATGGTCGAAGCGACTGGCGAGGTAGATGACCCTGGCAGCAGAGTTTTGGACAGAGATGAGGGGAGAAAGGTGAGACCGGGGAAGGCCAGTGAGAAGGAGGTTACAGTAATCGAGGCGAGAGATGACCAGAGCATGAACAAGAGTTTTGGCAGACGAGACAGAGAGAAAAGGGCGAATCTTAGCAATGTTATGGAGGGAGAAGCGACAGGATTTAGCAACAGAGTCAATGTAGGGTTTAAAAGAAAGGGCTGAGTCAAAGATGAAGCCTAGGCTACGGGCTTGGGGGACAGGCAGGATGGTGACTCCATCAATAGTTATTGACAGTGAGGAAGGAGAGGAAGGATGAGGGGGGAAGATAAGGAGTTCAGTTTTAGCCATGTTGAGTTTGAGTTGACGTTGAGACATCCAGGTAGAGATGTCAGAGAGACAGTTGATGAGACGAGCTTGAACAGAGGGAGAGAGAGAGGGAGTAGAGAGATAGAGTTGAGTGTCATCAGCATAGAGGTGGTATTGGAAGCCATGGGAGGCAATGAGTTTGCCTAAGGATGAGGTATAGATCGAGAAGAGGAGAGGGCCAAGAACAGAGCCTTGAGGAACACCAACTGAGAGGGGGAAGGAGGAGGAGGCGGAGTTGGAGAGAGACACATTAAAGGAGCGGTCAGAGAGGTAGGAGGAGAACCAGTTATGGACAGAGCCACAAAAGCCAAGGGAGTGAAGGGAATCCAGCAAGAGTGAGTGGTCAACAGTATCGAAGGCAGCAGAGAGATCAAGGAGGACAAGAATGGAATAGAGACGTTTAGATTTAGCCACCAGAAGATCGTTGGTGATCTTAGCGAGAGCAGTTTCAGTAGAATGAAGGGGGCGGAAGCCAGATTGGAGGGGGTCAAGGGAGGAGTTGGAGGATAGGAAGTCAAGGCAGCGGGAGTAGACAACACGTTCAAGCAGCTTGGAAGCAAAAGGAAGGAGTGAGACAGGACGATAGCTAGAAGGGTCAGAGGGGTCAAGAGTGGACTTTTTGAGAATAGGAGAGACTGTGGCATGTTTGAAGGCAGAAGGGAAAGAGCCAGTAGAGAGGGAGAGGTTGATGATGTGCAGGAAGGAAGGGGCGACAGTGGGAGTAATGGAGGTGAGGAGGCGGGAAGGAATGGGATCAAGGGGGCAAGTGGAAGGGTTGGAGGAGGAGAGCAGAGAGGAGATTTCCTTAAGGGAGGCAGGGGAGAAGGAGGACATGAGAGAAGGAGGGGGAGGAGGGAGAGGGGTGGGAGTGGGAAGAGAGGAGTGGGAAGCGATGTCGAGGCGGATCTTGTCTATCTTGGAGGTGAAGAAGGAGGCAAGATCCTGAGCAGAAAGGGAAGAAGGAGGGGGAGGACAGGGAGGCTTGAGGAGGGAGTCAAAGGTAGAGAACAGGCGGCGAGGGTCCCGAGAACAGGACTCAATGCGGGAGGCATAGTAGTGTTGTCTAGCAAGGGAGATAGCAGAAGTAAGGGTGGAGAGACAGAATTTGAAGTGAAGGAAGTCAGCGTGAGAATGGGATTTGCGCCAGAGTCGTTCAGCAGCACGAGTGCAAGAACGGAGGTGGCGGATACTAGGGGTGAGCCAAGGACGGGGGTTGTGGGAGAAGGCAGGGCGGGAAGAGAGAGGGGCATGGGAGTCAAGTGTGGAGGAGAGAGAGGCGTTGAGAGCAGAGACAGCGGAGTCAGGGGAGGAGGAAGAGAAGACTGTAGGAAGAAGGGGAGAGAGAGAGGAGGCAAAGTCCAGGGGATCAATAGCTTGAAGGTCACGGAAGGGGCGTAGAGAAGGGGAAGAGGAGGGGGGACAGTGGGAAATGTTGAAAGAGGCAAGGAAGTGGTCTGATATAGGATGAGGATCAAAGGAGAGATCAGCGACAGAGCAGTTTCTAGAGAGGACAAGATCAAGAGAATGGCCATTAGTATGGGTGGGGGAGTTGGTCCAAAGGTGGAGGTTGAAGGAGGAGGCTAGGGAGAGGAAGCGAGAGACTGAGGGCTGAGATGGGTCATCAACATGAATGTTGAAGTCACCAAGGATGAGAGTGGGGATATCAACAGAGAGGAAGAAGGTGAGCCAGGACTCAAAGTCAGAAAGAAAGGAAGAGAGAGGACCAGGGGGACGGTAGATGACAGCAATACGTAGATGGAGGGGGGAGTAGAGGCGCACTGAGTGAGCAAATGATTGAAGGCAGATATAAATATTCCCCGCCTATGTCAAGAGTATGCTCTTGCTGGGTGGGGGAAATTGAAACTGTTGATCATTTTCTACTTCAGTGCCCCTATTATTCGAACCTGAGAGAGGTTTGGATTTCCCTCTTGTTGGGGAATGGTTTATCCCTCTCCTCAGAGAACTGTTATGAGTGTTTGCTTTCTCGGTCTGGGAAAGAGGAGATGGGAGCTCTGGCAGCCTAAACCCTTTTGGCATCTAAAAAGAGGACCAAAATTAAAGAGCGTATCCAGCATAGGAAGGCTATCCTGTGAGGGGATGGTTATTCCCCTTCAAATGCAGGAGTTAATGTGTCCTGCTTTCCCTAGGATTACTGGACATTGTGGTGTCAAATAATTTAATGATTAGACTGTATTTGGGGTTGGGAATATCGAATTGATTATATAAGCGATATTTGCTCATTGTTCTGGTGGGATATTGGTTGAATATTTGGTTGAATATTTTCTATTGGACATTTTTTTATATTTTCTAGTGTCAAATGGGTAATTGTTCTAAATGTTTTTCTTGTTTGCTAATTACCATTTTATTATTTATTATTGTATTCTATATTGTATTTTGTATGGGACAGAGTGGAAGCTAGTGCCCAAATAAATAAATTGAATTGGAAATTCCACGGTACGTGATCTGTCACAGATGGGTTGGTGCCATGGAATTTGATGGAATTTCCTATTTCTATGGGTACCTGTTTCAGCTGGGAATTAATGGTCTCACCTGGAGTGTTGTGTTCCGTTTTGGGCACTACACTTCAAGAAGTGTGTTGACAAATTGGAGAGAATTCAGAGGAGAGCAAGAAAGTTGCTAATGCAAGCTATATGAGGAAAGACTTAAGAAACTGGATATGTTTCGCTTAGAGAAAAGAAGATAAGGGCGGGACATGAAAGCAGTTTTCAAATATCTAAAAGGTTGCCACAAGAAATAAGGAAATAGAGAGAACAATTGTTCTCCACTGCCACAGATGATAGAACAAAAGACAGTGGATTTGAATTGTAGTCACGTAGTTTTTTTTCTTAATATTAGGGAAAGCTTCCTATCTGTAAGAACAGGTGGACAATTGAATAAGATGCCTAGGGAGACTGTGGAATCTCCTTCCTTGGATTTTTCAAAAACTGGCTGGACAAACATGTCTGTCATGCTGTAAGTTGTAGAGCACCTGCCTTGGAGCAGAAGGTTGTGCGCTAGATGATCCTTACCGTCCCTTCCTGACCTACAATTCTATATTTCTTCAGGAATGCTGTAGGTAGATGGTTGCAGCAGCAGAACCAAATGTGTCCCAGTAGCTAAGGGTCTGTTAGTGCTTCCATTAAGCATGAACTACACACAATTTTCACGGTTTACATCTGTCTATAGTCTTTTTGCTAGGCTGACTCGTAACACAGAGGGTGGTGGAGGATATCATTCTGATGGGGATAAATATGCCTAATTAAATGTGGAGCTATTAGTGTTAAGTGAATTGCTTTTCCTATAAATGATCTGACAGTCAGTGAACGCTCCAGTATCATAATTCTGTCCAGTCTGTCAGCTAATGCAGTTTTGTGCTGAAAGCAGTAACAGGTTTTGACACTCTCCTTATTTGTGCTTTATGGCTCAAATGTTATTCTGTCACTGTAGTTTGCCATCAGGCATTTTATCTATGAATGCAATGCGTGCACACACACGCACACACACACACACACACACACAGAGCAGTTGTCCTTTCAGCTTCTATATAAGTCACAAATGCAGACTTGTGTGACTATCACTGTTTGGTTGTGTGTCATGTTACTCCTCACACATTCAATCTACAACCAGCAACAAAAGAGCAGTATTACTGATCTATCTTTGTTTTAGGGATAGCCTTAAAGAAATCACATTTAATGTTAGTGTATAGTCCAGGGGTGGGAAAAATTTCCTAATCCCAAGAACCACATCCATTTACCACAATGGGGCCAAAGAGCCGCATGTAGCTCCATAGCCACAGTTTGCCTACTTCTGGTATAGCCCAAAGGAACTTAGAGGAAAAGGGTGGTTGCTATTGGGTGTTTTCAAACATGATGGGACCACAGGTGTCCACACTTTGACCTGCATGGCCACCTGTGGTCCTGTCATGTTTGAAAAGACCCGCCAGATGTTTCTCTAGTCTGGACCCAAGGTTTGCACAGACCATGAAGGTTTTTAAGCCAGGCGGTGACTTGGGCCTATTACCAAGGCACAGTCTGGGCTAAGCACTGCTGTGGTCCGTACACTGCAACTCTGGACTGGGGTAGAAGAGGCCATCTTTACCTGACCCCGTTCTGGGTCTGGATCTGTTCTGGGCAGGTGCTGTGGCCTTATAGGCCTCTCTGACCACCCATCAGGGAGGATGGTCGGCCATACTCATTAGCGCACAACTGTTCAGTGGCCAGGCCAAACCTTGCCCAGAGTGAGAGCCCTCATCCTGGGCAGGATCAAAGTTGCACCAGCACATCTGAAAATACCCATTGTTGGCTACAAACACAAGAAATGAAAACAAAGTAGTTGAGGTGATATTTTTTATTGGACCATCAATTTATTGGATCTCATCAATTACAGTTGGTCCAATAAAACATCTCACCACAACTACTTTGTCTCTGCCCCAAAGAAACTTATTAACTCAGGGCCTAGGCCTCCTTCATCAATCCCTCAGAAGATAATATATCTGTGCGAGTGTGCACATGCTACAGGCTATATTTAGACTGCAGTGCTTGTACCCACTCATATATTTATCTCTTAGTTTCTATTTTAATTTCACAGTGCTCAGAAGTTAACAAAAGTCACACAGAACACCGGTTTTTAATCTTCTTAAACTGCCACTTACCCACCCCCACCCCCTTCCTCTTGTCCACAGTAGCGTAGGCCCCTCTCCCATCACACACACATTCATACATCTTGCTCCCTCTCCTCTTCCATCCAGTTGCTTCTGCTCTCTCTCCCCCTTGTTCTCTCAAGATTAAAAACAAATGAGATAGTGGCCCGCATTGGCCATCACCCACTCGTCTGTTGGCCTGCCACCAGATGTTCGCCCACAACTGCCCTGAGGTGGGTAGGCGACTGGTCTAGGATGTGCCCTGGACCTGATTCCAAGTGACAATTCCAGGCCAATGGCCAACCACACAGGCCAGTGCGGGCCAACACAGGCCTGCACATTTGTTCAGCCCCGCCTATCCCAGCCATTGGACAGGGGCTGCCATGACCATTGATCATGGCCGGTCACAATGACTGTATGTCATGGCAGGGGGCAGAGCTCCAGGAGTGGAGCAGAGGTGGGGCTGGGGTAGGGTGGCCATACCTCCCCTTTAAAAGAGGACGCTTATGAAAAATGCATGGTGCAGGACTACACTGGAACCAATGCAGCCCTGCAACATGTATTTTTCATAAGTNTGTTGTGTTCCGTTTTGGGCACTACACTTCAAGAAGTGTGTTGACAAATTGGAGAGAATTCAGAGGAGAGCAAGAAAGTTGCTAATGCAAGCTATATGAGGAAAGACTTAAGAAACTGGATATGTTTCGCTTAGAGAAAAGAAGATAAGGGCGGGACATGAAAGCAGTTTTCAAATATCTAAAAGGTTGCCACAAGAAATAAGGAAATAGAGAGAACAATTGTTCTCCACTGCCACAGATGATAGAACAAAAGACAGTGGATTTGAATTGTAGTCACGTAGTTTTTTTTCTTAATATTAGGGAAAGCTTCCTATCTGTAAGAACAGGTGGACAATTGAATAAGATGCCTAGGGAGACTGTGGAATCTCCTTCCTTGGATTTTTCAAAAACTGGCTGGACAAACATGTCTGTCATGCTGTAAGTTGTAGAGCACCTGCCTTGGAGCAGAAGGTTGTGCGCTAGATGATCCTTACCGTCCCTTCCTGACCTACAATTCTATATTTCTTCAGGAATGCTGTAGGTAGATGGTTGCAGCAGCAGAACCAAATGTGTCCCAGTAGCTAAGGGTCTGTTAGTGCTTCCATTAAGCATGAACTACACACAATTTTCACGGTTTACATCTGTCTATAGTCTTTTTGCTAGGCTGACTCGTAACACAGAGGGTGGGGGAGGATATCATTCTGATGGGGATAAATATGCCTAATTAAATGTGGAGCTATTAGTGTTAAGTGAATTGCTTTTCCTATAAATGATCTGACAGTCAGTGAACGCTCCAGTATCATAATTCTGTCCAGTCTGTCAGCTAATGCAGTTTTGTGCTGAAAGCAGTAACAGGTTTTGACACTCTCCTTATTTGTGCTTTATGGCTCAAATGTTATTCTGTCACTGTAGTTTGCCATCAGGCATTTTATCTATGAATGCAATGCGTGCACACACACGCACACACACACACACACACACACAGAGCAGTTGTCCTTTCAGCTTCTATATAAGTCACAAATGCAGACTTGTGTGACTATCACTGTTTGGTTGTGTGTCATGTTACTCCTCACACATTCAATCTACAACCAGCAACAAAAGAGCAGTATTACTGATCTATCTTTGTTTTAGGGATAGCCTTAAAGAAATCACATTTAATGTTAGTGTATAGTCCAGGGGTGGGAAAAATTTCCTAATCCCAAGAACCACATCCATTTACCACAATGGGGCCAAAGAGCCGCATGTAGCTCCATAGCCACAGTTTGCCTACTTCTGGTATAGCCCAAAGGAACTTAGAGGAAAAGGGTGGTTGCTATTGGGTGTTTTCAAACATGATGGGACCACAGGTGTCCACACTTTGACCTGCATGGCCACCTGTGGTCCTGTCATGTTTGAAAAGACCCGCCAGATGTTTCTCTAGTCTGGACCCAAGGTTTGCACAGACCATGAAGGTTTTTAAGCCAGGCGGTGACTTGGGCCTATTACCAAGGCACAGTCTGGGCTAAGCACTGCTGTGGTCCGTACACTGCAACTCTGGACTGGGGTAGAAGAGGCCATCTTTACCTGACCCCGTTCTGGGTCTGGATCTGTTCTGGGCAGGTGCTGTGGCCTTATAGGCCTCTCTGACCACCCATCAGGGAGGATGGTCGGCCATACTCATTAGCGCACAACTGTTCAGTGGCCAGGCCAAACCTTGCCCAGAGTGAGAGCCCTCATCCTGGGCAGGATCAAAGTTGCACCAGCACATCTGAAAATACCCATTGTTGGCTACAAACACAAGAAATGAAAACAAAGTAGTTGAGGTGATATTTTTTATTGGACCATCAATTTATTGGATCTCATCAATTACAGTTGGTCCAATAAAACATCTCACCACAACTACTTTGTCTCTGCCCCAAAGAAACTTATTAACTCAGGGCCTAGGCCTCCTTCATCAATCCCTCAGAAGATAATATATCTGTGCGAGTGTGCACATGCTACAGGCTATATTTAGACTGCAGTGCTTGTACCCACTCATATATTTATCTCTTAGTTTCTATTTTAATTTCACAGTGCTCAGAAGTTAACAAAAGTCACACAGAACACCGGTTTTTAATCTTCTTAAACTGCCACTTACCCACCCCCACCCCCTTCCTCTTGTCCACAGTAGCGTAGGCCCCTCTCCCATCACACACACATTCATACATCTTGCTCCCTCTCCTCTTCCATCCAGTTGCTTCTGCTCTCTCTCCCCCTTGTTCTCTCAAGATTAAAAACAAATGAGATAGTGGCCCGCATTGGCCATCACCCACTCGTCTGTTGGCCTGCCACCAGATGTTCGCCCACAACTGCCCTGAGGTGGGTAGGCGACTGGTCTAGGATGTGCCCTGGACCTGATTCCAAGTGACAATTCCAGGCCAATGGCCAACCACACAGGCCAGTGCGGGCCAACACAGGCCTGCACATTTGTTCAGCCCCGCCTATCCCAGCCATTGGACAGGGGCTGCCATGACCATTGATCATGGCCGGTCACAATGGCTGTATGTCATGGCAGGGGGCAGAGCTCCAGGAGTGGAGCAGAGGTGGGGCTGGGGTAGGGTGGCCATACCTCCCCTTTAAAAGAGGACGCTTATGAAAAATGCATGGTGCAGGACTACACTGGAACCAATGCAGCCCTGCAACATGTATTTTTCATAAGTGTCCTCTTTTAAAGGGGAGGTATGGCCACCCTAGGAAAGCGACCTGCACATTTGTTGTGGTCCCCCACTCTACCCAGGCATGGGGGGTGGGGTGGGACAACTCTCCAGCTTCCAGGGGCCACAGGTGCATCTGTTTGCACCCCTCCCCAACCCAGGGAGTGGTGGCTGCAGTTTCCCACCCTGGGTCAGGCCAGGCAGGTGTCTCATTGCTGTCCCATGTTTTTATCCTCGCTCTCTCTGCTCCTTGCTATCTCATCATTTTAAAAATGCCCTCTAGCTCAGTCAGAGTGGAGCTCGGTGTTTCCCTGCTGTGCTCCTTCTCACTCCCCTCTGCCCCCATTCCCTTGCCAATGCCTTCCACATGAGCTCTGGGGGACCTGCCTGCCAGCTTGAGAACCACTTTACTGTCATGTGGAATATTGCTGCTTTTTTCTTTTTATTTAAACATTTAATACCGTATGTAGTTACTGGGAGTTCCTGAAGTATCAGTTCATTCAGTGAACCAGTGTCACACACATACAAATAAATAAGTAAATCCTTCCTGTGCTACTTACTGCTGCAGGGAAGGAAATCTCTCTCTTTAGCTCAGATGTAGCTCACTATCTCACACCCAGCTGACCTAGGCATTACCTCACCAAAGCTGACAGTTTAAATATGTATAAACTGACTGATTGCTCTGAGTCAGCTGCTGGCATTATTCTAAATGTGTGCATTGGCATTTTAAGAGCTGTGCATCACCTAGCTACTATGCTTGTTATGTAGGCATTAGGGGTGGGACATCAGGGCAATTACCGGGTACTGGATTTACCCGTTACCGCATTTTTAAAAACCAGATTTCCGGATTTGTGTACCGGTTTACCGGTACCGGATTTTTTCCCCATTGATTTCAATGGGGAACTGTCCCCATTGAAATCAATGGAAAAAAACACAAAAAACCTCCCTCCTCCCCCTCCCAGGCTGCGCGGGTGGAAGGGGGGACACCCCCCCACCCACTCTGCCCAGCCTGGCTTTAAACAAAAAAAATTTACCCCTAAGTCCCTGCTAGTGCGGGCTCCGGGCCGCCACCGGCGACCCGGAGCCCACACCAGCAGGTAGTAGGGTGATCCCTGGGGTGGGGGGTGGTTTAACACATCCCCCACCCCAGGGATCATCCTACCTCCCCACCCAGGGATCGCCTACCTTTGGTGCTCAGGGCGGCGGTGCTCCTGGCAGCTTCAGAGCTGGCTGTGGCTGCCAGCTTCAGCGCTACTAGGCCTTCCGGTGAACTTCCGGGTTTCACCAGAAGGTCTGAAGCCGCCGGAGTCGGACCGACGCTGCCCGGAACGCAAGGTAGGCGATCCCTGGGTGGGGAGGTAGGGTGATCCCTCGGGTGGGGTGTGTGTTAAACCACCACCCACCCCAGGGATCACCCTAGTACAATCTACCTGCTGGTGTGGGGTCTGGGTCGCCGGCAGCGGCCTGCAGCCCGCACTAGCAGGGACTTCGGGGGGGAAAAAATTTTTAAAGCCAGGCTGGGCAGGGTGGGTGGGGGGTGTCCCCCCTTCCACTCGTGCAGCCTGGACTGGGGACGGAAAGTGGGGGGGGGTGTTTGTTTTTTTACATTGCGGCTATTCATTTGAATGGCCGCTATGTAAAAAAAAACGGTAGGGGAATCCGGTAAATTACACCAGATTACCAGGTTTAATCTGATACTGCCGGTACACCAAATACCGGCAGTATCGGATACCGGATGATCCGGTAGTCCCACCCCTAGTAGGCATACTACACAACTACAAGTAAATAAATCCTCAGAGAAATCCAGACCCTCAGCCTAACTCAGGCTCCATATAGCTAAATGGTTATAGATGTTTGGGAAAGTTTGGTATAGCAAATGTTTGGTTTAAGCTTTGGATTGGTTTATGGGTGCTGCTGGTATACCGGGCCCCTTCCTGCCCGGCGGTATCCCTTACCGCTCTAGCAGAGCTGGCCTCGGAGGTGGCGTTGGGCTCCTCTAGGACTTTGGTTCTGGAGGACTTCAACATCCACGCCAATGCCGGCCTTGTCGGGGCGGAGTGGGAATTCATGGCCACCATGGCAACCATGGATCTGCCCGAGGAGGTTATCTGCCCAACCCATGTGGGGGGGCACCCCCTCGACCGGATCTTCGGCTCTGGCCTTGAGGCAGGGGTCCGATTGTGGGGGAGGTTACAGCAGTGCCCTTGTCATGGACGGACCATTATCTCCTTCAGGCCAGTCTCCCCACGCACCACCACCCCCAGAGGTGAAAGGACCAGTTAGGATGGTCCACCCTTGGAGGCTGATGGAACCCCAGCAGTTCCAAGATTTCCTGAGGGAGTTAACCTTGGACTTGGACGGTCACTCTGTGGATGAGCTGGTCCAGCATTGGAACAGCTTGCTGGAGGAGGCCATTGATAGGGTGGCTCCGAGACGCCCTCTGCCTCGGTCTCGTTACCGCAGGACCCCTTGGTTTACTGAGGGGCTGCGGCGTATGAAGCGTGAAGGCAGGAGGCTAGAGAGACACTGGCGTCAGACTCGATCTGACTCCGATCGTCTTATCCATAAGGCCCATTTGCGGTCCTATGTTGAGGCTGTGAGGATGGCAAGGAAGGAGTTCCTTGCTGTCCTCATAGCGTCTGCGAAGTCACGCCCGGCGGAGCTGTTGCGGGTGGTGTGGGGGCTGGTCAGTCTAGCCTCCCTCCGCCTGGATGGGGACTTGTCCCAAGTCCGCTGTGAGGAGTTTGTCAACTACTTCGCAGACAAGATTGCTCGGATTCAGACCAACTTTGATGTTGGATTAGGGGCAGTAGGGGAAGAGCGCGGGGGGATGGAGGCCCCGTCTGGTCCAGCTTTGTGAGGGGAGTTTCAGGAAGTGACGCCGGCTGATGCGGCGGATGTTCTGGGGTCTGTGAGGGCCACTTGTTGTGAACTTGATCCGTGCCCATCCTGGTTAGTGAAAGCTTCCAGGGAGACGTTGGGGACGGTGCTGGCGAGGGTAGTGAACGCGTCCTTGCAGCAGGGGAGGCTGTTGCCCTGTCTCAAGGAGGCTGTGGTATGCCCCCTGCTGAAAAAACTATCTTTGGATGTGGATGCGCTCGCCAGTTACCGATCTGTCTCTAACCTTTCCTTTTTAGGGAAGGTTATTGAGCGGGCAGTGACACTCCAGCTCCAGGGACATCTGGATAGCATAGGTTTCCTAGACCCTTTTCAATCTGGGTTCCACACCGGCTATGGCACTGAGACGGTGTTGGTGGCCTTGGTGGACGACCTCCGCCGGGAGATGGATGCAGGATGTTCAACATTTCTCCT
>QEPC01015139.1:2761074-2777165 GCA_003113815.1 Sphenodon punctatus | reverse complement strand
GGGTGCCTTCTTGGATGTCCCCCATGTTAAGCGGGGGACCACAATGGAGAGGGCATTCTCAGTGGCCAGGCCGCGCCTTTGGAACTCCCTTCCGGAGGAAGCTCGCCTGGCCCCTAGCCTGTTGACATTCTAGCGAAGTTGCAAAACCTGGCTGTTCGCCCAGGCCTTTGGGGAGGGTGGGAGGGTAGGGTGAGGGTTTTTTAGCTCCCCCACCTGATCTACTATTTATTATCTTATTTGTTATTTTTAGGCCTGTTTTAATATTGTTATATTGGATGTTTTAAATTGTTTTTATTATGTTTTTATTGTTGTAAGCCGCCCCAGGCTGCTTTTGAAGGAGGGGCGGGGTATAAATCCATGAAATAAATAAATAAATAAATAAATGTTTGGAGGCCATGGCGGAATGGATGCAGCAGAGCAGACTGAGGCTCAACCCTGATAAGATGGAGGTGATGTTGGTGGGGAGAGCGAGGGAGGTAGTGGCCCCCCTGGTTGGGGGGGTTCACCTTCCTATAGCTCAGCAGGTCCGGAGTCTGGGGGTGATACTGGATGCTGACCTTCGCCTGGAGTGGCAGGTGGAGGCAGTCACTAAGGCTGCCTTCCGCCAGCTGTATCTGGTACACAGGCTGCGTCCGTTCGTCTCTGGCCCAGACCTGGCCTCCCTCATCCATGCTTTCGTCACCTTGAGGCTGGAGTACTGTAACGCACTCTACATGGGGCTTCCCTTGTTCCTGGTTTGGAGGCTGCAGCTAGTGCAGAATGCGGCGGCTCATCTCCTGATGGGGACGGGCCGTCGGGAGCATATTACACCTGTGCGCCAAGCCCTGCACTGGTTGCCGATAGCGTGCCGAGCCAGGTTCAAGGTTTTGGTGTTGATATATAAAGCCCTTTACGGTCTGGGCCCCTCATACCGCAGGGACCGCCTCACCTTCTGCACCCTGGAGCAGCTCCTTCGGTCCGCCGGAGGTGCCTTCTTGGAGGTCCCCCGTGTTAAGCGGGGGGCCACAATGGAGAGGGCATTTTCGGTGGCCGTGCCGTGCCTTTGGAACTCCCTTCTGGAGGAAGCTCGCCTGGGCCCCAGCCTATTGACATTTTGGCGAAATTGCAAAACCTGGCTGTTCGCCCAGGCCTTCGGGGAGGGTGGGAGGGTAGGGTGAGGGGTTTTAGCTCCCCCACCTGATGCAGTATTTAATAATGTTTTAAGCCCTGTTTTAATAATTTATATTTATATTGTTATGATGATTTTAAATTGTATTTTATTAAGATGCTTTATTGTTGGAAGCTGCCCCGGGCTGCTTTTGCAGGAGGGGTGGGATATAAATCTATAAAATAAATAAATAAATAAATAAATGATGACATGAAGATAGCAGAAGACTCAAAGCAGGCAGAAGACTGAGTCTACATTCACGCAAGATGCTTGTTATGTGAAACCCTCCCTGCCACACACAGAGGGTGAAATCCTGCTGCTGGCTTATGCCGGCAGCAGACACAGTGTAGATCTGAGCAGCGGATGCTCAGACACACATGCGCCTCACATGCGCGCAGATACCAGTGCAGGGCAACGGGACGACCCATGCTGCTGCGACCCCTGAGCCCACACACCCCGCAGCCCAGGGAATGAAGTAGGCACGGCTCCTGCTCCATCCCCCCGGGCTGCAGTCTGTGTGGGCTTAGTCACTAAGTGGGGATGGGGTGCTTAACGGGTACATTAAAGAAAAGGAGGGCCCAGAGCATGGATCTGTGCCATGGATCTGTCCCCTACCCTGGTGTGCATGCCCTCCTCTCTGCTCCCTTAGCCGGAGCTCAGTTTTTCAGTGCTTGGGGATAGAGACTGGATCCAGGGGCCAGATCCAGGTACTGGAAAGGGGCCACATAAAAATTTGCAGAGGGGCGCATTTGGCCCCCGGGTCTGAGGTTCCCCACTCCAGTTTAGTGGGTTGCGCCGTTGCCCCACGCGGCTTGCTATGCCGGCGGTGTGCGTGCACGCCTGAACACCTGTGGCTTTTCACTGTGACTCACGTAGGCACAGTTTGTGAGGGTCGGAGGATTGCACCCATGCAGTTTATTTGTTTATGTGTGAAACAGTTATATCACAGGTTACACCTGGTGCAATGTGCATTAACTCCCAAAAGGTTAAGCAGAAAGCAAGGGTTAACTATTAATTATTAATTATTATTATTATTATTATTATTATTATTTATAGAGAACCAGCAATATACCTGGTGCTGTACAGTCAATAGTTATGGAGCATTTTCAGACAAGACACTCCCTACTCACTACCCACCCAGCTCCCACTCACTATACGTGTTACAGGGCACCCACAGGGCAACACTGCAGCCATGCAACATGTATAGTGTGGGTGGATAGTGGGTGGAGAGCGTCTTGTCTGAAAATGCCCATACCCATAGACAGTTCCCTACTCTAAGGGGCTTACAAACTAGGAAGGACAAAGGGTGGGTGACAAGGAAGAGGGAAACAGGGAGAGATAGGTGCAATGAATCTAAATTCATCTGGTAATGTATGAAGGGATTCATCTACCTATCAGTCAGCCTTAATTGCTGCAGGAAGGGACAGAGGTGATTTCCTGCTCATGGGATGAATACTTCACTGCCTTCTACCAGGCAGCTCCGACACCCGGTCCCATACACACTCTGCCTATGTAGCCCCAACCTCCACAACCCTGCATTTACACATGGCTTTGAAACCCCTTTCTCCAGGATCCAGACACAGTCCGGTTCCAGCATCCCGCACGCCATCTTGGTGCAAATCTCCTACAGAGGAGCTGCCAAAGTTGGTGTTAACATATGCGATGCTGGCCCAGGTGGGTCTGGTTTGCCCTAACTTGGCCAGTGTCACAGCAGACTGTTTGCAGCCTGCCAGATGTGGGCCCAGTTCCTACCCAAACCAGGTAGGAGCCGGGCGGGAAATGCGGGCCTGGTATGAACTGGGCCCACAATTCGCACCCAGCTCCTACCTGTTTGGGGCAGAGTGGGCGAGATCATCTATTCCTGGCCCCAGCTCGTCCCTGTGTGAGGGGTTCCCATGGTGTCCTGTGAGGATGTCTGTTTTCATCCAGTGAATCAGACCAATGGCTCATCTAGCCCACTACTCCATCTCTGGCAATGGTCATTACCAAGATGCTCTTCAGAGGAAGAGCATAGGAACAGGGCATAAATGGAGCAATCTATTCTCTGTTGTTTGCCACCACCAGCTTCTGACAAAAAGCTCTCTTCCCCCTCCGCTCTTATCTGGGCTCATGTAGGCTTTTAAACTGGAACCTCTTACACCAGGAGTAGGGAACCTCTTCCTTCCCAAGAGCCACTTTATTAGTACAAGCTTCAAGGACTGCATAGAAGTTGGGGGTTGGAGTGCATAAGGCATGCAGTCAGAAAGAGTAGGGTCTAGATCATGGATATCTGGTGTGGATCTGTCCCCTATTCCTGTGTGCGTGTCCTCATCTCGGCTTACTTACCCTAAGCTCAGTCATTCAGTGTTAGAGGGTAGGAACTGGATCCAGATCCAGGAACTGGAAAGGGTTCAAATAAAAACTAGCCATAGGCTGCATCTGGCCTCCAGACATGAGGTTCCCCCACCTATCTTAAACCTTTGGCAAAAATCATTCCATCTAGACTGAAAGATGGATCTTGAGTACCCCCTCCCCAACCTTGCCTTGAGGCATGGTGACTACATGGTTAAGGCATTTGACTACATGCCTGAGGGCTATGGGTTCAAGTCCTGCTTGGTCTCTCACTGAATAGCCACCTCCAATCCACCCAGCTGTGAATGGGTACCTGACCCATTGTGTTGGGGAAAACAATGTGGTGCTGGCCACATCACTCCTTTGTGCAATGTAGGCCATAGAAACTGGTGTGTGTTAGCCAGACAAGCCTGATGGGCAGCATGGTGCATGACAGACTTTGTCCTTTTTCAAATGGGTGCAAGTCCATGGGGGGATGGGTAGGTATTGCAGTGGGCGGGCGATGCATGGGCAGCCCATTACACAGACGCCCACCCATCTCCACGCATGAAGGCACCTCCATTGTCCCCAATGCTTCTGTGCATGGGTGATGGGTGGAGATGGGTGGAGCACAGGAGCGCGCACACACCCCCACCCACGCGGTGGTCACACAAACAACCCCACACACCACCCACACACCTGCACATGTGGGCGAGGCGGGGCAGGCATCCATGTAAAAAGGGCCCACGACAACCCTGCCATGAGCTAGGATTGCGACAAACGCTCCTGTCATCTGTTAAGTTACAAGTACTGATATGCAGGTACCCGCTTGGCAGGGTCACCACTGCCCAAGGTCTTTCACTCAGCATTTTCGACATCCCTCGCTCAAAGAACACCGGCCGCCCTGCCCCAATCAATGCCCATGAAACAGCATTCATTGATCTGATGCAATTTGGTAATCGTGAGGCCTGATTTTTAAAAAGTGCAAAATGCCCTGACTGTTACAGAGCTCAGTCAGAGTTGAATGCACTGAGCTCCTTTCAAGACGGGATCTTTTGGCATCATTTGTGCTGGGCACATTTTCTTTTGCTCTTCAAAAATCTCTGTGTTTCTTCTCAGCCTTTGGAGGTGAGCAGCATTAACCAGGAGAGCAGCAGCTGTGGTTCGTAGTGAAATGTTTCCTGCTGTGAAGAATCAGGAGAATTTAAACAGCACAGGTGGCCTCTTTAAACAAAAAAGACGCTTTGGGCAGTTCCGGCAGGCTGATGCCTCAGAAGACTCAGAGTTACTCTCATTTCCCTTTGTTCACTCTCCATGCTGATAATTTATCTCCAAATCTGAGGTGTGAAAGAAATTCCATCATAAGAGAGGAAGCTCTAAAGAACCGAAAAGAACATCATTGGATGCCTTTCCCCTCTGCTTTCCAATTCCCTTTATGAAGCCTGAGAATACAAATTACTTTCCATCTTGATTTTGTCCATTTGCCAAAAAGATAGTATTGTGTGTCTGTAGCTGAGATGAAAATGATCTTTTTTGCCTGTTTCTGTAGCTGGCTTTTATTACAAAGTGGGATTTTGTTCGTGGAGAGCCTGCATAATTAGCTCTTTCTTGTTTACGCACCAGCATTGTTGATGACCTAAGAGCTTTATTGTTGTTTTATTCTGATATAAATTTAAACTTGGTGAAAGGGGTCGACTTGACAGCCATGAAGAATGAGGTCCCCTGCTCATTCAAAAAACAAGTACACCAAGTACTCGTCTCTCACTCTATTGTATCAAAGTCCTTGAATTCTGCTTTGGAGCAAGAGACTGGATTAGATTCTCTCATGTACCAGGAAGCAAGGATTTGGCATATTCATTCTGAAAGGCAGTGCTGATGCGTAGATAAAACGTGGGGCTGCCATATGAGACACCTCTGCTTTATTCCCAGCTCCTTCCAAGGAGGGAAGAGCTTGTGTAGCTCTCTATTAGCTTATAAGTAATCTGCCTTCTAGGGATGGAGTATGAGGCCTTATACATAATTATAGGGGCTATACAGTGCCTCTGATGTGACACTGTATGTGGCACATTTCCCCCATTGCCACAAATGGGGAAAACACAGTGAACACCTGTCCCTGCACAAACCTCTCCTGTTTTCTGATTGGCTAGCAGAATCAGTGCTCTGCAAGCCTCACTGCTAAGATTCGGAAGAGCAGCTGCAATTCTGCTGCTGAGATTTGGGTGCAATGAAGTAAGACAGAGGCCTAGTAATGCTGTGCAAGGCCCAGGGCCAGCCCAGGCTGAGACCTGTACTTGAACTGCTTAAGAGCCACATGCAGCTCCCAAGCCACCTTTGGTTATTCTGGTTGGAGGGGAAATAAATACTGATCAGTTATGGAAATGACACAGTTCAACATACAGGATGGCACATATATGGTGATGTTTATATATATCCCTGTATATATATTGGTATAGAGTAGTAATGATAGCATACTCTCACATAATAGGCAATGATATTAAACACAGTATATGTTATGAGTTTTCGAGTACTTTGAAAGTCAGGCTAAGAAGTTGACATAAGCAGGGAATCATGGGATGGTTGGGAATAAAGAGCAAACATGCTACAGGGAAAACTTATCAGGACATCAGATAGACTCGCAGGAGGATTAACACCCAAGCTGGTGTGTCACACTTGACATGACAAGGAAGGGGAAGAGATCAAGGGAACAGTTATGGACTCTGAGGCACTGTTAGATGGACGCAGAGAATTTAGGAGACAGACATAAAATTTCAAATGATCTACGAATGAACTTTGGGGCTAAAAATGCATATGCAACAGGGGTCTCAATCAGATTGGAATGTGTCATGATAGAGGGGTGTCACTCTGGGTGGGAATATTATAATGTTGTAATTATTAACTTGGAAAGGTATAAAAGATATGGACCAATGTAACTGCCTGTCAGCTGAGAGGGCACCAAGGCTGGTGGTGTGTACTCATCTCACCAACCTCCCTGTTGAGGGATGAATAAACTCTACACCGCTAACTGCCTGTTTGTCTCTGTGCTACCTGCGTACGTGGCAATTATTACCTAAAGGGAACCTGACTCGACAATTCTTGCCTACCAACAGCACCACAGGCAGATTGTCCAGCTCTCTGAAAACATGCAATGAAGGAGATTCCACAACCCCCCTACGCAACCTGTTCCATTGCCCAACTGTTCTTGCTTACTTCACATCAGAGTAGATCAGTTTTTAGAGAGACCAGGGCTGAAGCCTAAAATACGCATCAATGTCCTTTGTATTTTGTCTCAAGAAGGCAGGCTTTGGTAATGGCTGACTAATTTCTTGTGCCACAGTGTATGTTCCACTCCATATAATTTTTCTGCATGGTAATCAAACAGCCACTCATTTTTTTGCCATGTAGGCATAAAACTCAATGATGACCATAAATCTGATCATCAGCTTTTCCAAGCATCAGGGAATGAATTCTTTATTGGGTCTTCTCTCCATGGAATAGCAATAACTGTGGTTGCATTGTGATGTTCAGGCCTATCACTTCTTAATGAGCAAATATGAGAGGATCACACTGTGATAAAATCATTTATTTGCTCCACTGCTAAGAGGCTGGAAAGGTGACAGAGTAATAATCATCCTAGTGCATTTTCTTCATAACCCATTGCACAATAATGGCCCCTCTGCATGCTTAGGAGTAAATGCCTCTTAGGTAATCCCAGGTTCTCATTTTCTAATATGCTGATTTTTTTACATCTTTCAAAGATGTGGAGATAGATGTTTTGCTTTATTTTAAAATGGCTGTACCTAGTCACTTCTGTCAGAACCCTGACCTTGAACCAGCACCCTGGGGACCCTGAGCACAAGAGGGGAGCTTATCTCCCTCCCCTCTGTGAATACTTGAAGACTACTGAAAACACCTGTTCCCCCACGGTTGCCACCTATGCAGATTTTTAAGGAATGCTCATGAAATATACAAGCTCTGTATTTTTCATAAGCTTTTCTTAAAAATGTGCATAGGTGGCAAACCTATGTTCTCCATCTTCCTTTTTTTCCAGCTTTTCAGATATTTGAAAACTGCTATCATGCCTCGCTTCCCTGCCTTTTTCTCTCTCTGCTAAAAAAGCCCAGTGCTGTTAGCCTTTTATCTTCTGACTTGCTTTCAGATCACCTTGGTTGCTCTGAGGCAGAAACATGCATACAGTGTGATTCTCTGGCTGTTTAGTGCCCCACAGACTTTAGTGCTGACGTGAGTCCATTCCCTTCAATGGGATTTGTGCTGGCAGTAAGGGCACCATGATAAGCAGATAGAGGATCAGGTCCACAGAACACTCACTGAGTCCCTTATTTTTGACCTGTTAATATAAGATTTTAAATCATTCAAGACTCTCAGCATTTTGGTGAAGAAAGCATACGTCCTGCCATTTTATTTCTCTTTTTTAAAAAACAAAAATCAGCTTCCCTCTCAATTTTTCCAGGCCAGACAGTGTTTCTCCATCTGCATTTCAATTCCAGGAGACAGTGAATGTTTTACCATCATATGCTTTATTCTAAGGTAACATTTCACAGATACTCTTTCCATTAAACTTAATAAAACCACAACTTGTGCTTCTGTGTCTCCTTTGTTTTTAGCTTCTTTCCTCGTTCCCTCTTTTTCTTTTACTTCTTTTTATTGTCTTTCTTTCTAAGAGTGTACCTTTCCCCCCAATTTTCACATCATCTATTTCTCCAGCAGCCTAATTCTTCTATATTTACCATCTGGCACTGGATAGGTTGGCAACCCCTTGTGACTGCTGAGGCCACTCTTATGACTAATTTATGCACACACACCTGTCACTGCTCATACCTTGTCCTCCCCTTGGTTTATCTGCTTATTTATCTCTTAGGCATTGGTTTAATCCTAGATTGTAAGTTCTCTAGGACAGGAGTTGTTTTGCATGATTTCTCATCTCTTTCTCATCTGGTGACTGGTGTGACTCTGTCTGAGGTCTTCAAACTCTGTCATGGTAGAATTGATAAGTAATAGCACCAATTCAATTCATTAACTTTATCATTTTTCTTGTCTTATGTTATACTCCTCTTCCATCTTCTTGTCTTCAGCCTTTGGCAAATGTCACTCTCTCTGTTTGTGCCCCAGCTCCATATAGTGCTACATATTCTATACTGCTATTAAGTAGGTGTCATCCAACCATCACCTGGACCACTGTGTTCAGTTCTGATCATCCTTGTGAAACAAGCAGTTCCATGTAGAGAGCATTCAAGCCAATTAAACTTGGTTTCCTTAATAGGAACAATGTTCAGTGTAAATCAGTGTAATATTTTAAGCAGAAAAGGAGCCATATCTCCTCTCCACATGCAACAATTAAAATTTTGGATACTTACTTACCTTTGGGCCTTCAAACCTGGCTAAAATTGGCCAATGGAATCAACATGCACACACACTGATTGCATAAGCTTCCTTTCCATAGGAAACTAGGCTAATGAACAGAACACGCATAGCAACTGTTTAAAGAACAGGCAATGATAATCGGTGAACACAGGCAAAGATAGTGGGTGATTACAGAGCTGCAGAATCAGCTCTATAGTTAAGGCGGATGCATCGCTCTGTTAAAATCACAAACATTCTACTTGTTATAAAATCAAGACAATTTATTGTGTCAGTGTGAAACTTTGTAAGAAGGATCAGTTAGGTGCGGGGTAGAAGTTGGCCAAAGTTCAGAAAGGTCAATTGAGAAATGGCTAAGTTATAGGACTTTGAACTTTGGAGGCAGAACTGTTTCTTCTGTGCTTTGCAACATGTTTTGTTGATACACAGAAAAGTATGTTTTAAGTTATCCATCTGGAGGTGCAGGGGTGTCAAAAATTCAAGTGTGCATTGTAGTGCGTTCCTGAGTTTAAATTTTGAAAATCTGTTGTGTAGTTTAAGTTCTGATGTTTTCAAGTTCCCGTGTTATCCAATGGAGAGAGTGAGATTTTTAAGTTATGTCAGGATGGATGTGGATTATACGTACAACAAACATGTGGATGTTTTATATACATGCCCTTTTACCCTCTCAAAGAAAAGAGAATGGGTATTCATCCATAGGATATATGTGGAGAGATTATTATATGTAGATGCATTATCCAATGGAGAGTGTGAAATTTTTATATCAGGATGGACATAGATTATACATACAACAAAACATGCAGACATTTTAGATACATGTACCTCTAACCTCTCAGAGAAGAGAATGGGTATCAGTACATAGGATATACTTGTAGAGGTTATTATACATAGATACTCCTGTACCCTCATAGGCCATTTTTAAATGAAACACTACCACGCAGGTCCATCCATCCCCCACGTGTGCAAATGCTTGTGTGAAAGAGGTAGTGGGTGGGCGCACGCTTCCACAACCCACACACCCCCATGCACTCCCACCCACTTCCCTACAGGGAGCAACCAGAAAAACACCAGGTTGCTCCATGCAGGGGCATGGATGGAGATGGGTGGATACAGGTGGCGATGGGTGTTCACCCCTCACTGGCCTATGTGCACAAGGCAGCACACCCACACATGGAACAGATCCACCACCACCATGGAGAAAAGACCACATGAGGGCTAAAGAGGCACAATGCCCAGAAAACATTCCCAGCCCTTAAAGGAAACGAACCCAAAGAGATGGGTGTGCTGGCTCCCACACCACCCGTGGCCCCAACTTCGGAAAAGAAAAGAGCCAGCATCATGGACAGACATGACAACAGCCAGGTAAGCTCGCTGAACCCCTGGCAGGGGATGCTGCCTCAAGAACCCACAGAGGAGGTGCAACATGACAGGCAAGAACCAACACAGCTACCTCTACCTCTACCACACCACCAGAACCAGGCCAGCCACAGTCATGCTTCCCGCTGACATCTAGTTAAGCCAGCGGGACCCTGGTGAGGGACGGGGGATGGTGCCCTACAGAGCAGCCACAGAGGGTGTGTCTTTAGACATAACACTGTTCAGTGTTCTGTAGCACAGTGTCCTACCGTTACAGTGTTTAGACATACCGTCAACACCGTGTTCACCCCAAACACTGGAAGTTAACAACTGCCAGGTCTTGACAGTTTAATCAGTGTTAGTGGTGAACACTGTCGATGGTATGTCTAAACACTGTAACGGTAGGACACTGTGTTACAGAACACTGAACAGCGTTATGTCTAAAGACACCCAGAAAGAGAGCAAGATGACATGACATTTAAGCCTTCCCATCACAAGCAAGCACCAACTCTGCTTCCAATCCACCACAACCTCTGGGTTAGGCCAATGTACAATGCTATTCCATGATGAGGTGGATCGGGTCTTCTGGGTGGACAGTAAGATCGTACCCACCGTACCGTTCTCGGAATCCTTCTTGTTGCCATGTGCATCATGTTAAGTCACCCATAGTATTGTGCTAAGGCATTCCCACCCAAGGTGCAACGGGCAAGTCACAAGTTCTCAGTCTCAGCCCCTCATCTGTAAAATGGGAATATGCATGTGTCTCTCTTTCCCAGTGCTCCCCTCATCCTTGTCCATCTTAGATTGTAAGCCCACTGAGCAGGGACCTGTCTCTGAAAATCTGTAGCTGTACAGTGCTACGTATGCCTAGTACCTCTATAGAAATGATAAGTAGTAGTAGTAGTAGCAGTAGTAGTGTACATTACTTGATGGTGGATTGCTCAGATCATAAGGGTGTGCACCAAGGACCCATGTGGTTTTTTGTTATTAAAAACTGTTGTTTTCGTTATTGTCATTAAGAAAATTTCATTTTTTGTTATCGGTGTCTTTATCAGTATCAATATCGATTTTGAGCAATAATGAAGATTTTGTTTTCGGTATCATTTCTGTTGTGGGATGCCACAAGTGGCAGAAGTGCCAGCAGACACCTGCCCCAGACTTCTCAGAAGTTGAACTCCTTCCTCCCTTTCTGATTATAATGCAGTAGTAATAATAAGTGCACGACAATATGAAAAATTACTAATATGTATGTCTAACATAAACCTACACCTAATAACCTATATTATATGTGATATATACCTATCTAAGTATCTATATCAATAAACATCTGTCTGCTATGTGTTCTAAGTATATATCTATCCTATTCCTATCCTTTAATGCAAATATATATAATAAAAAAGCCTAGTATCTATCTATCTATCTATCTATCATATGGACAGGGGGAGACAGTCAGGGGAAGGGGAAAGGAAAAAAATCTATAGGGTATATCTATCTAATCTCTATCTATATTATTTATAATCTAATCTATCTATCTATGGGTATTTTCAGACGTTACGATCCCACGCTCAACCACAGTGAATTCCCACATGGTGAGCAAGGAACCGTAACGTCTGTTGGCCCGACAAGAGATTCCCGCCAGATGTTCACCCCCGTGAATCACGGGTGGGAATCTCTTTGACCATGCAAACGGCGGTCCTGGCCAGACCATCACTGTTTGCGTGGTCAAAGAGATTCCCGCCCGTGATTCACAGGGGTGAACATCCGGCGGGAAGCTCGTGTTTGAGCCAACAGACGTGACGTTCCCACGCTCAACCACGGGGAATTCACCATGGTTGAGCATGGGTACGCCACGCCTGTCCCCTGACCACGACCCAGAATCAGTGGCCATGCCCGCCACTGATTCCAGGCCATGATCAATGCCCCGGGGGGCAGGCAGGTGCTGCGGCCGCATTGGCCGCTGTGCCTGCCCGTCTCCTAGGGGGTGGGTGGTCTCGGGAGCGTGGTGGTGGGTGGGGCTGAGTGGCTGCACATTGAGCCGCACATCTGTTGACCGTGCCGATTTGATCCTGGCAGGGAATCAATAGGTGATTCCGTGATGGGGCCAATACTGTCCCCATCACGTCTGAAAATACCCTATATTATTATTATTATTATTATTATAAACATTTGTATAGCACCAGCCATGTACCTGGTGCTTTACAGAACAAAGATAAAGACGCGGTCCCTGCCTACGGCTTACAATCTAAAAAGACAAGGAGGGGGTGACAAGGAGAGGGAACAAAGGGAAGACAAGGGAGAAGCAAACAAACATGCAAGCGGCTGTGAAGTCTCAGGTGCTCGTGCTTGGCTTGGTTACAGTTAGGCAGGAGTCTGCAGAGGAGGGCAGACCGTAAGTATTTGGGGAAAAACAACTAGCAGGCATTGGGAAAGGCGGCACAGGGGAATGTACAGGGGAAAACAGACAGGAAGGTACATGTACAGGGGAAAACAGACAGGAAGGTAAAAGGTAAAATAAAGGGTATAAGGAAAGGTAAGATATAACACCGAGGGCTGGGGAAGATTTTTAGTGCAAGCAGCACCAGAGTTCTGTAAATGCAACCTGACACAACAAGAAGAGCTAACACAGAATAAAAGTCAAACAGCCTGGCCCTGCAACAGCCCCCATGATTGGTTCTGGGAGAAAGGAGGCATTGAGCAATCAGAGAATGCCATGCAACTGCTTGGGACCTGCTTGTGCTGCTCATTGGCCAGAGATTACATCCATCCGGTCCTTCCCCTCCCATCACAAGCCCAGTTCAAAATCTCAACACTGTTTCTGGCTCCAAGATGTCTGCTCCTCCTCCCCTCTCCACATTTCCCTCCAAAAAACACCTTCTGGGTAATAACGAAATCAATAATGACTTTTGTTATTATTGATTTCATTATTTATCTTCATTATCCTTATTGCAATAACGATAACAAAAATGAAGAATTTTGTTAATATCAGTATAACAAAAACAAAGTGCACACCCCTATGATCACATAAAGAAGAAATGTGGGGTGAAGAGACACATGAGATGTTAACACGCTTTGGGCAGCATTATCTCACTCTGGGCAACATTAACATGCAATTCTGTTCTCCCTGCCCCGTGGAGGGCAGGCAGCTGATTGCTGGAGAAGGCCGGTGACACATCATGTATGCATAGCAACATTGTCCAAAGTAGGATAACACTGCCCTAAAGTGTGCTACCTCCCATGTGGCCAGCCCATACAGCCCAGTCACAGGGCAGGGTCTGAGGACTGAGCCCAGAACAGCACGCGCTGCCCACCTGCCTAACAGCTGGTCAGAGGCGGGGGGCCCATGTGCATTTTTCCTGCCCACCTAACAGCTGATCATGGGAGGGAGTCCAGTCCACGCATGCTCCTCCCACCCATCTAGCAGCTGAGCAGGGGGACGGGGCCCTGGAGGAGCACATACTTTTCCAAGGCTCCCCTCCCCCCAATCAGCTGTGAGGCGGGTGAGAGGAGTGCATGTGAGCCTCCTTCCCCTAATCAGCTGTTAGGCAGGTATGAGGAGTGTGCATGGGTGAGGAGTGTGCATGGGCCCCCTCCCCCAATCAGCTGTTAGGAAGGTAGAAGGCACATGTGTGGTCTCCCTCCTCATGATCAGCTGTTAGGTAGGTGGGAGGAGCGCACACTCCTCAGCCCCCATCAGCTGTCTAATATCAGCAGGCCCGACCCTGTAGCACAGCAGGAGTCCAGGCACTAAGCCCTGTGTGGCTGGCTCCTTAGCTTGACTCATGGCATGCAGGGGCTGGTGATGGCCACGGGTGGGACAAATCATGTGACCTGCTCTCCTCGCCAGCCCAAAATGTAGCAGCTACAATTGCCCGCCCTTGGGTGGGTGGGGGATTGGTCCCGCCCCATCATGCAGCTTTACCTGTGGTGTCCCAGAGTCTGTTTTAAGAAGGGAGGAGGGTTCACTTGATCCTACACAAGCTCACAGTGGTCCAGTGCCTTCCTACAGTGAAGGGTAACCATTTAAGGGATGCTATTGAGCCCTGTGGTTCTGAAATAAGGGAAGCTTCCTTAAAATACAGGACAGTTAGCAGCCCTACCACCGGATATACTCTGCATATGGGGGCAGGGACCACTGACCAGCTGGAGTAGCCACAATGCCCTGCTCCTAGTGTGGACAGCCATTTCTCTGGTCCAGATTTGCTGTCTGTATTGGAGCCAGTCAGTCAGGGTGATAGGACTACTCTCCAGCTAGCTGTCCTAACACCAGTCTTGGAGCAGTGGTGGCTTGCAGTTTGGCAGGGCATGTGGGTTTTATTGTCCCAGCCAAAGCAGGGAGAGTTGAAACTGTATGTCTGGCATCTTCCTAATACTCCCACTCTAGAAGCCATGGCATGCACCCTCCTCTAGCCCAGGCCCAGCTCCTAACTCCTACTGCCCCATCTTCAGTGGCTTTGGGGGAGAATAGAAGCTGCAGACTCTACTCCAGGTGGATTCCAACTTCAGGGCTGGCCTGCTACTTCCCTCTTGGAAGTTCAGCCAGACACTTGAACCAACTCTAATTTACACAACCAGACACTTGAACCAACTCTAATTTACACAATCCATAATTATTTTGTGGAACTTATTTCCATAAGAGGTCATCGAGGCTTTGACTTAGAACAACTTTAAAAAGTATTAAACGTGTCAGATGGGATATGAATAGTAATGTCATAATAGTATTGGACAGTATACACTAGGACTGAAATGAGATTTCACAAAAATGGGAATTCCCATCGAAATCCCGATACCCGATACCATCTCTGTGATGGGGTTCCTCCTCCAGCCCCCTTTTTGGGGCTAGTGATAGCAGTTTGGGGATTTAGCGGTGGCCCATCACAGACTCCAGACCTTTGTAGCCGCTTTGTGAGTTGAGTCTCAGTGGCGGCTGGTGGTTTTTGAGGCTGGTGGGGCAGTTGAGGGGGGGGGCTAAAGTTTGGCTTTAATAGAAGAAATTAGAAGCAGATTGCTCTGTCGAGATTGATGCTGAACCAATTTTTCTCTATATGATTGAGAGTCAGGTGGCCACAGATGTTTGCCCGCACCCACCTGCCCCACTCATGGCATCGTCCTGGTGAATGTGAAGCCTGACGTGTGGGCGAATGCTAGCTGATATGGGCGAATGCCTTCTGTGTGCAGCTTCCCTGATTGTGCAAGTCCACCAGGACCCTAGAGACCCAGGCAGAGTGCCTAGAGCGGACTGGGGAGCAAGCGTGTTTTGGTGGTGGAAGGAGGGTGTGGAGTACAGCAGGGAGGAACACCTACCCATCGGTTTGGTTCACTGCACAAAACCTGTGCGTGGGGGCTGTGGGTTCACAGAGCAACCCCAAACTCCAGCGGCCTAATCTCTTGTCTATTAACACCCATAATGGGCTTGCATGCAAAGGTGAGACCTCAACAAGAACAAATGATGGGGGCGCAATGTGCATGCGCGAATAGTCGGCCGTGCCGAAACCACGCTCCCCCGGCAAACCCGCTCCGGCGCTTCTAAATTCAATAAAAACCCAAAATCAAACAAATCAAAAGAAAGGATCAGCTGTGGGAACGTCTGGGGCACAGAACTGACCCAAAAAAAAACGGAGAAAAAAAGATCCCTTGATCGGCTCTGGTGGCAGAAGCGCGAGGCAGAGGCAGCAGAGGGAAACGCGGTAGGAGGCAAAATGGCGGGCGCGGTCTTTTCAAACGCCCCGAGGGACCCAAAGAACTAAAAAACCCAGGCCAAAAACAAACGGTGTAGGGACTAAGGCCCAAGGGGCAGAAAGAAAAACAAAACTAAAAACCCCAAACAGAAGTAGGGGTTGTAATAGAGAGAAGAGCAGAACAAAAAGCAAGCAAAAAAAAATATATAGCTTTATATGTAAAAAAA